>JAVIAB010000125.1:600000-1060000 GCA_032433765.1 Megaustenia siamemsis | reverse complement strand
TTCTTCTTATTCGCAATATGCGAACTAAAATAAGTGTTATTTATAAACATGTGTCATTAGTAACCGATGATAATAATAGGCAAGCGGCCAAGCGGCCTTTATCCCTAGGGTTCTATCGTTGCCCCCCGACATGCACCAACAATGGTACTATGTGTCGTAAAAATAGATAGATAGATAGATAGATAGATAGATAGATAGATAGATAGATAGATAGATAGATAGATAGATAGATAGATAGATAGATAGATAGATAGATAGATAGATAGATAGATAGATAGATAGATAGATATATAGATAGATAGATAGATAGATAGATAGATAGATAGATAGATAGATAGATAGATAGATAATAACAGGAATTGTGAAGATAGTGAGAATGAGAGAAAGGCAGAGAAAGAGATGGGAAGATCATATCAAAGAATGGACAGACCTCGACTTTGCAGTCCCAAAGAATGACTGAAGATAGAGAGAAATAGAGAAGGTTGACGAAGTCAGCGGTGTCATGGAGCAGTATATCAGTGGTGCCCTGGAGAAGGTTGAGAAAGTCTATTAGTGGTGCCCTGGAGAAAAATTGACTCCTGAGTCTGTCAGTGGTGCCCTGGTGAAGGTTGAGGAAGTCTGTCAGTTTTGCCCTGGAGAAGGTTGACGGAGTCTGTCAGTGGTGCCCTGGTGAAGGTTGAGGAAATCTATCTGTGGTGCCCTGGAGAAGGTTGACGAAGTCTGTCAATGGTGCCCTGGTGAAGGTTGAGGAAGTCTATCTGTGGTGCCCTGGTGAAGGTTGAGGAAGTCTGTCATTGGTGCCCTGATTGAAGGTTGAGAAAGTCTATCTGTGGTGCCCTGGTGAAGGTTGAGGAAGTCTATCTGTGGTGCCCTGGTGAAGGTTGAGGAAGTCTATCTGTGGTGCCCTGATTGAAGGTTGAGAAAGTCTGTCATTGGTGCCCTGGTGAAGGTTGAGGAAGTCTATCTGTGGTGCCCTGGTGAAGGTTGAGGAAGTCTATCTGTGGTGCACTGGTGAAGGTTCAGGAAGTTAGTGGGGCCCTGGAGACGTATATCAGTGGTACCCTGGAGAAGGTTGACGGAGTCTGTCAGTGGTGCCCTGGTGAAGGTTGAGGAAGTCTATCTGTGGTGCCCTGAAGAAGGTTGACGAAGTCTGTCAATGGTGCCCTGGTGAAGGTTGAGGAAGTCTATCTGTGGTGCCCTGGTGAAGGTTGAGAAAGTCTGTCATTGGTGCCCTGATTGAAGGTTGAGAAAGTCTATCTGTGGTGCCCTGGTGAAGGTTGAGGAAGTCTATCTGTGGTGCCCTGGTGAAGGTTGAGGAAGTCTATCTGTGGTGCCCTGATTGAAGATTGAGAAAGTCTGTCATTGGTGCCCTGGTGAAGGTTGAGGAAGTCTATCTATGGTGCCCTGGTGAAGGTTGAGGAAGTCTATCTGTGGTCCCCTGGTGAAGGTTGAGGAAGTCTATCTGTGGTGCCCTGGTGAAGGTTGAGGAAGTCTATCTGTGGTGCCCTGGTGAAGGTTGAGGAAGTCTATCTGTGGTGCCCTGGTGAAGGTTGAGGAAGTCTATCTGTGGTGCCCTGATTGAAGGTTGAGAAAGTCTGTCATTGGTGCCCTGATTGAAGGTTGAGAAAGTCTGTCATTGGTGCCCTGGTGAGGGTTGAGGAAGTCTATCTGTGGTGCCCTGGTGAAGGTTGAGGAAGTCTATCTGTGGTGCCCTGGTGAAGGTTCAGGAAGTTAGTGGGGCCCTGGAGAAGTATATCAGTGGTGCCCTGGAGAAGGTTGAGGAAGTCTATTAGTGGAGCCCTGGAGAAGGTTGACGGAGTCTGTCAGTGGTGCCCTGGTGAAGGTTGAGGAAGTCTATCAGTCGTGCCCTGGTGAAGGTTGAGGAAGTCTGTCAGTGGTGCCCTGAAGAAGATTGAGGAAGTCTGTCAGTGGTGCTCTGGTGAAGGTTGATGAAGTCTGTCAGTAAGCCCTGGTGAAGGTTGAGGAAGTCTAAATGTGGTACCCTGGTGAAGGTTGAGGAAGTCTATCAGTGGTGCCCTGATGAAGGTTGAGGAAGTCTAAATGTGGTGCCCTTGTGAAGGTTGAGGAAGTGTAAATGTGGTGCCCTGGAGAAGGTTGAGGAAGTCTATCAGTGGTGCCCTGGTGAAGGTTGAGGAAGTCTAAATGTGGCGCCCTGGTGAAGGCTGAGGAAGTCTATCAGTGGTGCCCTGGGGAAGGTTGAGGAAGTCTAAATGTGGTGCCCTGGTGAAGGTTGAGGAAGTCTAAATGTGGTGCCCTGATGAAGGTTGAGGAAGTCTATCTGTGGTGCCCTGGTGAAGGTTGAGGAAGTCTATCTGTGGTGCCCTGATTGAAGGTTGAGAAAGTCTGTCATTGGTGCCCTGATTGAAGGTTGAGAAAGTCTGTTATTGGTGCCCTGGAGAAGGTTGAGGAAGTCTATCTGTGGTGCCCTGGTGAAGGTTCAGGAAGTTAGTGGGGCCCTGGAGAAGTATATCAGTGGTGCCCTGGAGAAGGTTGAGGAAGTCTATTAGTGGTGCCCTGGAGTAGGTTGACGGAGTCTGTCAGTGGTGCCCTGGTGAAGGTTGATGATTTCTGTCAGTAGGCCCTGGTGAAGGTTGAGGAAGTCTAAATGTGGTGCCCTGGTGAAGGTTGAGGAAGTCTATCAGTGGTTCCCTGGTGAAGGTTGAGGAAGTCTATTAGTGGAGCCCTGGAGAAGGTTGACGGAGTCTGTCAGTGGTGCCCTGGTGAAGGTTGAGGAAGTCTATCAGTCGTGCCCTGGTGAAGGTTGAGGAAGTCTGTCAGTGGTGCCCTGAAGAAGATTGAGGAAGTCTGTCAGTGGTGCTCTGGTGAAGGTTGATGAAGTCTGTCAGTAAGCCCTGGTGAAGGTTGAGGAAGTCTAAATGTGGTACCCTGGTGAAGGTTGAGGAAGTCTATCAGTGGTGCCCTGATGAAGGTTGAGAAAGTCTAAATGTGGTGCCCTTGTGAAGGTTGAGGAAGTGTAAATGTGGTGCCCTGGAGAAGGTTGAGGAAGTCTATCAGTGGTGCCCTGGTGAAGGTTGAGGAAGTCTAAATGTGGCGCCCTGGTGAAGGCTGAGGAAGTCTATCAGTGGTGCCCTGGGGAAGGTTGAGGAAGTCTAAATGTGGTGCCCTGGTGAAGGTTGAGGAAGTCTAAATGTGGTGCCCTGATGAAGGTTGAGGAAGTCTATCTGTGGTGCCCTGGTGAAGGTTGAGGAAGTCTATCTATGGTGCCCTGATTGAAGGTTGAGAAAGTCTGTCATTGGTGCCCTGATTGAAGGTTGAGAAAGTCTGTTATTGGTGCCCTGGTGAAGGTTGAGGAAGTCTATCTGTGGTGCCCTGGTGAAGGTTCAGGAAGTTAGTGGGGCCCTGGAGAAGTATATCAGTGGTGCCCTGGAGAAGGTTGAGGAAGTCTATTAGTGGTGCCCTGGAGTAGGTTGACGGAGTCTGTCAGTGGTGCCCTGGTGAAGGTTGATGATTTCTGTCAGTAGGCCCTGGTGAAGGTTGAGGAAGTCTAAATGTGGTGCCCTGGTGAAGGTTGAGGAAGTCTATCAGTGGTTCCCTGGTGAAGGTTGAGGAAGTCTAAATGTGGTGCCCTTGTGAAGGTTGAGGAAGTCTAAATGTGTGCCCTGGAGAAGGTTGAGGAAGTCTATCAGTGGTGCCCTGGTGAAATTTTGAGGAAGTCTATCAGTGGTGCCCTGGTGAAGGTTGAGGAAGTCTAAATGTGGCGCCCTGGTGAAGGCTGAGGAAGTCTATCAGTGGTGCCCTGGTGAAGGTTGAGGAAGTCTAAATGTGGTGCCCTGGTGAAGGTTGAGGAAGTCTAAATGTGGTGCCCTGGTGAAGGTTGAGGAAGTCTAAATGGGGTGCCCTGGTGAAGGTTGAGGAAGTCTAAATGTGGTGCCATGGTGAAGGTTGAGGAAGTCTATCAGTGGTGCCCTGGTGAAGGTTGAAGAAGTCTAAATGTGGTGCCCTTGTGAAGGTTGAGGAAGTCTAAATGTGGTGCCCTGGTAAAGGTTGAGGAAGTCTGTCAGTGGTGCCCTGGTGAAGGTTGAGGAAGTCTATCTTTGGTGCCCTGGTGAAGGTTGAGGAAGTCTGTCAGTGGTGCCCTGGTGAAGGTTGAGGAAGTCTGTCAGTGGTGCCCTGGTGAAGGTTGATGATTTCTGTCAGTAGGCCCTAGTGAAGGTTGAGGAAGTCTAAATGTGGTGCCCTGGTGAAGGTTGAGGAAGTCTATCAGTGGTGCCCTGGTGAAGGTTGAGGAAGTCTAAATGTGGTGCCCTTGTGAAGGTTGAGGAAGTCTAAATGTGTGCCCTGGAGAAGGTTGAGGAACTCTATCAGTGGTGCCCAGGTGAAGGTTGAGGAAGTCTAAATGTGGTGCCCTGGTGAAGGTTGAGGAAGTCTAAATCTGGTGCCCTGGTGAAGGTTGAGGAAGTCTAAATGGGGTGCCCTGGTGAAGGTTGAGGAAGTCTAAATGTGGTGCCCTGGTGACGGTTGAGGAAGTCTAAATGTGGTGCCATGGTGAAGGTTGAGGAAGTCTATCAGTGGTGCCCTGGTGAAGGTTGAAGAAGTCTAAATGTGGTGCCCTGGTGAAGGTTGAGGAAGTCTAAATGTGGTGCCCTGCTAAAGGTTGAGGAAGTCTGTCAGTGGGGCCCTGGTGAAGGTTGAGGAAGTCTAAATGTGGTGCCCTGGTGAAGGTTGAGCAAGTCTGTCAGTGGGGCCCTGGAGAAGATTGAGGAAGTCTATCAGTGGGGCCCTGGTGAAGGTTGAGGAAGTCTATCAGTGGGGCCCTGGTGAAGGTTGAGGTAGTCTATCAGTCGGGCCCTGGTGAAGGTTGAGGAAGTCTATCTGTGATGCTCTGGTAAAGGTTGAGGAAGTCAGTGGTGCCCTGGAGAAGTATTATCAGTAGTGCCCTGGACAAGGTTGAGGTAGTCTATTAGTGGTGCCCTGAAGAAGGTTGACTGAGTCTGTCAGTGGTGCCCTGGTGAAGGTTGAGGAAGTCTATCTGTGGTGCCCTGGTGAAGGTTGAGGAAGTCTTGCCCTGGTGAAGGTTGAGGAAGTCTATCTGTGGTGCCCTGGTGAAGGTTGAGGAAGTCTATTAGTGGTGCCCTGGTGAAGGTTAAGGAAGTCAGTGGTGCCCTGGAGAAGTATTATCAGTGGTGCTCTGGAGAAGGTTGAGGAGGTCTGTCAGTGGTGCCCTAGTGAAGGTTGAGGAAGTCTATCCGTGGTGCCCTGGTGAAGGTTGAGGAAGTCTATCAGTGGTGCCCTGGTGAAGGTTGAGGAAGTCTATCCGTGGTTCCCTGGTGAAGGTTGAGGAAGTCTGTCAGTGATGCCCTGGTGAAGGTTGAGAAAGTCTATCCGTGGTGCCCTGGTGAAGGCTGAAGAAGTCTATCCGTGGTGCCCTGGTGAAGGTTGAGGAAGTCTGTCTGTGGTGCGCTGGTGAAGGTTGAGAAAGTCTATCAGTTGTGCACTGGAGAAGATTGAGGACGTCTGTCAATGGTGCCCTAGAGAAGGTTGAGGAAGTCTGTCAGTGGTGCCGTGGAGAAGGTTGATGGAGTCTGTCATGGTGCCCTGGTGAAGGCTGACGGAGTCTGTCAGTTGTGCCGTGGTGAAGGTTGACGGAGTCTGTCATGGTGCCCTGGTGAAGGCTGACGGAGTCTGTCTGTGGTGCCCTGGTGAAGGCTGACGGAGTCTGTCATGGTGCCCTGGTGAAGGCTGACGGAGTCTGTCTGTGGTGCCCTGGTGAAGGCTGACGTAGTCTGTCATGGTACCCTGATGAAGGCTGACGGAGTCTGTCGTGGTACCCTGGTGAAGGCTGACGGAGTCTGTCATGGTACCCTGGTGAAGGCTGACGGAGTCTGTCATGGTACCCTGGTGAAGGCTGACGGAGTTTGTCATGGTACCCTGGTGAAGGCTGACGGAGTCTGTCATGGTACCCTGGTGAAGGCTGACGGAGTCTGTCATGGTACCCTGGTGAAGGCTGACGGAGTCTGTCGTGGTACCCTGGTGAAGGCTGACGGAGTCTGTCATGGTACCCTGGTGAAGGCTGACGGAGTTTGTCATGGTACCCTGGTGAAGGCTGACGGAGTCTGTCATGGTACCCTGGTGAAGGCTGACGGAGTCTGTCGTGGTACCCTGGTGAGGGCTGACGGAGTTTGTCATGGTACCCTGGTGAAGGCTGACGGAGTCTGTCATGGTGCCCTGGTGAAGGTTGAGGAAGTCTATCTGTGGTGCCCTGGTGAAGGTTGAGGAAGTCTATCTGTGGTGCACTGGTGAAGGTTCAGGAAGTTAGTGGGGCCCTGGAGACGTATATCAGTGGTACCCTGGAGAAGGTTGACGGAGTCTGTCAGTGGTGCCCTGGTGAAGGTTGAGGAAGTCTATCTGTGGTGCCCTGAAGAAGGTTGACGAAGTCTGTCAATGGTGCCCTGGTGAAGGTTGAGGAAGTCTATCTGTGGTGCCCTGGTGAAGGTTGAGAAAGTCTGTCATTGGTGCCCTGGTTGAAGATTGAGAAAGTCTACCTGTGGTGCCCTGGTGAAGGTTGAGGAAGTCTATCTGTGGTGCCCTGGTGAAGGTTGAGGAAGTCTATCTGTGGTGCCCTGATTGAAGATTGAGAAAGTCTGTCATTGGTGCCCTGGTGAAGTTTGAGGAAGTCTATCTATGGTGCCCTGGTGAAGGTTGAGGAAGTCTATCTGTGGTCCCCTGGTGAAGGTTGAGGAAGTCTATCTGTGGTGCCCTGGTGAAGGTTGAGGAAGTCTATCTGTGGTGCCCTGGTGAAGGTTGAGGAAGTCTATCTGTGGTGCCCTGGTGAAGGTTGAGGAAGTCTATCTGTGGTGCCCTGATTGAAGGTTGAGAAAGTCTGTCATTGGTGCCCTGATTGAAGGTTGAGAAAGTCTGTCATTGGTGCCCTGGTGAGGGTTGAGGAAGTCTATCTGTGGTGCCCTGGTGAAGGTTGAGGAAGTCTATCTGTGGTGCCCTGGTGAAGGTTCAGGAAGTTAGTGGGGCCCCGGAGAAGTATATCAGTGGTGCCCTGGAGAAGGTTGAGGAAGTCTATTAGTGGAGCCCTGGAGAAGGTTGACGGAGTCTGTCAGTGGTGCCCTGGTGAAGGTTGAGGAAGTCTATCAGTCGTGCCCTGGTGAAGGTTGAGGAAGTCTGTCAGTGGTGCCCTGAAGAAGATTGAGGAAGTCTGTCAGTGGTGCTCTGGTGAAGGTTGATGAAGTCTGTCAGTAAGCCCTGGTGAAGGTTGAGGAAGTCTAAATGTGGTACCCTGGTGAAGGTTGAGGAAATCTATCAGTGGTGCCCTGATGAAGGTTGAGGAAGTCTAAATGTGGTGCCCTTGTGAAGGTTGAGGAAGTGTAAATGTGGTGCCCTGGAGAAGGTTGAGGAAGTCTATCAGTGGTGCCCTGGTGAAGGTTGAGGAAGTCTAAATGTGGCGCCCTGGTGAAGGCTGAGGAAGTCTATCAGTGGTGCCCTGGGGAAGGTTGAGGAAGTCTAAATGTGGTGCCCTGGTGAAGGTTGAGGAAGTCTAAATGTGGTGCCCTGATGAAGGTTGAGGAAGTCTATCTGTGGTGCCCTGGTGAAGGTTGAGGAAGTCTATCTGCGGTGCCCTGATTGAAGGTTGAGAAAGTCTGTCATTGGTGCCCTGATTGAAGGTTGAGAAAGTCTGTTATTGGTGCCCTGGTGAAGGTTGAGGAAGTCTATCTGTGGTGCCCTGGTGAAGGTTCAGGAAGTTAGTGGGGCCCTGGAGAAGTATATCAGTGGTGCCCTGGAGAAGGTTGAGGAAGTCTATTAGTGGTGCCCTGGAGTAGGTTGACGGAGTCTGTCAGTGGTGCCCTGGTGAAGGTTGATGATTTCTGTCAGTAGGCCCTGGTGAAGGTTGAGGAAGTCTAAATGTGGTGCCCTGGTGAAGGTTGAGGAAGTCTATCAGTGGTTCCCTGGTGAAGGTTGAGGAAGTCTAAATGTGGTGCCCTTGTGAAGGTTGAGGAAGTCTAAATGTGTGCCCTGGAGAAGGTTGAGGAAGTCTATCAGTGGTGCCCTGGTGAAGGTTGAGGAAGTCTATCAGTGGTGCCCTGGTGAAGGTTGAGGAAGACTAAATGTGGCGCCCTGGTGAAGGCTGAGGAAGTCTATCAGTGGTGCCCTGGTGAAGGTTGAGGAAGTCTAAATGTGGTGCCCTGGTGAAGGTTGAGGAAGTCTAAATGTGGTGCCCTGGTGAAGGTTGAGGAAGTCTAAATGGGGTGCCCTGGTGAAGGTTGAGGAAGTCTAAATGTGGTGCCCTGGTGAAGGTTGAGGAAGTCTATCAGTGGTGCCCTGGTGAAGGTTGAGGAAGTCTAAATGTGGTGCCCTTGTGAAGGTTGAGGAAGTCTAAATGTGTGCCCTGGAGAAGGTTGAGGAACTCTATCAGTGGTGCCCAGGTGAAGGTTGAGGAAGTCTAAATGTGGTGCCCTGGTGAAGGTTGAGGAAGTCTAAATGTGGTGCCCTGGTGAAGGTTGAGGAAGTCTAAATGGGGTGCCCTGGTGAAGGTTGAGGAAGTCTAAATGTGGTGCCCTGGTGACGGTTGAGGAAGTCTAAATGTGGTGCCATGGTGAAGGTTGAGGAAGTCTATCAGTGGTGCCCTGGTGAAGGTTGAAGAAGTCTAAATGTGGTGCCCTGGTGAAGGTTGAAGAAGTCTAAATGTGGTGCCCTGCTAAAGGTTGAGGAAGTCTGTCAGTGGGGCCCTGGTGAAGGTTGAGGAAGTCTAAATGTGGTGCCCTGGTGAAGGTTGAGCAAGTCTGTCAGTGGGGCCCTGGAGAAGATTGAGGAAGTCTATCAGTGGGGCCCTGGTGAAGGTTGAGGAAGTCTATCAGTGGGGCCCTGGTGAAGGTTGAGGTAGTCTATCAGTCGGGCCCTGGTGAAGGTTGAGGAAGTCTATCTGTGATGCTCTGGTAAAGGTTGGGGAAGTCAGTGGTGCCCTGGAGAAGTATTATCAGTAGTGCCCTGGACAAGGTTGAGGTAGTCTATTAGTGGTGCCCTGAAGAAGGTTGACGGAGTCTATCAGTGGTGCCCTGGTGAAGGTTGAGGAAGTCTAAATGTGGTGCCCTTGTGAAGGTTGAGGAAGTCTAAATGTGTGCCCTGGAGAAGGTTGAGGAACTCTATCAGTGGTGCCCAGTTGAAGGTTGAGGAAGTCTAAATGTGGTGCCCTGGTGAAGGTTGAAGAAGTCTAAATGTGGTGCCCTGGTGAAGGTTGAGGAAGTCTAAATGGGGTGCCCTGGTGAAGGTTGAGGAAGTCTAAATGTGGTGCCCTGGTGACGGTTGAGGAAGTCTAAATGTGGTGCCATGGTGAAGGTTGAGGAAGTCTATCAGTGGTGCCCTGGTGAAGGTTGAAGAAGTCTAAATGTGGTGCCCTGGTGAAGGTTGAGGAAGTCTAAATGTGGTGCCCTGCTAAAGGTTGAGGAAGTCTGTCAGTGGGGCCCTGGTGAAGGTTGAGGAAGTCTAAATGTGGTGCCCTGGTGAAGGTTGAGCAAGTCTGTCAGTGGGGCCCTGGAGAAGATTGAGGAAGTCTATCAGTGGGGCCCTGGTGAAGGTTGAGGAAGTCTATCAGTGGGGCCCTGGTGAAGGTTGAGGTAGTCTATCAGTCGGGCCCTGGTGAAGGTTGAGGAAGTCTATCTGTGATGCTCTGGTAAAGGTTGGGGAAGTCAGTGGTGCCCTGGAGAAGTATTATCAGTAGTGCCCTGGACAAGGTTGAGGTAGTCTATTAGTGGTGCCCTGAAGAAGGTTGACGGAGTCTGTCAGTGGTGCCCTGGTGAAGGTTGAGGAAGTCTATCTGTGGTGCCCTGGTGAAGGTTGAGGAAGTCTTGCCCTGGTGAAGGTTGAGGAAGTCTATCTGTGGTGCCCTGGTGAAGGTTGAGGAAGTCTATTAGTGGTGCCCTGGTGAAGGTTAAGGAAGTCAGTGGTGCCCTGGAGAAGTATTATCAGTGGTGCTCTGGAGAAGGTTGAGGAGGTCTGTCAGTGGTGCCCTAGTGAAGGTTGAGGAAGTCTATCCGTGGTGCCCTGGTGAAGGTTGAGGAAGTCTATCAGTGGTGCCCTGGTGAAGGTTGAGGAAGTCTATCCGTGGTTCCCTGGTGAAGGTTGAGGAAGTCTGTCAGTGATGCCCTGGTGAAGGTTGAGAAAGTCTATCCGTGGTGCCCTGGTGAAGGCTGAAGAAGTCTATCCGTGGTGCCCTGGTGAAGGTTGAGGAAGTCTGTCTGTGGTGCGCTGGTGAATGTTGAGAAAGTCTATCAGTTGTGCACTGGAGAAGATTGAGGACGTCTGTCAATGGTGCCCTAGAGAAGGTTGAGGAAGTATGTCAGTGGTGCCGTGGAGAAGGTTGATGGAGTCTGTCATGGTGCCCTGGTGAAGGCTGACGGAGTCTGTCAGTTGTGCCGTGGTGAAGGTTGACGGAGTCTGTCATGGTGCCCTGGTGAAGGCTGACGGAGTCTGTCTGTGGTGCCCTGGTGAAGGCTGACGGAGTCTGTCATGGTGCCCTGGTGAAGGCTGACGGAGTCTGTCTGTGGTGCCCTGGTGAAGGCTGACGTAGTCTGTCATGGTACCCTGATGAAGGCTGACGGAGTCTGTCGTGGTACCCTGGTGAAGGCTGACGGAGTCTGTCATGGTACCCTGGTGAAGGCTGACGGAGTCTGTCATGGTACCCTGGTGAAGGCTGACGGAGTTTGTCATGGTACCCTGGTGAAGGCTGACGGAGTCTGTCATGGTACCCTGGTGAAGGCTGACGGAGTCTGTCATGGTACCCTGGTGAAGGCTGACGGAGTCTGTCGTGGTACCCTGGTGAAGGCTGACGGAGTCTGTCATGGTACCCTGGTGAAGGCTGACGGAGTTTGTCATGGTACCCTGGTGAAGGCTGACGGAGTCTGTCATGGTACCCTGGTGAAGGCTGACGGAGTCTGTCGTGGTACCCTGGTGAAGGCTGACGGAGTCTGTCTGTGGTGCCACAATGTTCCCTGATGTTATGAGATGAAGAAAACATGAATAAGCTGGTCTTTTCTCTCTGCTTTCTCTTTACCTCTGTCTCTTACTCACTTTCTCTGAGCCACTTTTAATATCTTTCCCTGTCTTTCACATGCTCTCACATTGTTAGAGTCACTCTAACCGATTTGTCTCTCTAGCTTTATCATATAATTATATAACATCTTTCTTTCTCTTTACCTCTCTGGAACTTAAGCTCTCTCTCTCTCTCTCTCTCTCACTCTCTGATCATTCTTTCTTCTATAGTATTTCTTCAAATCAACTTCATTCCTTTTAACTCTTTCTCAAACTCAATCTCTAATACTCTTTCTTACTCTTTCTTTCATGTTCCTTTGCTTTTTTTCCCTTTCTTCTCTCTCTCTCTCTCTGTCTGTCTCTCTCTCTCTCTATTTATCTTTTGTCTCATATTTATCTGCCCTGTTTATAGCTTTCTATAAATAAGCCAAACAAAAATTACCCCTGAAGCTGTTTGTCGTGGCGTGTATTAAAGTTGCCTGTTTTACAATAAGCAAAGCTATATTAATTTATTGAACTGGACTACAAAGGACAAGGGGTACTGTTCATGCCAACCGACGGCTCCGGGTTCACCCAGCCTTAAATGGGTACCGGATTTTTTTCTGGGAAAGTGAAGCGGCACGGGCGTAATACCGACCAAATTACCCCAAAAATCATGTGCTGAAGGTCTGCAAAATTTATGATCACTAACACCATATTCCCTACACGTCACTTGGCGTGACGGGGGCCCTTTACTTTTTTTTTAAAGCTATATTAATGCAACTTCCTTGTTGCTTTGTTAGACTGCCGTTTATATGTAGGTTATGTAATTGTATATATTTACGATACCTGTTATTATCCAAATAATATACTTCGCACAATGCATGAAACTTATACACATAACTGAACATTTGACACTTGATGTTGATTCCTATTTGCGTCTGTCCAGATGCCCTTGACAGTTCATGCCTGCTTTTCTAACTTTTGAACGAGGAGATTGCGAAGATCGCGGCTTCTTACAGCTAACGGTGTCTCGTGTTAACACGTGACTAGATAGAGTAAATCCAGTGGGCTTTACATCGAGCGAGGGTCGATACGTTTTTCGAGATTAAATATAACCATCGAATGTGTAATAGAACTTTTTTTCAGCGGTTATTCAACTTGTTCTTAACATCTGGTATATGTCAAACTAACCAGGTGCGTGTGTTGTTTTTATTTACTTTATTGATCTTTATTCATAAAGCGAACACATTTATTTGTAACAAAACTATGTGATATTATATGTCTTCTTGAATATTCTGCATTAACTGGCGTAAAGAGGTCGTTTCGCCCAATAACGTTATATCAATGGCTGTTATAAATTAATGGATTATTGGCACAACTTTATGCTAACTTGCCTCGTATTTTCTTTATGGCCACTACTTCAAACAAATCAAGCACCTTTGACAATGTTTTTATCTCTATCTACACACACACGCGCGCACGCAAACGCACATACGCACCTCCAAACAGCATAAGACTAATACAAAAGACTTAAAGAGTGCACAAAATGCTAAGGCCAAATCTTGTGATACTCATCCTTATAACTTAGCCTCTCGTTCAACACGAATATTTGCCATTTAACTACTGTTAGGGCTTTTACCATATCTTGTCAAAGATATAATAGATTAGTAATAAATAATTCTATTTTATAAATTTAAATAAGATTGGCTGTTTCAGAAAGTAACAGACGTAAAATTAGCTGGACAATTTTAGGAAGAAAACTTTTTGTGCACATAAACTTTGAAACTAATGTAGTAACTAACTGAATATAAATTGTTGTAATTATGGAAGAAATGTGAATTTTATTTCTGAGACATATCTTTATTTGGTCAGCAAATTGAGAAGTATCACTCATATTGTCCCGTGTAGTAGCAACTAACATTATGTTGCTCGGTGAGACTGCGGATTTTCGGGCAACTCAAATTTCATTCAATACCACCGACGCTGTTTAAGATAAACATTAAGCTGGGGAAGATCTGGTTGCAATTATTATAATATATTTTTTTTTACATGTAACGTTGGTAATGTTTTGCAGTCCTGTTCATTTCGATAGTTTCATTAGAACAAGCTCAGCATGAATACATAAGCTATGCATTGTTGTCTGTATCCCATAATAATAAGTCCTCAATCTCACTTACCCTGAGGTCAAGTATAATGAGGTAATCACCTTCCATAAATTTTCTTCTCCTCCTTCTATTGGATCGCGCCTGTTCCATCTTCTTTTATCCTGTTCTGCTTTTTGCCGGTTGGTGTCGCAGGATTAAGGCAACGATGCGTTTTCTATCAAGGACACTTTCGGTGGCTTGGTACATAGTGATATTGCATTGTTTTATTATTTCGTTAATTCCCTGAATCCATCTTCTTCTTGGTCTACCTCTATATCTTTGTTGTTCTATTTTGTTGTTATAAACTCGCGACGCTGGTGCTGAGGGATTCATACGCATTAAATGTTCAAATCACTTTCATTTTGGTCTCTCTATTTATTGGATTACTGGTAGAATTCCAATGGTGTTTCTGATTTCATCGATCTCTACATGATCTCTTTGTGTTTTGTTCGCAGCTTTTCTGAGACATCTCATCTCACATGTTGCCAGTTTTCTTTCTTGAATTTTAGTCAGAGTCCATGTTTACATCAATAGCAAAGAGATGAGATAAAGATTGAAAGTAAATTTAATCATTTATAGAAAGTAGTACGATTTTTTTTTTATGCATGTCGCTGTGTTGGGTATTTCCTTCGGACCTAAACAAATTGACATTGGTTTTTTTTTTGGCCAGAGTTCCTTCCCCAACTGCCTGGACATGTAACTGTCATGTAGTAGATGTTCGGTTGTCTATGTTGTCTGTCTGATTTGTTGGTCAGTATTCATTCTGCAACTGTCTGGACATGCAACTGTCCTGTAGTAGATGTTCGGTTGTCTATGTTGTCTGTCTGATTTGTTGGTCAGTATTCATTCTGCAACTGTCTGGACATGCAACTGTCCTGTAGTAGATGTTCGGTTGTCTATGTTGTCTGTCTGATTTGTTGGTCAGTATTCATTCTGCAACTGTCTGGACAAGCAACTGTCCTGTAGTAGATGTTCGGTTGTCTATGTTGTCTGTCTGATTTGTTGGTCAGTATTCATTCTGCAACTGTCTGGACATGCAACTGTCCTGTAGTAGATGTTCGGTTGTCTATGTTGTCTGTCTGATTTGTTGGTCAGTATTCATTCTGCAACTGTCTGGACAAGCAACTGTCCTGTAGTAGGTGTTCAACTGTCAATGTTGTTTGTCTGATTTGTTGGTCAGTATTCATTTTGCAACTGTCTGGACACGCAACTGTCCTGTAGTAGGTGTTCGACTGTCTATGTTGTCTGTCTGCTTTGTTGGTCAGTATTCATACTACAACTGTCTGGACATGCAACTGTCCTGTAGTAGATGTTCGGTTGTCTATGTTGTCTGTCTGATTTGTTGGTCAGTATTCATTCTGCAACTGTCTGGACACGCAACTGTCCTGTAGTAGGTGTTCAACTGTCAATGTTGTTTGTCTGATTTGTTGGTCAGTATTCATTTTGCAACTGTCTGGACACGCAACTGTCCTGTAGTAGGTGTTCGACTGTCTATGTTGTCTGGCTGCTTTGTTGGTCAGTTTTCATTCTGCAACTGTCTGGACATGTAACAAATGAAGAATGAAAGGTTTAAGTAGCTTCACACACGGAGCTCGAATAGTTAGCCCAAATTAGACAAAGAGTCGGAGACTTGATGGTGTAGAAGTTGGACACCTACCACTAAACAGTGAGGTCCAGGTTGAAATCCCGCCAAAGGCGATGGGGAATATATCACTTCAAATCTATGGTTTCTTCGTGCATCTACCTTCCCCTGGTCTCCGGGTAGTGAGATCCGATGCCTAGTCCTCTCTCATCTACCCCCCCCCCCCTGGTCTCCGGGTAGTGAGATCCGATGCCTAGTCCTCTCTCATCTACCCCCCCCCCCCCCTGGTCTCCGGGTAGTGAGATCCGATGCCTAGTCCTCTCTCATCTACCCCCCCTCCCCTCTATGATAGCGGTGAAAAAAATAGGAGGTCTTGTGTGGACTCTTGCACATTAAAAGAACCCGGAGCAGTTTACAATGAAAAAGAGTAGCCCATAATGGCCACTGCCCTAGCGACACAACGCACCAAGTCCACTGAACTACTAAACGCTGAAGAAGAAGAGAACATTAGCAATCTCTATTGATGACCTTATGTACCAGAAGACGTAACGAGAAGTAAATATGTAAACATTTGTGATAGACGTTAAAAAAAAAACAACTGTAATGTTTGTTTAAAGCCCTAAAAAGAGAAAACAGCAACAGATCACACTATTGTGGGAACAGCGAGTAATCTTACTGGATCAATATCATTATGTATATTCATAAGACTTCTCATTATTTAATTTTATATTAAAGAAAGAAGTCTTTAATAATTGACGATATAAAAAAAAAGTAAAGTACCCCCCGTCACGCCGAGTGGCGTATAGGGAAATATGGTGTTAGTGACCCTATATTTTACAGACCTTCAGCACATGATTTTTGGGGTAATGTGGTCGGTATTACGCCCGTGCTGCTTTTACTTTCCCAGAAAAAATCTGGTACCCATTTAAGGCTGGGTGAACCCGGAGCCGTCGGTTGGGATCGAACCCTACCCCTTGTCCGTAGTAGTCCAGTTCACTAACCACTGAGCTATCGCGGCTCCTACTAATTTTTAGGGAATTAGTAAAACCCAGGTGTCCTCGCCAGGGTACGAACCCCGGCTGTTGCCGTGGTAAGCCAACCGCCTATCGATTGCGCTAACCGGACACCCAATTGACGATATGATTGTCAAATTGTCTAGACAAGTTATTAGGATTCATATTGTATAGACAAGTTATTAGGATTCAAATTGTATAGACAAGTTGTTAGGATTCAAATTGTATAGACAAGTTATTAGGATTCAAATTGTATCGACAAGTTATTAGGATTCAAATTGTCTAGAAGGATCAATGAAGTATTTATCAATTCACAGTAGCGTTACGGTTAAGGTGTGTGTCTTTCAAATAAATTAAAAACATTTATGTTGGGAATCCAAAAAGGGTTTTTTTAATTCTGAAAAGGCTCCTGATCTTAGGAAAGGTGAATCTACTGTCTAGCGTTACAGGAAACGGAAAATAAATTATTAATTCAAACTATGAACAAAACATATCGTTTGGGTTTTAAGAAATTGATAAGAAGATGCTATATTTGGATGCGATGGTGAGAAGAGAACAACACAATTTTAATTTCTGCATTAAAAAAAAATATTTTATTGGTCATGTTTTAAAGTTTAAGCAAAGGAAATGCCGTCGCAACAAAAATTCATAATAAACCGGTCCCATCTAAGAGCAAGGTACAAGAAGAACATGTTTTTAGCTACTCTTAGTTATCATATGTGGGGACAAAATAACTAAATCTGCAAATCCTGAACCGTTCGTTATTTGTTTTTAATCATAGTGTTGTAATGCAAGTACGATGCGCTTCAATACTGTCTGTCAGAATCGAAGATACACATTGAAAAAAATAATGTCAATAAACTGAGATGCATCATGCAGTTATATTACCAAGGATGGAGAGACACTCAAACGAGTAAGAGAATTCAAGAGTCTAGCGACGATAGATTAGATCAAGTGGTTGAGACCAAAACCCACAAACAAAAGTAAATGTAAAGTGCCTCGTCACGCCAAGTAGCGTATAGGGAATATGGTGTTAGTGACCATAACTTTTACAGACCTTCAGCACATGATTTTTGGGGTAATGTGGTGCAAACAAACGTACTTTACCAAAAAAGCACCGATCTCGCAACAACAAAAATAATTATGCATGTTGTAATGCTTGTTTGTACATTATGCTGCCAATGCCAATCATGTAGAGTTCTTGACAATTGTACTTGTTTGTAATGGTGGCTAATATTTCTCAAACACCGGCGATGTTGGACGATATCTTTCTACGCGGACCAGAGATCACGGGCTGCGTGGTCAAAATTTAAAACAAAAAAAAAATAGATCGGATAGAACTTGACTTGTAACAACTCGTTGTAGAGTGTCAAGAGCCGAATATAGTCATGTAGCAAGCTCATTGCATCCAACAATCGCTGCAGGCGCCTTGACAACAGCACTCTAGTGGATTAATTAGTGTACACATGGGAAATTAAGGTTGACGGTTCGCAACTCTTCCTTATTCAAAGCAAAATAACATGAACGTAATATTATTATAGCGAATCTTGGACAATATGTCTGGGCAGTAATATACATAAAGATGGAGGAACAGAAAATGATACCATAATAAAGATATCAAAAGCAAGAGGAGCTTTCGTTGCACTGGGAAACATATGGAAATCCAAAGAAATTAGTTTAAATACAAACATAAAAATTTTCAACTCAAATGTTAAGTCGGTCCTATTATATGGCTGTGAAACATGGAGAACAACAAAATTGACAATCATGAAGATACAGACTTTCATTAATGGATGCTTACGCAGAATAAAAGGATGGAAATGGCAGGACAAAATCACTAGCATAAAATTATGGAAATGTACCAGTCAAAAACCAATGGATAAAGAGACACAGCGAAGACAATGGCGCTGGATAGGACACACACTGCGAAGCCAACTGAGAGTATTACAAAACAGGCCCTTTTTGGAATCCCCAGGGGAAAAGACAAAGAGGAAGACCAAGGAATTCTTGGAGAAGACAGATAGAAGCAGAGATGAAGATGATGGGGAAGACATGGAATGATCTTAAAAGAATGGCAAAAAAACAGAAAGACTTGGAAAGTGTTTATTGAAGACCTATGCTCCACTGGGAGCTAAAAAAGGTAGAAGAAGAAGAAGAATCTTAGACAACTTATGCAAAACAGGAGAGATGGCTAAATGCATTCCATATGCGATGTCTGCGCTGTACTCTACAGTTAACTAGCAGATTGCAAAAGAACTATGGGGCGCCCAAAACATCGATTTGTAGACGTGGGTAAACGTGACATGAAGACTGAACATAAACTATGCAGCCTTGGAAGACACAGCTAATATTTTTGTTGGAAACACACTATTACGCTCCCACACAAGCAAGAAGCAGACAGATTCATAGAAAAAGTGAGTACATGACAAAAGAAAAGAAAAAAAAAACTTTTCTAGGGGCGCTGAAAAATCCATAGTCAGCTATGACTGACAGAGGCTACTATAGTCAACAACTATAACTGACGGAGTCTACTACAGTCAACTACAACTGACAGAGGCTACTATAGTCAACTATAACTAACGGAGACTACTACAGTCAACTGTGACTGACGGAGGCTACTACAGTCAGCTATGACTGACAGAGGCTACTATAGTCAACTAAAACTGACGGATGCTACTACAGTCAGCTATGAACGACAGAGGCTACTATAGTCAACTAAAACTGACGGATGCTACTACAGTCAGCTATGACTGACAGAGGCTACTGTCATGATCATCATGTTGGCGTTGGTGATCATGTCCTTCCACAATCTTCTATCCACAATGCATCGTATGAGTTCTGTTGTTGACTGTTTTCCATGCCAAGACACCAAGCTATCCAGTATTTTCTCTCTTTGTCGTTCGCGATCTCTCTTTCCTTTCTTTTATTTTGCCAGTTGTAACCAATTATTCCAACTTTCCTCTTCTCACGATGTGCCCAAAAAATGTTGATTGCTTCTTTCTGATGATTTTAAGAGCTCCCTTTTTGTGTTGGCCTCTTTGAGAACTTCCTCATTGGTCTTTTTAGCTGTCCAGGGAACTTTCAACATTCTTCTGAGAAATCCATTCTCTGTGGCCTCTAATCGTCTTTTCATTTGTTTGTCTATTGTCCATGATTCGCTTCCATAGATCAGATTTGGTTCTATATAGCATCGATGAACTCTCTTTCTCATTTCTATTGACATAGATTTGTTGCATAAGATATTTTTCATTTTCTGAAATGCTATTTTGGCCTGAGCTATTCTGCTTTTTATTTATGTGGTGCATCTTCCATCTGATGTTATCAATGTGCCCAAGTATTTGAAACGTTGCATTTGTTTCAGATTTGTTTTGTTTATTTTTATGCTGCATGGTGATGATTGTTTCTTCGTTATAACCATTTCTTCTGTTATCTTACTATTCAGACTGAGACCTTTCTTGTTGCTTTCTTTCACTATTATATCTATTATTTCTTGTAGCTCATTCTCTGTCTCTGCTATTAAGACTGTGTCATCCGCATATCGTAAATTATTTATGTTGTGACCGTTGAGGCTACTATAGTCAACTATAACTGACGGAGGCTACTACATTCAACTAAAACTGACGAAGGCTACTATATTCAACTATAACTGACGGAGGCTACTACAAACCAAGAATATCCTAATTTAAGGGACCTAACCAAGAATATCATTATTTAAGGGACCAAACCAAGAATATCCTTATTTAAGGGACCAAACCAAGAATATCCTTATTTAAGGGACCAAACCAAGAATATCCTTATTTAAGGGACCAAACAAAGAATACCCTTATTTAAAGGACCAAACCAAGAATATCCTTATTTAAGGGACCAAACCAAGAATATCCTTATTTAAGGGACCAAACCAAGAATACCCTTATTTAAGGGACCAAACCAAGAATATCCTTATTTAAGGGGCCAAACCAAGAATATCCTTATTTAAGGGACCAAACCAAGAATACCCTTATTTAAGGGACCAAACCAAGAATATCCTTATTTAAGGGACTAAAACCAAGGATATCCTTATTTAAGGGACCAAACCAAGAATATCCTTATTTAAGGGACCAAACCAAGAATATCCTTATTTAAGGGACTAAAACCAAGGATATACTAATTTAAGAGCTCTATACTTTCAGTGCTTCTATAGGGACTTGAATATTTGAGGGGAGGGCGGGGCAGCAACAAAAAAGTGAAACATTAAGACTTTCATCAGACTGAGTAGAGGGAGCCGTGATAGCTCAGTGGTTAGTGAACTGGACTACAAAGGACAAGGGGGAGGGTTCGATCCCAACCGACGGCTTCCGGGTTCACCCAGCCTTAAATGGTACCGGATTTTCTTCTGGGAAAGTGAAGCGTCACCGGCGTAATACCGACCACATTACCCCAAAAATCACGTGCTGAAGGTCTGTAAAATTTATGGTCACTAACACCATATTGAGAGATCGCGGACGACAAAGAGAGAAAATACTGGATAGCTTGGTGTCATGGCATGGAAAACAGTCAACAACAGAACTGATACGATGCACTGTAGATAGAAGATTGTGGAGGGACATGATCGCCTACGCCAACCGGCAGGGTACATGATGATGATGATGATGATGAACACCATATTCCCTATACGCCACTTGGCGTGACGGGGGTACTTTACTGTTTTTAAAGACTGAGTAGAGCTCTCAGAGACCAACAAAGAAGAACTGCTGAAATGATACAAGATGTGATAACAGTCAGACGAAGAAGCTGCATAGATCGCGTTCTTAGAAGAGATACAGAAACAACCATAAGAACTACCATTCAGTTTGTTCTTTATTTGGATAGCAAAATAAAGAGAAACCAAGAACAATGTGGAGTAAGATAGAATAAATAGAGACTAACAATTTGTACCATACATGTAACAACACCCTGTGAGGAATGGCCAGGTATTGCACACAATGGAGGAACTTTGTTACTACACCATAGAACAAAGTACGGCGCAGAGGTTAGTAGTAATTGTTTCGTGGATCCAAGGAAAAAAAAAGGGAAAAAAAAATGAAAAAAAAGAAGACAAACTGAAGAAATATGATTATATCCCACCAAAAGGTTCATCATTGACAGATGTCCCGCAAACAGTCACATTAAACATAAAGCAATTTATCGTAAAAGCCGTCACAGACAGTTCAGCTGCAACAATGGACCTATTCTCCATTATTGTCCTTAATCCTAGCTGTGAACGTTTGCATGGAGAAGTAATTTATAAGTTAGACACTGTTTTGTCCTAGGCACAATATCATTGTTGGCATGTCTTTCTAATCCACATTTGTTTTGCACCAACATGATTTTGAAATAAGATTAGGCGTCATTTGCAAATGGAGATTTAGAGGATATAAAGGAGGGCTGTCTAAGACATGGGGGCCTCGGTAGCCTAGTTGGCAAAACCATCCGACTTGGCTACCGACGTTCAGAAAACCCGTGTTCCATTCCCGCTGGAAGCAGTGTGAGTTTTACTCGTGGTTGGGAAAAAAAAAAATACCCCACGGTCGACCCAGCCGCTGATATAATTCGGTACCAGGGTAGTACTCTAGGAAAGTGAGGAATGCCGCCTCGCATTGTGAGTTTGGATGTTTGAAGCGACATTCACCAGAAGTGAGGAATGCCGCCTCGCATTGTGAGTTTGGATGTTTGAAGCGACATTCACCAGAAGTGAGGAATGCCGCCTCGCATTGTGAGTTTGGATGTTTGAAGCGACATTCACCAGAAGTGAGGAATGCCGCCTCGCATTGTGAGTTTGGATGTTTGAAGCGACATTCACCAGAAGTGAGGAATGCCGCCTCGCATTGTGAGTTTGGATGTTTGAAGCGACATTCACCAGAAGTGAGGAATGCCGCCTCGCATTGTGAGTTTGGATGTTTGAAGCGACATTCACCAGAAGTGAGGAATGCCGCCTCGCATTGTGAGTTTGGATGTTTGAAGCGACATTCACCAGAAGTGAGGAATGCCGCCTCGCATTGTGAGTTTGGATGTTTGAAGCGACATTCACCAGAAGTGAGGAATGCCGCCTCGCATCGTGAGTTTGGATGTTTGAAGCGACATTCACCAGAAGTGAGGAATGCCGCCTCGCATTGTGAGTTTGGATGTTTGAAGCGACATTCACCAGAAGTGAGGAATGCCGCCTCGCATTGTGAGTTTGGATGTTTGAAGCGACATTCACCAGAAGTGAGGAATGCCGCCTCGCATTGTGAGTTTGGATGTTTGAAGCGACATTCACCAGAAGTCTCTGAACACTTCTGGATAGGCGGCCGAGCACATATGGGCGTAAACTCACGTGCTAAGATAGGCGGCCGAGCACATATGGGCGTAAACTCACGTGCTAAGATAGGCGGCCGAGCACATATGGGCGTAAACTCACGTGCTAAGATAGGCGGCCGAGCACATATGGGCGTAAACTCACGTGCTAAGATAGGCGGCCGAGCACATATGGGCGTAAACTCACGTGCTAAGATAGGCGGCCGAGCACATATGGGCGTAAACTCACGTGCTAAGATAGGCGGCCGAGCACATATGGGCGTAAACTCACGTGCTAAGACGCCGATTCAAGTCTCGAACTTTACCTATCTTCTTCTTCTTCTTCTGCTTCTTCTTCTTCTTCTTTCCTTCCTCATCTGCCTTTCAGCGTCGAGGGGAGATATAATTTGCGGTCTTTTGCTCCTCTGTTCGCCTCTGCTGCTGTTATGTTTCCTAGTGCTTCTAATATTCCATCGACCCATCTTTTTCGTGGTCGACCCTTGGGTCTTTGGATGGTCAAGACTCACGTGCACTTGCTCAGTCGCACGGCCCAGAACCCGTTCCATGTTATAAACTGGCCAGCTCCAGTAACTTGCTCAGCAGCACGCGGAAACACTGTGAGCTTTCTACAAATTAAATGACTTACGCGTCCTTGACGACAGACCGGCGTAAACAAACCGCCATTTTGACGCGTTCAATAGTGCAGCAAGGCTGAATGATGAGATAAGGAAATTATAACAAAATGCAATGAATCAAAAGAAGCAAAGTGAATTACATCAAATAGAAAGCGCGTACAATCACATGATCTCTTAAAAAAATAAATAAAAACAAACAAATAAACAGGAAATTTCACTGGAAAACAGCACTTATCTGTGAGACTTATGAAAAGGCCAGTTAACAGGGCGCCATCTTGGTGCGTCCCCCCAATACAACAGGGTACCATTTGAATATCTCATGCACATGCTTCTCAAACTGGCGGTGAACCCCTTCCTCATTAGATGGATCGCCGCGGCACTGTTTCAGAGGAAGGTGATACTCAGATGTGGAAGTTGGTCTTCCGAGCCAACATCCATTTGTCCTGGGCTGCCACAAGGCTCACCATTGTCACTAGTTCTATTTAACGTGTACACAATAACGATCACGGAACAACAGCTGGATGGGAGGGGAAGAACTATGACTTTTGCTGATGATATTCTGGTATATCGACAGGGAAGAGACAGACGGGGAATCGCCTCCACAATGCAAGACGAACTCGATCGCATCTCTTCCTGGTGTGGAGTTTCAGGTGCCTTGGTTAATCCTAATAAAGCATCAGTTTCATGGTTCTCCCTTAACAATCATATCGTTCATACGACCACACCGGTAGTACGAATGGGAGCTGGTGAGGTGACCAGGGACACGGTGATGACATACCTCGGAGTTAAGTTTGATCGCAGCCTGT
Organism: Megaustenia siamemsis; assembly: GCA_032433765.1. Classification (NCBI taxonomy): domain Eukaryota; kingdom Metazoa; phylum Mollusca; class Gastropoda; order Stylommatophora; family Ariophantidae; genus Megaustenia; species Megaustenia siamemsis. The sequence continues at coordinate 1,036,531 of JAVIAB010000125.1, read as the reverse complement.
GTTTTCGGGACCACGTCGACCATGTGATAACAAAATCCCGCAAAGGATTAGCCGCCTTGAAGGTCATGGCAGCTGCCAACATCGAGCAGAGGCTACTTATTCTTCTATTCCAGGGATTAGTCCTCGCACCAATCGAGTATGCCCTGGCCATTCTTACTGTCAGTACGACTCAAATTGATAGGCTGGAGAAAATACAAAATGAAGCCATGCGCATTATCCTGGGATGTACGAGGGACACTCCCTGTGTGGCAATGAGGTATCTTCTTGACTTTCCAACCATGGATGACAGAATCAAGATCTGGAGAGCACGAGCATACCTGAAGATTAGTACGGATACAGAGCATCCATTACACCACGTGATCAACACAGAGAAAGGTACCAGGCTAAAAAGAGGCAAATCATGGGTGGGCCGGGATGTCATCAAACAGGTCTGTGGGCTTACCAATATCAGCGTTGGTGAGGAGTGGATACCGGTGCCTACGTCATTCAAGGGAACTTTCTCATGTATTGTCACACTCGACAGGAAAAGTAGGGAACAGAACCCGGTCGTGGTTAATGCTGAGGTCAACGGTCTCATCTGCGATAATACCGATGAGAAAGATGCAGTCATCTATACAGACGGATCTGTAAGACGACACGAAAGAAGTGCATGGGCATTTACAGCACGCTCAGCAGGCAGAATAGCCAAGGAAGACAGTGGTGCATACGCCATGACCACGAGTAGCATGACAATGGAGGTGATGGCAGTGACCAAGGCATTCAAATGGTTAGAGTCACAAGACTACATCCACGCATGTATACTGAGTGATTCGATGAGCATGATAAAAAAAGTGGAGGCGGGCTATGTACGCATGCAATGGGTAGAGTCGTTGCAGAAATCCAAAATACGTAAGGTCACCTTTGTCTATGTCCCTGGACATGCGGGAGTACGGGGAAATGAGAGAGCGGACAGGTTGGCTAGCTGCGCTGTCGTTGAGGACGGGCAACCGATGGATCGGGCGGACATCATCAATGCCCTTCGAGATGTTGGAAGAGCACATGACTTCGACAAACACAGATCAACGTCACTTCTTCGGATGATGGAAATGGGAGTTAAGATGGGCACGGCCAGAAATGAGAAACTTGGTGGCCGTGTAAGAAGACTTATCAACCAACATAGAACTGGAGTCGTCAGTCGCTGGACACTGAGGGAATTGCTGAGGAGGGGATCTGAGCACCTATGGACATGTTCGGAGTGCAATGATGATGACCCGCAAACAACTCAAACAACAACCCTTGGGTCTGGTATTCTCACAACGTTTGTTGAAGGCTCGTTGTGTTGTATTTTGTTCTTTCTGCCTTGTCACGTGGCCCAGCTATTTTATCTGTTGTTTCCTTATATATTCTATGGCGGGGGCTATTCCTAGCTTTTTTCTCAGTTCTTCATTTCTGATCTTATCTCTGAGACTGTTTCCTGTCATTCGTCTAACACATTTCATCTCTGTAGAGGTTATTTTTCTTATTGTTCTTGCATCTAGGGTCCAGGTCTGGCATTGGTAGCTCAACATTGGGATGAAGATTGTATTGTATAGTGCTCGTTTTTCCTCCAGAGTTATTTCCTTGTTGGACAATAGTGGTGATAACTATCCGATGATTTGACAAGCTTTGTTGCATCTTGATTCTATCTTTGCCGTTTGAGAATTATCGTTTCTCATTAAACTTCCTAGGTATTTGAATTCCTCTACTTGTTTTAATTGTCTGCCTTCTATAGTTATGTTGATGTTCTGTTTATTTTTGGCGACATTCATGACTTTTGTTTTGTTGATGTTGATTTTCATGTTGTATTTTTTGCCTGAGATGTTGAGTTTGTTTAAGTGTTCTTGTAGGTCTTCTATTGTTTCATGTATTAGTGCCTGATCGTCTGCAAATAGAAGCTCGTTGATCTCCTCTGTCTCTGATGGGTTGGCTAGCTTGCATATATGGTCCATGTATGTAATAAACAGTAGGGGGGATAGTAAGCACCCCTGTCTTACGCCTGATCTAACTTCGAAGTGGTCTGTGTAGCCTGCTGCTGTTCTGACCCTGCGGCTGCTGTTGACGTAGGCTTTTAATAAGGTTGGTTAGATGTTGGCTTACTCCTTATGTTGTTAGTATCTCCCACAGTTGTTCTCTGTTTACTCTGTCGAATGCTTTTTCCTGGTCAATGAAGGATATGTATAAGTTTTGATTGTGTTCTGTTGTTTTTTCTGCAAGCTGTTTTAATGTGAATAGTGCGTCAGTACATTCTCTGTTTTTTCGGAACCCCATTTGAGAATCGCTTAACTGTAGTTCTATTATTGGTCTCAGCCTTTTTTCCAAGATTTTGGCGTATAGCTTTCCTACATGACTGAGAAGAGATATACCTCTATATTGATTGCAGTCTCTTTTACTACCTTGCTTTTTCCATATTGGTATGATGATTGCCTGTTGCCAGTCTTCTGGGGCTTGTTGTTGGTGCCATGCTGCATTAAATATTCTGTGCAGCCATTGCTTTCCTGTTTCTCCTGCTGCTGCTATTGTTTCTATTGGTATGTTATCTATCCCCGACGCTTTATTTCTTGGTGCATATTTGATTATTTCTTCGATTTCCTCTTTCATGATGTTGGGTTCAGTATTTGTGAGTTCTGGCATGGTTTTTGTTGTCTTATTGGTAGTTGGTATGTTTAACAGGTCTTCAAAATATTCTTTCCATCTCTGTTGCATACATTGGTTATTTGATATTGGTTGTCCGTCCTTGTCATTTATCAGCTCAGTAGGATCATGGTTTTCTTTTCTCGCTCTTGTGGCTTTTACTGCTTTGTAGAAATCTCTTGTGGCTGTCTTGAAGTCCCTGCTCATGTTTTGTCCGAATTCTGTCCAATTTTTTTGCTTAGCGTCTTTGATCAACATTTTAACTCTTTTTCGAACTGAGGCATATTTTTCATATTTTTCTTGGTTCTTGTTCTCCCTCCAATTTTTAAACAGTTTCTTCTTTTCTTTGATTGCTTCTCTGATTGTTTCGTTCCACCACGGGGTGCTCTTTTTCCCTTCTCTTGTTCTTAGCTTCGTTCCACAAGCTGTTTTAGAGATGTTAGTTACTGTTTCCTTAAATTGTTTCCACTCTTCTTCTACTGTGCATACTTCGTTAGGGAGTTTCTTGAATTCCTCTCTTAGTTTTTCTTCTAGGGTTTTCCTTGTTTCTTGATCTTTTAATTGTTTTATTTTTATTGTCTGTTCTTTTCGCTTCTTTTGTTTGTTTTCGTACGTTCTCTTTTTTGACGTACGTTTTTGGCTGTCTTAGTGTGATCATAACCATCTTGTGATCCGTGTCGTCTGTAATATTTGGGATTGCTCTACTGTCGGTTACTCTATTCTTGTTCTGCTTTCTTGTTAGTATAAAATCTATCTGGCTTCTGCAAGTTGTGTCATTCCATTTGTACCAGGTGTATACTTGCGACTCTCTGTGTTTGAAGAATGTGTTGGTGATAAATAAATCATTTTGATTGCATAGATCCAGCAGTCTGCTTCCATTTTCGTTTATTTCAGCTGTTTTATCGCCAAAGGGTCCTAAGATATCACTGTTCTCACTGTTGCGTTTCCCAAGCCTTCCATCAAAATCTCCCATCACTAACATGTCGTCGCTTTCGTCAATCTTGTTAATTATTTCATTCAATGTGTCGTAGAATTCTTCGCTGTCTCTTTCATTGTTGTTGCATGGGGCATATATTTGGATGTAATTTGTTTTTCGATCGTCTACTATAGTCCGTTCAGATTCGTTTGCCTAGACATTAATTAATTTTTTTCAAAAACTTATTGTTCATTTGCATTGATCTTTTGAAGTTAGGTTTAGAATACTAATGTCGCTATAAAAATATTTTTTTATCAAAGAAATGTGATCCAGTTTCAAAGATGCCTTATTTAACCTATATTAAAAAAAAGTTAATCGATATTATAAACACCGGCGGGATTATGTAGATGCTTACATCTCACAGCTGATTCTTTAGCATATAGGCATGACCTTCACGGCTGAATGCGCACCGTCCTAAAATATTTATGTTTCCACTATAAATTTTTATAAAGAAATGTTACATATGAAATTTCCCGTTTAGCACAAAATGACATTTTAGCCGAAACCGGAAATTATGTGACGTCAAAATCACGGCCGTAGACTCGAGTTCGAGTCATAATTCAGAGGCAAATCTCAATATTTACAGAAAGGAGGCGGCACTATCCATATTATCTTCTGCAAATCTATGTGAGAATGAATATAAAAGCAAAATATTTTACTGAGCATAACATTGCTATAAAGATTTATCAATACTTCTGCAGAGAGCGTAAAAAGGGACATCTTTATTGTTCTTCATCAAACCCTGAGAAGAGAACAATGCATATTTTAGGTTTGTGTAAACGTTCATTTGATCGAATAGTTAAAGGAAGCGGATATTTATTGCCAACAAATGCAAGAAAGCAAGGAAGGAAAGAAACGTTAGACAGTTTTGATAAGGACCTAGTAAAAAGAGAAATCTGTCGAATGTTTGATATAAACGAAGAAGTGACACTTAGAAAGTTGAAGCTTTGGCTGAAAACTAACAACGACATTGAAATATCAAAAACTTCATTATGGAAAATATTAAGAAGTGCAGGCTTCACCTTTAGAAAGTATGCTGGTGGAAAAAACATTATTTGTGAGAAGCCACATCTAGTAGCTCTTAGAAGCAAGTATTTACGTGAAGTGAAGGAAATGCGCGAAAATGATTATGATATTGTTTATTTAGATGAAACTTGGATCAACGCTCATCATACAAATGAAAAGGAATGGCAGTTAGCAGATGGAAGTATTAAAAGATCAGTACCAAGCAGTAAAGGGCAACGTTTGATAGTTGCACATGCAGGTAGCAGACATAATGGGTTGTTGCAGAATGCTCATCTCGTTTTCATTTCAAAATCCATAGACAATATAGACTACCACTCCGAAATGAATGGGCACATATTTAAAGACTGGATCGAGAAAAGTATCCTTCCAATATTAGATCGACCTTCTTGTTTGATAATGGACAATGCTTCATACCATAACGTAGTTAACGTAAAAGATAGAATCCCAACATCATCAAGTACAAAAGATGCAATCAAAACGTGGCTCATAAAAGAACACATACAAGTTAACGACAGCTACTTGAAACCCGAATTGCTTAGCCTTGTAAAACAGACACAACGTACAAAGATATTTAAAATAGACAAGTTAATTCAAGAACATGGCCATAGATGTTTGAGACTACCTCCATATCATGCACACTTAAATCCTATAGAACTAGTTTGGGCAAAAGTTAAAGGACACGTAGCATATACAAATAAAACTTTCAAATTATGCGATGTTGAGACACTTACAAATCAGGCCCTATCAAATATAAATAAAGACTACTGGGTAAAATGTGAGGATCATGTGTTACGACAAGAAGAGGAATATTGGAAAAAGGATGGTTTGTTGTTTGTTCAGCCGAAAGCAGTAATCGACCTATTTGACTCGTCTGATTCTGAATGATCATTACTCTGATTAAGTCTACAGATAAATAGTTTGATTTGCAAAATTTCCTAGTTGATTTGTTAAACAGTTTATTGTTCAAGACCACCCAAGCAATCGATCAAATAACTACCCTACGTATAATAGTTGAACAAAGTTTAGAACTAAAATCCCCACTATATATTGGATTCATAGATTACGAAAAGGCATTTGATAGTTTAGACAGAAGAATGCTTTGGAAGTTGCTGAGTCATTACGGAATCCCCATAAAGTTTATTAACCTGATAAAAACAATGTATGAAGGAACAAAATGTAGTGTGGTGCATGAAGGACAGCTTACAGAAGCATTTGAAATAAGAACAGGAGTAAGGCAAGGATGCCTCCTGTCTCCATTTCTCTTTCTACTGGCCATAGATTGGATTATGAAAATAACTCAAAACAACAGAAATGGGATCCAGTGGTCACTGACCAAACAACTTGATGATTTAGACTTTGCTGATGACATAGCTCTCCTATCACACAGCCATCAACAGATGCAGGATAAAATGAGTATATTAGATGAGAGATCACAACAGCTAGGACTAAAGATTAATAGAGATAAGACCAATATTATGAGAATTAATGCAGTTGGCAATAACCATATAAAACTAGGAGAAATACCTCTACTAGACGTACAATCTTATATATATTTGGGCAGTAATATAGATAAAGAGGGAGGAACAGAAAATGATACCAAAATAAGGATATCAAAAGCAAGAGGAGCTTTCATTGCACTGGGAAACATATGGAAATCCAAATAAATTAGGCTAAATACAAAAATAAAAATTTTCAACTCAAATGTTAAGTCGGTCCTATTATATGGCTGTGAAACATGGAGAATGACAAAATTGACAATCACGAAAGTACAGACTTTCATTAATGGATGCTTGCGCAGAATAAAGGGATGGAAATGGCAGGACAAAGTCACTAACGTGGAATTATGGAAATGTACCGGTCAAATACCAGTGGATAAAGAGATTCAGCGAAGACGATGGCGATGGATAGGACACACACTACGGAAGCCAACTGAGAGTATTACACAACAGGCCCTTTTTTGGAATCCCCAGGGGAAAAGACAAAGAGGAAGACCAAGGAATTCTTGGAGAAGACAGATAGAAGCAGAGATGAAGATGATGGGGAAGACATGGAATGATCTTAAAAGAATGGCAAAAAACAGAACGACTTGGAAAGTGTTTGTTGAAGACCTATGCTCCACCAGGAGCTAAAAGGTAAAAGAAGAAGACCCAAGCAATCAAAAATATGTTATAAGCAAACCAACAACCATTACTTTGAATGGAAGCCTGCTTGAGTCAGTACAGAAGTTCAGCTATCTTGGATCCACTATTACAGCCACACTTTCCTTAGATGAGGAACTAAATGTACGTATTTGAAAGGCAGCGACAACATTTGGGAAACTCACACCAAGAGCATGGAACTATATCAAATTGACTCTACGAACAAAAGTTCTATATATAATTTAAAATTTGTATACTTGCCACCAAGTAAAATTTTATGGACACGCCTATGGGTCATCGTTGCACTAGATTACTGTAAAACATTTTGATTAGGGTCAAAATAATAGTTACATGGGCAAAGATCAAAGGAATTCGCCGCTTTAAGAAAACCGTTATAGCTAGACATCGAGTAACACATATGTTCTCGTGACATGGACATTTTAACACCGTATGCCAAAAATCATGTGAAATCATCAAGAACTTTTTGAATTATAAATCATAACATCTCGGCAAACGAATCTGAACGGACTATAGTAGTTTAATTGTGATAATTCTTTCTGAATGGTATTTTATTTATAGAATGTTCTTTGCGTGTTCTGGGTCGATGATAAAACCTACTCCATGTGTTGCTCTTTCTGTGTTGTCGACTGCTGAGAATATTTTCGTGTAGTTCATGTGTGTTTTCTTTATCTGTTGTCCTTTTACTCTGGTGTCCACTAATCCTAGTATTTTAATTTTCCTTTTTGTCATTTCTTCTATAAGTTCGATTTCTTTATTTTTTATCCCGCATATATTTATCGTTGCTACTTTAATCTCCATCTTCTGAGTATTTCTCTGAGCATAAAACATTTATCCCTTACCGACCGGCTGAGTCAGTCGTAAGTTAAGGGCTTAATTTAAGAAAAACACACATTGGTGGGTTTAGCCCGACTGATGTTTCTCTCCCCCCCCCCTTCCCCCCCCCCCACCACGTGTTTGATCGCTAAGGATTCACATGCGATCTTTTACGATCTAAATATAAAACTTTAGCTGATTACATTTAAAAAGTACTTATCAGTTCTTATCCTCCTCCTTGGTAGAAAACTTTACACAACTTTCCGAAAATTATATTCCGTTGGAAACACTATATTTAATCACATTAATCACACAATCTACACTCCAAATATAAAACACGCGCCATCTTGGAATTTTAATTGAACTTGGAACTTTACCTATACTCTAAGGTAAGACTTTGGCTTCTTGATAGAATTGGCTCGGATTCAAATACTATCACAAGTTGTGAGGTTTTTTTTAGTTTTAATTTGAATCTGTGGTTTCTTCGTAGCATTTTCTCCCCTGGACTCTGAGTTGTGACATACGATGTCTATCTCTCTCGGAAAATGGCGAAAAACAGGAGGTGTCGTATGCACTTGCGCACGTTAAAAATCCTTGGCAGAAATATGTTGAAAAGTGTAGGCCACAATACTGACGTAGCAGGGAAAAAAATTGTTAAGTAGTTCTAGCCATGTAGATCGCGGATATGTCGGGTGTAAAGGCTTGACTATAGATTAGCAATAGAACGTATCCACGCCAACTTAACGGGTATGCGTTAAAAAGAATAAGTAATGGCTGCCAAGTAAAATGGTGTTGTTATGCTAAACAAGATTTTATTGGAGTAAAGTCAGCCATCTACAGTTTTACTAAGGCCTGAGGGCTATGAGTGCAATTCCGAAATAACCCAAAGTTTGTGACGTCTCCAGCTATACGAGCTATATACGACTGGCGTTATTACCCACAACAACCCCCACTCGCAAAGCTGAAAACGTCACAAACTTTGGGTAATTCTTTTCAAGCTATAAGCCTTACTAATACAATAGATGGCTGTGGAGTAATTTAGTGTTGATAACAAAGAAAAATAACAGTTGGAATCTAAAGACATTTGCAAAGCTTTATAAATAAAATGTAATTTGTATAAATAATAAGTAATTCAAGTCACGCCTAGTTCTCTGAGATTTAAATAGATGAAAGACGTTTGCATTTGCATTTAAATCAAGTAATTAACGTTTAATTTTAACTCATTTATTTCCTATTAACCCATACATCTTGTAGGACCTCAACTTCTGCCATAATGGTTTTTAACTGAAGGATATAGCACATATAACATTTTGGAGTTTTTTCCTTTAGATAAATAAGTTAATTAATGTGTCTCTTACGATGGTTTAGACGGCGGAACCTTTTAGAAAAATACACATCTCCATCAGTGTTTCACCTAAAAAGACCAGCCAGGAAGTTCTCAAAAAGTGCCAACACAAAAAGGGAGCTCCTAAGAAACATCAGAAAGAAACAATCAACATTTTTGGGGAACGTCATGAGAAAAGGAATGTTTGAGTACTTGGTTGCAACTGGCAAAATGCAGGGAAAGAGAGATCGCGGACGATAAAGAAAGAAAATACTAGATAACTTGGTGTCATGGCATGGAAAACAGTCAACACCTGGATTGATACAATGCACTGTGGATAGAAGATTGTGGAAGGACATGATCGCCTACGCCAACCGGTATGGCACATGATGATGATGATCAGTGTTGGTAACTTATTTAAGAAAAATGGTTGAGTGTAACTGGTTGAGTGTAAAGGTAGAAAAAGGGACCTGGTCAATCCGGAGAGCTCAGTGGGAAAAGCATATTTATCTACAATCCATATCTTACATTAACAATCAGTCTGCATACGCTTCGAGAAATATATGACGGGCATCGAAGCGGGTATGGGAATGCACAGACGGTAATGAAATTGATTCCATGGACAGGACAGGTTATTATAGGATAGGAGACTTGGTGGTCCAGAGGTAAGACATCGGCCTCTAAACATGAAGGACCCGGGTTTGATTCTCACCACAGGAGGTTTTTTTGGGTGGGAGGGGGAGGGGAGAATAATAATATCAAATCTGTGGCTTCAACATTCCCTGGTCTCTGGGTAGTGAGGTCCAATGTCTAGCCCTCTCTGGGTAGTGAGGTCCAATGTCTAGCCCTCTCTGGGTAGTGAGGTCCAATGTCTAGCCCTCTCTGGGTAGTGAGGTCCAATGTCTAGCCCTCTCTGGGTAGTGAGGTCCAACGTCTAGCCCACTCTAGGTAGTGAGGTCCAATGTCTAGCCCTCTCTGGGTAGTGAGGTCCAATGTCTAGCTCTCTCTGGGTAATGAGGTCCAACGTCTAGCCCTCTCTAGGTAGTGAGGTCCAATGCCTAGCCCTCTCTGGGTAGTGAGGTCCAATGCCTAGCCCTCTCTAGGTAGGGAGGTCCAATGTCTAGCCCTCTCTGGGTAGTGAGGTCCAATGCCTAGCCCTCTCTGGGTAGTGAGGTCCAATGCCTAGCCCTCTCTAGGTAGGGAGGTCCAATGTCTAGCCCTCTCTGGGTAGTGAGGTCCAATGCCTAGCCCTCTCTAGGTAGGGAGGTCCAATGTCTAGCCCTCTCTGGGTAGTGAGGTCGAATGTCTAGCCCTCTCGGACAAAAAGGCGAAAATGAGGTCCCGTGTGCATTATGCGCACGTTAAAGAACTCTTGGCAGTTGGAAAGTGAAAAGAGTAGGGTTAAAAAAATGGCCGCTGCCCGACTAAAATTAATAGGAAAAATGTACCCCCCCCCCCCACCACAAAAAAAACAACTCTCGCAATAAAAATATAAGAGTAGTTTTGAAGGGGGAGAATATCTGCCTGTATGGCAGAAGATGAGGTACACCTGAACACGTTGCTACCGGTGTGAAAAATAGGAAAAAGTGATATTCACACAAAATTCAGTCCCCCGGGACTTGGCTGGGGATATAAATAAAGTTGGTGAACACAAACAAGCAAACAACAGGATAGAATAGACAGAGTTGGTGAACACAAACAAGCAAACAACATAGGATAGAATAGACAGAGTTGGTGAACACAAACAAGCAAACAAAATGATAGAATAGACAGAGTTGGTGAACACAAACAAGCAAACAACATAGGATAGAATAGACAGAGTTGTTCAAAGAGAGCTTGAACATGACAACAGAAGTGAGAAATCTAGCTAGAGACAGGGATTTGTTCAGATAGTTGCGTGTAGTAATTGAGGATTAAAGGCAACCTGCTACTAAAAAAAACCATATTGAAGTCGGATGCTTTGGGCCGAAAAGGCTCAGATCTATCAGCTTGCTATAGATCACAAAACAAACGCGATTACATACCTATATAACGTCATTTGCTTACAATGAAGAAGAGTAATCGTGAACGACTTCTGAAACGAAGAATACATTTGTTTATTTTTTTCTTTACTTCAGTCTCAGGAAAAGAAATGTTGCTGGTAAGGACATCATTTAGAGAAATCTAGTTAATAGGCAAATGAATTATTTATGGCAATTTTCCAGTCAGAAATTAATGGATGAGTTAGTGTGGGGAAGTAAAATATTCCCTCCATGTCTTAATGTGTCTTACGGTCTTTAAGCTCATATTTTTTGGGTGATTAACGTCACGTTTTATGGGCGATGTGGTCCTTATCAAGGCATAATGTCCTGCTTTCTCATTCAACAAATATCTGGTACGAATAGTCAGAGACCGGGTGAATTCCAGGCCGTGTCGACCGAGCAAACCACCGCAAGTGCGATTGAACTTCAAGTATCTGGTCTGATGGCGAGTTTTTGAACTTCAAGTATCTGGTCTGATGGCGAGTTTTTGAACTTCAAGTATCTGGTCTGATGGCGAGTTTTTGAACTTCAAGTATCTGGTCTGATGGCGAGTTTTTGAACTTTAGATATCTGGCCAGATGGCGAGTTTTTTAATTTCAAGTATCTGGTCAGATGGCGAGTTTTTGAACTTTAGGTATCTGGTCAGATGGCGAGTTTTTGAACTTCAAGTATCTGGTCTGATGGCGAGTTTTTGAACTTTAGGTATCTGGTCAGATGGCGAGTTTCTGAACTTCAAGAATCTGGTATGATGGCGAGTTTCTGAACTTCAAGAATCTAGTCTGATGGCGAGTTTTTGAGCTTTAAGTATCTGGTCTGATGGCGAGTTTTTGAACTTCAAGTATCTGGTCTGATGGCGAGTTTTTGAACTTTAGGTATCTGGTCAGATGGCGAGTTTCTGAACTTCAAGTATCTGGTCTGACGGCGAGTTTTTGAACTTTAGGTATCTGGTCAGATGGCGAGTTTCTGAACTTCAAGTATCTGGTCTGATGGCGAGTTTTTGAACTTCAAGTATCTGGTCAGATGGCGATTTTTTAAAATTTCAGGCATCTGGTTAGCTGGCGAGTTTAAGCATCTGGTCCGCTGGCGAGTTTAAGCATCTGGTCAGCTGGCGAGTTTAAGTATCTGGTCAGCTGGCGAGTTTAAGTATCTGGTTAGCTGACGAGTTTAAGTATCTGGTCAGCTGGCTAGTGAAGTATCTGGTCTGATGGCGTGTTGAAGTATCTGGTCAGCTGGCGAGTTTAAGTATCTGGTCAGCTGGCGAGTTTAAGTATCTGATCAGCTGGCGAGTTTAAGTATCTGGTCAGCTGGCTAGTTTAAGTATCTGATCAGCTGGCGAGTTTAAGTATCTGGTCAGCTGACGAGTTTAAGTATCTGATCAGCTGGCGAGTTTAAGTATCTGGTCAGCTGGCGAGTTTAAGTATCTGGTCAGCTGGCGAGTTTAAGCATCTGGTCAGCTGGCGAGTTTAAGCATCTGGTCAGCTGGCGAGTTTAAGCATCTGGTCAGCTGGCGAGTTTAAGTATCTGGTCAGCTGGCGAGTTTAAGTATCTGGTCAGCTGGCGAGTTTAAGTATCTGGTCAGCTGGCGAGTTTAAGCCTCTGGTCAGCTGGCGAGTTTAAGCATCTGGTCAGCTGGTGAGTTTAAGTATCTGGTCAGCTGGTGAGTTTAAGTATCTGGTCAGCTGGCTAGTTGAAGTATCTGGTCAGCTGGCGTGTTGAAGTATCTGGACAGCTGGCGAGTTTTAGTATCTGGTCAGCTGGCGAGTTTATGTATCTGGTCAGCTGGCGAGTTTAAGCATCTGGTCAGCTGGCGAGTTTAAGCATCTGGTCAGCTGGCGCTTTTCCAACCAACTTGTTTCACTATTTTATTTTCTGACGTAGTTGATTTTCATTTCTTGGCAAGTATAACTGGTAATATCAATGTCAAATATAAATTTGTTGGGAGTTATATACTTTTTCAAGTCTTAACATAATTTCCTGTAGTTTAATATTCAATTGACATTTATAGAAAGATTACTCCTTCTTTGTTCTCATCTCTTGAGGGTTTCAGCAATATGTGTTGATTAACTATTACTCTAATTTCAACAATATGTGAGTAGCAGTGGTGGGTGTGTACCCATTTCTAAAAGTGCACGCACATGCACCGAAACAGCACCAAAGACAATGGATTTTGCACTGATACCGCACGAAACTGGCACCAAATCCGTGCAAAAGTCCGATAATCGGCTTATTATCTCTGTGGTCGTGGCGGTAATCGGCTTATCTCAGTGGTGCGTGACGTCATCGGCTTATGGTGTGCGGTGGTGCGTGACGGCGCGTCTCTCGCTCGCGGGCGGGAACAACAGCGGTTCTAAAACTTGTGGGGTCGTCTCTTGCGGGGGTAGCTCGGACAACAGCGGTTCTAAAACTTGTGGGGTCGTCGGATGGCGGGTCGTCGCCGGCTATCTCGCGCGGGTCTCTTGCGGGACAACAGCGGTTATAAAACTTGGGGCGATGTGACTTGAATGGTCGTGTGTGTGTGTGTTATCGCTATCAGCATCATCATGTGCCACCCTCAACAGCATCATCAACCCTTCATGTCCTATCATCATCATCATACCACACAAAGTATCAAACCGATTATTAGTGACACATCATCATTTGCCACCCTCAACAGCATCATCAACCCTTCATGTCCTATCATCATCATCATCATCATCATCAAGCCACACAAAGTATCAACCAGCGAAATTCTCTCTCTCTCTCTCTTTCACATTCATGGTTAAGCAAAACAAAATTCGTTCTATATTTCACAGCTTTATTATTAATACAACAAATATACAACACATATTTGAAAATATATATATTACTGTCCGGTTGTTGATAATTTTAAGCGTCTGGGTTTCCTCGAAGCCGAAATAGCCACGGGGCGAGCAAACGATAAATGATACGGTCGTTTATGTGCTGTCTCGATGAAAAAGGCATGAGAATTCTGTTAAGTTTCGCGCCACGACACTTAAGAAGTATATAATAAACACAATATAGACCGCACTTGTTGCTAAACAAATCTTGCAACACCCGCGGGTTGTAGATGAATGGAACGTGTGAGTTTTGCTCTATAAAGTTTAAAATATCCACGTGTCTGGGAGGCAAACCGTAGGAATCGAAATACTCACATTCGCCGAGACCGTTGTAAAATAGGGCCACCCAATGCTCACCGGGTTCGTGGGCAGGGTCGGTGTTTATGACAAAGGCCGCGGTCGCCGTTGGGTCGATGCTGGGCGGTAAATAATTTCGTGGAATGACACTAACAAGGGAACAACGTCGAACGAAAATATCCGACATCAAAAGGTTGTAAATCTCCCTCGTGTTCATCTTCTTCTTTCTCTCAAACGGCGAAGTCTGTTAGAATCTGCCTTGTCTTGGACACCTCGAGCACCGAGTCCAACTCGGCGTAGACGATAACTTGTAGGGGAGTAGTTGTGGGAGCGGCAAACTTGAGTTCTATCGACAAGGTTCCGCTTGTGGCTAGCTCAAAATGGGAGCCGTCCAGTAGGCTGGACGAGAGGTCAAAACCAAATAGACAGTATCCGTCATTGAACTCTCTCTAATCAACGTTCTTCCCAGCGTCTTTACCAATCAGACCCATGGCCAGATTTGTGCAGAAAAAAGCTCTCGCTTATTGATTTCGTTCAAAATCCATAGTTAGAGGCTTTCCCGAGATACATTTCCCGTCGACCGTCAGGTTCATATAAGTCAGACCAAAGTGTTGAAAATTGAACGGGTTAGCTGTATAAACACCATTAAACGCACTGGCCGTAATCAGACCTATCACTATATGGGTCGGTGTTTGAGACAAAAATAAATTGTCTTGACTGTGGGAGAACATCCCGCTAGCGATGTAAAATGTCTTGATTGTAACCCTCTTTATCGGATACCGCGCATTCCCGCTTAAGAGAGCCTTTTCGTGGGCCACAGAAATCGCGGGGTTTAGCTTAGCTTTCCTGACCACGAGCGCGGCGTAGGTGGTAACACTCTTATAACCCACAAAGCTATCATGACCCGTGAGGTTGAACACATCCTTCGAGGGCGTGAGTTTTATCTTTACATCGACTCTGTTTAACATGTAACGATCCTGCACAAAGACATCAGAGTGCAAACGACCCATCATTTCAACCTCTTTACTACCCGAAGTCAAATTGCGCAGTGTTTTAAAACCCTCATTTTCTTTCAAATCGTCATGGTGGTCAGCTGTGTCTTTGTAGAACAGAGCGGCCGTCAAGTATCCGGTTTCGCATCCTCCCCGTAATTTAGCGTGGCCTCAAACACTGCTCTAAAAGGATAGGTATTCTCCGACGGTGTAACCAACGTGTCGTTTAGCGATACGTCGACTTGTGAAAATAGACTGTGAAGATAATTGTTGACCGGTCCTACCTCAGCATCGGGTGGTACACTATCACCATTCGGGAGGGTGATCTTGACCCGCAGATGTAAAAACGTGTTGAAAAGATCTAGATACTCCTCGCTGTTTCCAGAAATGAAAAACTCTATCGGTGCGCTATGCGACAAGGCTGCGATCGGACGAATTTCAATAAACTGGCCAGAGTCTAGAGATGTCTGTGTGGGTGGAACGCTAAATAAATCCAAACCAGAGTGAAGACATTCGCACGATTAAGGGGTGAATGAGGGACATTATTAGTCGAAAATATCCTTTGCCACCATCGTCTTCGTCTTCTTGCTGTTGTGCACCGAATGAAGAGGAAACCGTCTAGCTGTCGATTTTATCCTCTTCGTAACGGGTTCTCCTGGTGGAGGTAACTTCATAACTCGCTTTCTGCTTTGTTGTAAACCACTTCCTGATTGGTTGTTAACACTCAGGTGGTCTACGGCCCCGTGTTTCAACCGCTGACCGGCCTCCTTAGCTCGTTTTTTTTAAATCTTCACCGACATTTTCCCGGCTTATGTGTCCTGTGCGAACTGCAGACCGGTCTCCAAGCCTTCTCTGAGCAAGGCCTTACCGCCGGTTTTAAACCAGGGTAAAATAGCCCTCCCGATTCCACCAAAGAAACTACCGATTCCTCGACCGCTCTGACTTCGACCTCCTATAAACACGGGCATTCCATCACCCGCCTGACAACAGTAAATGTCTTCGTATAACTCAACATCTCTATGAAGGGAAGTGTGTCTCACCATTATACCAGCTCGAGATGTTTCTTCACTCGAAAGTGTACCGTTAGCACCGACGTCCCGCTGGTGAATGGAATGGTTTTTCCTTGTTCGTTGGCTAAAAAGATTTCCACGGTATCGAAGGAAAATCGACTCAGGGGGACGTAGTGAGGCTTATCGTAGATTTTAAACACCGCGGTGTGATTTCTATTGAGAACAAGCACGCTCCTGAGGAGAGGTACCATCACATCCCCGACGGGTCTGGGGGAAACGAGATCGCAGTAGACGTAGACATTCTTCGCAACACTTTCCAAGTCCATTATACCCACGCCTGAGATATCGAGAGCCGTGTCTGATATAGAGGTCGTGGGGAAGGCTAACATGTTTTTCAAAGTGTCGCTTATGGTAACACTGACTCCTTTTTCGTAAAGTTTCAAGATGGCTTTATTCACCTCTTTTGCGTATATGAATTTCATTTTTTTCCGTTTCACACCCCTGTACCACTCATCCTCCGCTTTTATGATCGACGCATTCAACGCGCCGATGAACGCATCGGGTTTCGTGTATAACCCAGGCTCCAAGGTCACGTTGAGATGAAATCTAGCATCACAAATATCTTCGTTAGCGAGAGATTCGTACCGAATCCAGACATCACCCTCTATTACATTGAAATAATTTAGCGGAAACTGTATCTCCACCAGTGCGATCTCATACTGCGTCGAAATGTCAATGGTCTGAGGGAGTTTAACGAAAAAGTGGCCGGGGTTATTGTCCTTAAAAAGTTCCATAGATGCATTGCTGGGCAGGGTGACATAAAAACTCATTTTTTTTACTCGTTTCACCGTCGCCTCTCCAAGTTTGGATTCGGTAGCATTCCCAAACAGCTGCTCAGTAGGGCTAGTTTTCCCTCCTTTGCGTCTGGCTTTTCGGTGGTCAGAATTAACAGCGAAACCGCTACAACTGTATATATAACTACCACTTGACAAATAAAGACAAGTTCTAAGTAGGGGGATAGTTTCCCAAACACCGACCCCCAGCAGCGTGGTTCGCCCTCTCTCCTCACTCCCGAGTTTACGGCTCGCAAATCGGGCTCTCCACCAAAAGTTACCACTTCTTCTTCTTCTTCTCGCATCACTAGTTTTTGTATCTGACAATGTCCTTGGACGGTATCCAACTGTTAAATGAGGAATCGTACCCAAACCATTTGACTAAACTATCTTTTCGCCCAAATGATGTGCGACGCTCGGTTATGATACTCTCGATTCTGTACTCGTGCTTGTCTCCAACTTTTTGAATTTCCGGTGTGTAGAATGACCCTTCTATCTCATCGCCCTTATCGTCTTTCAACACATATGTAACGGGGTTTGTTTCATTTACTCGACTGATGGAAAACAGTTCCTCCGTCTAAGCCGGGGCATAACCCTTTTTAAAATTGGCTCTGCCCAGGACCAGTCTAACTCGATCACCGGGCTTGTACAGGGGTCTTTCAAATTTAAAGTTGCGTTTGCTATTATACAACGTGTTCCATACCTGTTCTTGATTGTCTGCGTTGACGTCGACCGGTGCCATTTTTATACTTCAGTGATACGAATGGTTATAACTTCGAAGTAGGGCGGGTAGGACTCGGACATAAGACAGTTTATTGGATTTCGTGAAATATCGCCACATCCGTTGTTTCAGAGTCCTATTAAAGCGTTCCACCACGGCGGCCTTAATATCTTCGTTCTGCGTAGTGAAAAAATGAACGTTGTTGTCAGCGAGGAATTTCTGAAATGTTCTATTCAGAAACTCTGACCCCTTATCCGTTTGAAAACTCGCAGGTTTCCCATCGAGAAATATCTTACCGACGGCTTCCACTAAGGATTTCCCCGTTTTGGTTCGTATCGGTACAGACCACGCGAATTTACTGAAAACGTCCACGCAAGAAACCAAATAGGAATATCCATCGTTGTGTTTTTTCAAATGTCTCAAATCAATTAGGTCTGCCTGATATTGCTGTTGGGGGCCACTCGTTATAATGGGACGCCTTTCAAATCTGCGACGAATTGGTTTATGAAGGGTATAGGTATCCTGATGACTCAGCCATTGTTTGATCTTTGCGAGTCCCAGTTTGGTGTTACGTTGCAGGGTCGTTGCACCACTATATGCCCCTGGTCGACTAGGGTTAAAGTAATGACGTCTCAATATTTTCTCCACCGTTCCCATTTTGGTGTTGGGATTCCGCTCTTTCTTTTTTTAGGTCTCAGTTTATACGTGGTTACGGGCGGAGTGGTTTCATTACCTAGCTTTGGGGTTTCCGCTGGTGGTGGTGTCTTGGTCTGCTCTGGTGATACCTCGAATGATGGTGGTGGTGGTGGGGAAGGTGTTTTTTCTGTTGCCGTGTTGTGTTGAATGAGATCGACCGAGCCCAATGAGTGTCGTTTATACTGCTCCAATTTAGTTAAATATTGATGCAGGGCACGTTGGTACACTCTGACCTTATCAGCGGGTGCTAAATCATCGCGGAATAGGATACGTTGCATTTCATCATCTAAATCTCTCAAGTTGTCACCGATCGCCTCGGGTGGGGTATACGTGCTAGTAGTCTGTTTAAGACCCTGGAGGAATCGAGGATCCATCAAAATCATTTTTTTGGCCATTGTTACGCACCTAGTACTCCACCGAGAATACTAAATATAGGACGGAGCAAAGCACCTATGAACCGACCGGTTTGTAGAATCTCCCTCCGCCGCTTAAGATTCGGTTTCTTTTTAGTGAGAAGTCTCAACTTGTTCTTGTGTCGACGTAGCTCGCACTTCTGTCGCTGAGTGAGTCTAACATTACCTTTTAATATGTTATGACAACACTCGCACAAAAAGTTAATGAGTTTGGGAGAGGCTGTTTTTAATATGGCTCTTAAACCGCTCGGCGAGGCGGCGCGCATACATTTCAACATTTCACCGTGCCGTCTAAGTGCTTCATCACACATGATTCTCTACTTTGGCACGTAGACGATTTGTCTCTCCCCCGGGAATATTTTTGTTCTCAACCTAAGGTTATCAGGTGTGTCCTGACGAAGATCGACCAGCAAATAACCGTGAGGAGACGCTGTCGCGTCCTTAAAACTATCTTGGAGGTACCCCACCTGTCTTGGGTACATTTGTTTACCCAGATTGATAATTTGACTCCCGTCTCTCGGGTTCTTGAAAAGGACTAAATAGTGCGTATTGAGACTTATGGTTCGATGTTCTTTATTTTTTCCGATTAGATTTTGAACAATGTACATCACACTAATATCTCTGTGATGACTACCTTTGGTGAATAATTATGTTACCCGCTCGTCCGTCTCAGACATCAAGTCATCGATAACGATCAGTCTTCTCTTCTTACCACCTTCCAATTTATCGACGTCTGGTAGACCCTCGATAAATCTCACTGACCCCATACTCTCGTATATCGGTTGCCACTCCGCATAACACCATATAACTTCCTCCGGTACGGGGACAGCTAGCTCGTGAAGGTTCTGTATAAACTTTTGCACAAATACCGTTTTCCCACACCCGGTAGGACCGGCTATCAGAGCTGTGAAGGGATGATTCCATCGGGGATCTATCCTCACAAGTGCTACTAACTTTAGTGATTATACCACCGACAAAAATAACAACGAGTGATTTTAGGTCAGCGCGCGAGGTTTCCCCTCTTCAACTAACACCTATTTTTATAATCCACAAACTATATAAACACTACAGGGGGTGGAGTTTCCTAGTCTCAGGCCTCATTAGCTGAGACCGAATTGTTACACGCATCATATTTCCCCACACATCACCCAATTGGGTCAGTTCCAGAGGTCACTGAACATGTCGCAACATAACGTATTACCACGCCTGATAACGTATTGCGGCAGCTACTATCGATAGACGGTCCTCGACCCGATAAACGTAACGGATATAAAAACCCCAGTAGATCAGTGTACACGCACACACATAACCAGCGTCTGTTGCCAGGTGGTTTGTGTTTGTTTTCTTTGAATATGGAGTCGTGTAGCTTGAATACGCCAATTTCGTTTGATGTCAGTGATCAGCGCATATTTATGTCACGTGGAAATGAGACAGTAGTTCCATTGTCTAAAGATGGCGTTAAGGCAGTCTCGGTTTGTGTTTTTCGTAACAGACCATTGATAAATATAAGGACATATAGCGGTCATAGTTTTTTTAAGTTTCCTACCAGAACTGGGATAACACTATCGAGAAAGAAATTTATCACGTTAGTCGAGATGCGAGAGGAAATTTTAACCGCTTATGCTAACCTCAACTACACACCGCCTGTTGTTAACCAGATCAACTACACGCCACCTCTCGTTAACCAGATCAACTACACGCCACCTCTCGTTAACCAGATCAACTACACGCCGCCTCTCGTCAACCACCAAAACTACACGCCGCTTATTGTTAACCACCAGAACTACACGCCGCCTGTTGTTAACCACCAGAACTACATACCATCTCTTGTTAAACCGAATCTCATCGACTACACACCCCCCTTTGTTAATCAAGGGAACCTCGCTCTTGTTAATCAGACGACAGATCCGGCAGCCAATATGAATGCCGCGGGTGTTTCAGCAGAGTCACCAATTACCTGTTCCAGCTTTGATCAAGGTTTTGTTAAAATGGAGGGCGGTTGTGTTTTGAAGGCTAATGCAACTTCCTATGCACCCGTGTTTGATATACATTTAACAAACAGTACCACCAAAACAGGAGGGAGGAAACCCAGACGCTTAAAATTATCAACAACCGGACAGTAATATATATATTTTCAAATATGTGTTGTATATTTGTTGTATTAATAATAAAGCTGTGAAATATAGAACGAATTTTGTTTTGCTTTACCATGAATGTGAAAGAGAGAGAGAGAATTTCGCTGGTTGATACTTTGTGTGGCTTGATGATGATGATGATGATAGGACATGAAGGGTTGATGATGCTGTTGAGGGTGGCAAATGATGATGTGTCACTAATAATCGGTTTGATACTTTGTGTGGTATGATGATAGGACATGAAGGGTTGATGATGCTGTTGAGGGTGGCAAATGATGATGTGTCACTAATAATCGGTTTGATACTTTGTGTGGTATGATGATGATGCTAGGACGTGAAGGGTTGATGATGCTGTTGAGGGTGGCACATGATGATGCTGGTAGCGATAACACACACACACGACCATTCAAGGCACATCGCCCCAAGTTTTATAACCGCTGTTGTCCCGCAAGAGACCCGCGCGAGATAGCCGGCGACGATCCGACGACCCCACAAGTTTTAGAACCGCTGTTGTCACCGCCCGCGAGAGACGACCCCACAAGTTTTAGAACCGCTGTTGTCCCCGCCCATGAGCTACCCCCGCGAGAGCCGCCCGCACGCCGTCACGCACCACCGCACACCATAAGCCGATGACGTCACGCACCACCGAGATAAGCCGATTACCGCCACGACCACCGAGATAATAAGCCGATTATCGGACTTTTGCACGGATTTGGTGCCAGTTTCGTGCGGTATCGGTGCAAAATCCATTGTCTTTGGTGCTGTTTCGGTGCGTGTGCGTGCACTTTTAGATGGGTATACAGCGACCACTACTACTTATGTGTTGATTCACTATTACTCTAATTTCAGCAATATGTGTTGTTTCACTATTACTCTAATTTCAGCAATATGTGTTGATTCACTATTTCTCTAATTTCAGCAATATGTTTTGATTCACTATTACCCTGGTCTCAACCAAATGTTTTGATTCACTATTACCCTGGTCTCAACCAAATATTTTGATTCACTATTACCCTGGTCTCAACCAAATATTTTGATTCACTATTACCCTGGTCTCAACCAAATGTTTTGATTCACTATTACCCTGGTCTCAACCAAATGTTTTGATTCACTATTACCCTGGTCTCAACCAAATGTTTTGATTCACTATTACCCTGGTCTCAACCAAATGTTTTGATTCACTATTACCCTGGTCTCAACCAAATATTTTGATTCACTATTACCCAGGTCTCAACCAAATGTTTTGATTCACTATTACCCTGGTCTCAACCAAATGTTTTGATTCACTATTACCCTGGTCTCAACCAAATGTTTTGATTCACTATTACCCTGGTCTCAACCAAATGTTTTGATTCACTATTACTCTTCAATCATAGATAGTGTTCATCAGAAAAGAAAGAAACGGCTGGCAACGTTTTTACTATTGTATATGCCCTGACAACGTTTTTACTATTGTATATGCCCTGACAACGTTTTTACTATTGTATATGTAAAAAAAAAAAAAAAATTAAAATACCCCCTTCACGTCAAGTGGCGTATAAGGAATATGGTGTTAGTGACCATATATTTTACAGACCTTCGACACGTGATTTTTGGGGTAATGTGGTCGGTATTACACCCGTGCCGCTTCACTTTCCCTGAAAAAATCAGGTACCCATTAAAGGCTGGGTGAACCCGGAAGCCGTCGGTTGGGATCGAACCCTACCTCTTGTCCTTTGTAGTCCAGTTCACTAACCACTGAGCTATCGCGGTTCCTATTGTTTATGCCTTGCGCAATATTTTGACAATTTCTTCATTTTCTCCCGACAACAATTGAAGTCTCACCTACTTGGGTGTTTTTTCCCATGATATTACAAAGAAAACTGTCTCCCGAACTTCAGGGTCAGATGCCCCCTTTCTTATTTGAATAAAGTAAATCGTTTAGAAGTTAATGATTCATTCTTAAGGCTAAATGTCTGTATGACTTCACTAAACGTTTCATACCTTTCTCAGAATTAATATTTTGATTAAAAATTCAAAGAAAAAGTATACTGACTCTTATTATTATTTTTTTATTTAAAATCATTTACAAAGTACAAAGTAATGACGCTAAAACGTCTAGTTCACCTGAACGTATTTGTTGTCACTCCTTCGGTTTTACTTTGAAGTAAAAAGACCAAATGGTGACATTTTTATTAAGAAACTCGTCGTTTATTTAGTCACCTCTTCACTACTAATGTCTGCCAGTATTCGTGAGTCTCGTCAAGAAGATCTGAAATAACAGGAGATATGATCAAATTTCACAGAGCTCATGGCCATATATAAACAAACGAATAAAACGCGAATTTGAGACAAGCTGCAAATACACAAAGACACATGTTCTTTCACATGTTGAAGTATTTTGCCATTATATTAAAATAATGTCTGCTTCTGGCATAGTAATAAATAATGGAGGAACACAGAGTAAGAATGCAATAAGGAGAATAACAAATGTAACGGCTTGCCTTGTTAGGGGAACGACAGCAGAATTGACAGAAATAACAAATGAAACGAAATTAAAGAAATAATAACATATTTATGCTTTTTTTTCAGTATAAAAATCAGCACAAGAGATGAATCAAATTTTGCGGCCTAAGAGTATTCTCAGGTAAGATAAACGACCCAGTTTTTAATTACTTTAATATTATATTAAATTGGGGGTGGGTGGGAGGGGTTGGGGGAAGTTTTCGCTACCTACAGCTTTTTATAGACAATTATGGTCTAGTACAACCTAAATCATCATCATCATTGAGTGCCGTCTCCGCAACGAAGGTTGGCTACCATGGAGCGCCATTCTGCTCTATCTCTTGCTTTGATGGTGCAGGTTGTCATCGGTTGATTTGTCCATCTTTTGATGTTACTCGTCCATGTTAATCTTGGTCTGCCTCTGCCTCTTTTACCTTGTATTTTCCCCTCATGGATTACTTTCAGTAGGCTGTTGTGTCTTTTAACATGGCCCAAGAATCGCATTTGTCTAGTTCTAATTGTGTTCGGAAGTTCTCTTTTCATTTTTAGTTTTTTAAGACTTCATCGTTTGTTTTCTTTTCCTTCCATCCAATTCTACCTATTCTTCTATAAATCCACATTTCGAAGGCTTCAATTCTCTGTTCTGTTTTCTTGTCTAATGTCCATGTTTCAGCACCATATAGGAACATTGAGAAGATGTAACATTTTGCTATTCTTAGTTTTAGCTCTGGTGTTATTTGTTTTGATGTTAGTATGTCCTTCATAACATTAAAATTACTCTTTGCCATTCCTATTCTTTTGTTTATTTCAGTTGTACATTTTCCATCACTGGTTATAGTATGTCCAAGGTAGTTATAGTTCTGAACTGTCTCAAGGTCTATTCCTTCAATTTTGATATCCACTTGTGGGTTTTGAGTATTTTCTTTGTTTATGATCATAGTTTTAGCCTTTTTGATGTTCATATCTAGTCCATATTTTTTGCTTGTCGTGTTTATTTCATTAAGTAATTGCTGTAGGTCTTTAGGATTTTCTGCTAGTAGTACAGTATCGTCAGCATATCTTAGGTTATTGATTATCTTTCCATTAATTTGTAGGCCTGGCATCTCTATGATGTTTTTAAAGATTTGCTCAGTGTATAGATTGAACAAGCTTGGTGATAGGATGCATCCTTGTCTTACTCTTCTTTTTATATCAATAGGTGTAGAGAACTCTTTGTTATATTTTATTATTGCTGTTTGCTCCCAGTATAGATTGCATATTAGTCGTATATCCATGTCATCTAGATGTATCTCTTTTAGGCATTCTATAAGTTGTTTGTGGTGTACTCTATCAAAAGCTTTGGTGTAGTCTATGAAGCAGGCATATATTGGTTTGTTTACTTCTGTGTATTTTTCGATTAATGTTCTCATGCAGAATATGGCTTCTTTTGTCCCGCTATTTTTCATAAATCCAAATTGCTGCTCATCTAATTCAGTATTGATTTTATTCTGAATCCTTCCTTGTATAACTTTTAGCAAGATTTTTGTAACATGGCTCATTAGGCTTATTGTTCTGAAGTCACTGCATTCAACTGCACCATTCTTTTTAGGCAATGCAATGAAAGTTGATGTTTTTAGTTCATTTGGTATGTATCCTGTGTGGTATATGTCGTTGCATATGTCTGTAATCACTTCAATGCCAAAATCTTCAAGTGCCTGTATCATCTCTATCTGTATGCTTTCAGGTCCTGCTGCTTTTCCCCTTTTCATTGTTTTTATAGCTTTTTCCACCTCAGATTTTAAGATTTTATAGCCTGATGTACATTTTATAACTGGTTTCTTGTCCCTTTGATCATGAAATAGTTCTGTTATATATTCCATTTTTCCTTTTTTGTCTGCAATGCATCCACTTTCTGTGGCTTTTTTTTATTTTTATTAGTCATTCTCTTTATTTCTGTGTGCATTCCTCTTAGGTCTTGTTTGCTTTCCATAGTTTCTATTTCTATACATTTTTGGCTGAGCCAGTCTTCTTTTGCCGTTTTGCACATTTTGCGTATTTCATTATCTATTTTATTGTATTGGGCAGTGTTCTTCGCTTGTCTCCTTTCTTCCATTTTTCTAGGATGGTGTTAGTTATCCATTTTTGTTTTTTGTTCTTTTCTCTTTTGGGTAAGGTGTCGCAGGCTTTTTGTATGCTTTTCTTTATGCATTGCCATTTGGTTGTTACTTTTTCATCAGGATTTTCTCTTCTGTATTGTTCGTTCGTTTTCGTCAGCTTTTGACCTCTGACGAAGTCCCACCCATTACATTTTGTGGGACTGAATTTTGCGTGTAAAGTCTGTTTTATCCCATTACAGGATGCCCCTCGCCATGCAGGCAGATTTACTCCGACTTCAGAGGTACTAATTTTTAGGGAATTAGTAAAACCCAGGTGTCCTCGCCAGGGTACGAACCCCGGCTGTTGCCGTGGTAAGCCAACCGCCTATCGATTGCGCTAACCGGACACCCTCTGTATTGTTCAATTCCTTCCTCTAGCAGCTTCTGGTATGTGTTCTTTACTTGTATTGTATAGGTATCTTTAATATCTTTTTGATTTAAAGCTGTTATATCGAGTGGATTTGTTGATGAATTAGATTTTTGCTTGTTTCTCTTTAGTTTGATTTTCATTTTAATCATTACAGGATTGTGATCAGAATTAATATCTGCTCCTGGGTAGGTTTTGGCTTTCTTTACGCTGTTACGGAACCTTTCTTTTATCATTATGTAATCTATTTGATTCCTCTTCCTATCTCCAGGGTTTTTCCTTGTGTATAGTTTCCTTTTCTCTTGCTCAAAGTAGGTGTTACATATTATCAGCCTGTTTTCTTCACAGAATTGTATTAATCTTTCTCCTCTGTCATTTCTTTTTCCTAACCCATGATTTCCTAAAATGGTCTTATATCTACCTTTTCCTACTTTAGCGTTCATGTCACCCATTACAATCAAGATGTCTGAAGATTTCACTTGCTTCAAAACTTTATTTAGGTCTTCATAGTATGCCTCTATTTGTTCATCTGTGTAGTCTTGAGTAGGTGCCTATGTCTGTATTATTGCTATGTCGAATGGTTTTGCTTTCAATTTGATTAGTATAATCCTATCACTGTATGTCCAGTGGGTACTTATATATTTTTGTAGCTCTCTTTTTATCAGTATTCCTACCCCCCTTTGATGTTCTGTTGTGTTTCCTGAGTATATAAATGTATATTTTTCGTCTTCAATGTACCCACATTCTTTCCATCTAGTCTCTGATATGCCTAAAATAGCTATATTTATTCGTTCTGCTTCTTGAATCAGATTTTCCAATTTCCCTTGTTGATATAGAGTCCTAACATTCCAAGTACTTATTTTAAGATCTTTCCTCCGACATAAGTTCGAATTTCTCCGACTCTCCATGGCTTCCTCTGGACTGGTACGTGATGAGGCTCCAATCTCTTTCACGGTGGTCAGCCATGTTCGTCTTTCGTGTTCTGAACATACCTCTTGTGTACCACACACTTTGCTGTTTTCGCTTTCTGGGCCGTTGATCATTCTTGATTCCTCCGCCTCCATCCACCGTCACAGACTTTTCACATAAGGGTTGAACATATCCAGTTTACCGGCGACATTTTGTCGAACCATGTGCTTGCCTATCGAACCGCGAACACACGACATAAAGAAGAATAAATCATATTCCACTTAAATATCGGTAATCACAGCCCATCCACACGTCAGAAGTCAACCTAAAAGACTTCGTTAAAGAGTTTGGGCCGATCGGGCCTTGTCAAGGATAAGGCGAAAACTTCAAAGTCAAAGTTAGAGCAAATACACGTCACAAAGCAAATATTAAAATGACTATGAACAGAAAAATAAAGAGAAATACAGTACGAAAAGGATGGATGAATTTATTAAATTGGAGCAGTTACCGATACAGGAAATATAACAAAGTAAATATTACTCATTCAGTATTTGTATGTGTTTATTATTTATTGTGTAACTTTAACTGAAATTAGATTTCACGTGAAAGGAATGTCAGAAACCTGGTGATATCATGTAAATGTAATGAAAGCAAAAAAAAAAAAAAAAAAAACAAGCAATGGACATATGGCTATGGTGACTCTTGATGCCCTTTATCGTCTGACAGGTCACATAACATATTATGTGATAAATTGTTCTCAGTATAATGTCTTGTCAGTATAATGTCTTGTCAGTATAATGTCTTGTCAGTATAATGTCTTGTCAGTATAATGTCTTGTCAGTATAATGTCTTGTCAGTATAATGTCTTGTCAGTATAATGTCTTGTCAGTATAATGTCTTGTCAGTATAATGTCTTGTCAGTATAATGTCTTGTCAGTATAATGATCACGTCTGTAGCAGAACGTTAGAAGACCTCCTGTATCCTCAGTCTTTATTTTTAATGACTGACATGAACGGCTTTGTTTGCTGATGTTTTTATGAAATTTCGTCTTTTTATTTTATCTTTTTCTTTTGGTACTTCTTGTTTATATAGGGTGTCTCTTTAATGACTGTGCATTTTTTGTTGTTGAAATAATACGCACCTAAATTTTATCTATGTATGACGTAATAGTTCAAGCACCATTTACGTGTTCATTTAAACATCCCTGCTACATGATAGATCTGGCTTACAATGGTGTTAACGATTGAAGAAAGAGTATTTATAGTGGAGCATGTGTTCCGTAACGGCGGCAAGTATTCGAATGGGGTTGTTGAACAATTTGTGAATAGATTTCCTGATACACCAGTGCCTCATACTGTGAGTAATTTAATAATCAAATTTCAAAACACCGGTAGTGTACATGATGTTAGCCGTCCTGGTAGACCATCTGTTCTTGAAGTAACATCTCTCAACATCCAGGACAGCATTCTAATGAGTCCTGGCAAATCAATAAGAAAGCTGGCCCAACAAGTACACAAATCAAGCAGTACTGTTCATAGAGTTCTGAAAAAAAAATTAAAGTTACATCCGTACAAATTTTCCGTCGTTCCTCAATTAAAAGAATTAGATCACCAATCCAGAATTAATTATTGTATGTGGTTTGAGAATTTTATTTATGAACATGGCGCTGCCATCCATGACGTCACTTTTTTTACTGATGAGGCCTGATTTCATTTATCCGGTTATGTGAACAGTCAGAACAATCGGCTGTGGAGCAGTGAAAACCCCCATGAATTTCATCAAGTGCCGCTTTACGATCAAAAAGTCGGAGTGTGGTGCGCTATAAGTCGTATGCGGATAATAGGACCTATATTTTTTAATGAAACAATAAATGCAGAACGTTACCGTACTTTAATTCTGGAACCGTTCATAGCACACCTTACAGAACGGGAAATTATGGAATCCTGGTTTCAGCAGGATGGGGCAACAGCACACACAGCCACAACAACACTCAATTATTTAGAAAGCATATTTGCAAATCGCATTATTTCACGTGGAATCTGGCCTGCTCGTTCACCAGATCTAACACCCCCAGATTATTATCTGTGGGGGGCATTGAAGGGGAAAGTTTATGAAAATAATCCGCAGACAATTAATGACCTAAAGACTGAAATAGTAGACAAGATTAAACAAATATCACCAGACATTATTCTGAAGGTTTTCGCAAATATGGAAAGACGAATCACGACATGTCTTGAGGCCCATGGTGGACATTTTCAACATATGCTTTAGGCACAACTTTATTGTGTTAATACCAACATTACCCATAATAAGCTCGCCGATAGCAGTCAAGTAATTTGAATAATACCATTTATTTTACAATTTGTGTGACGCATTAGTTAACCGCATTTCTGGTGATGTTTTTCTTCCGAGAGTAGAAATTCACTGCACTGCGACTTTAAAAACACCCTGTATTTGTAACAGATCGACACATATATCAATGGTCACACTATCGTGTGGTATTATGATTGGGTAACAACAAAGTCTAACGTTTCCACTTTCCACACAATGTTCTATGATAGGTTCACATATATCATCGATGCTTCTTCTGTTTCCCGCTATGCTATCTATGGCCTTCCGCCATCGGTGAGCTACTTGACAGTTCTTATCTTTATTTTTGATTCTCTTGTGAACCAGATCGTTTCACCCCTAGTGTCTGCCTACAACTACGGTGTTTATTTCTGGATCGCGTGTGAACCAAATCACCCCCAGTGTCTGCCTACAACTACGGTGTTTATTTCTGCTTGTGAACCAAATCGTTTCACCCCAGTGTCTGCCTTCAACTACGGTGTTTATTTTTGGATCGCTTGTGAACCAAATCGTTTCACCCCAGTGTCTGCCTACAACTACGGTGTTTATTTCTGGATCGCTTGTGAACCAAATCGTTTCACCCCAGTGTCTGCCTACAACTACGGTGTTTATTTTTGGATCGCTTGTGAACCAAATCGTTTCACCCCAGTGTCTGCCTACAACTACGGTGTTATTTCCACAAAAAGGAAACGCTCGTTCCTGATTATGTTTTTGAATAATCGTTCCAAGATCAACTCAAAGATATTGCGGTGGTTCTCTCTATTCAGCCACATTCGTCCTTACAAAACTCCTCCGAAGTCTACTTCACCCCAGGTTATTTAGTTCCCATCGAAGCTGAAAGAAACTACTACAAAGGAAAGAAGAAGTTGTTATTATTTATTCTTTAAAATCTTTTGCATATCCCCCCTCCCCCAAATTGTATTCCATACATTGGTAGTTCTTGTGACGATATCCATTTAGCTTCAATTGATATTAATGTTTTAAATTTAACTATTACAATTTATTTTTATTTAAATCAAAGTAACTCGTTTTTAGACGCTTACTCTACGGTAACTCTGCCTGGTTGGAAAAATAGAAGAAGAAATGGTAGAGAAGATTTTTTTTTTTTTTTCTTTTTAAACACGAATAAATGGCATTTTTCCGCTACCCTTTACCATTCCACGCTATATAGATAAGCATGAAGCGTGTAACTTTGATATATTCTTATCGCGATAATTTATGCAATAAATGACATACCTTTTCTTGCACTACAAAGCCAGTCATTTGTTTACATGTTAAACCTACTTTCTAAAGCAGCGATTTCGTCTTGCGTGTCGTAACTATTTGGTGCTTGCTGTGAAATGTCTGAATGTTTGTTGCAAGGGATTGACGAGATAGGTTAATTTAGCAGTTTAGAAGCAAGGAATCGGTTCAATCGCTAAATAACTTAATAATAAATAATAAGTTAGCAAGAGTGAAACTGTAATTTCTGTCTTTATCGGTGACATATAAAAGCGATCAGTGTTTTTAGAATTTATCTGGTTCTTTAAATTGAAATGAATAGTTTAAGATAAATGTTATATGTACTGGTGGCTTTTCACGAGTGATTGATAATAACAGAAATAATAGCTGTTTTAATGTTTTATGATGACTTAATTATGTTATTAGCTATTGAAGTTATTAAGCTACTGAGGTGAATGAAGTCATAACGTTTAAGTTTTCATTTGTAGGGTTAACGAAAATGTAGCTTGACCAAGGTTTCATACTATCTTCCTTTAGTGGTGTGCAACATCGGAACAATAACGTAACTCTAGTTCGTTCACAAATTCGTGCCCACAGAGTTTATTAATTATCTCGGAAACTGTTTGATGAATTTCTGTAATTCTTTTTCGTCAAATCTTATTTTTTCACCGACCTTAAGTCTGTTTTTTTGGCCCTACTGGTTTGCATTTAGGAAAGATTTTTGCTTATTTGAGGTATATAAAAATATTATTTTCTTCCTTAATTTTAAGATATTACAATACCCACATTTGTTGTATTCAACTTACCAATTAAAAAGGCAAATTTCACGTGCGCACCACACAATCTTAGCACCATTTCGCACTCTTAACTTGTAAGACGCTCGCCACTCCAAGTTTTTTTTGTTTGTTTTTTTTTTAGTAATTTCATTTCCTGTTTTTTGTTAAATTGGTCCAGAGGCGTATTTTGACAAAATATTTACTATTAATGAATATTCCTGTATGTGTGATAATTTGTAATGTGTTGTGAACTGACTACTTGATTTTTAAAACCATGAAGAGTTTAAATTGTAAATTCATCACTATACAAAAGGTAACTGTGTCATTGTACATGCACTTTTGCAAGGAATCTAAAAGGGGTCGGTTATATTACGATATTAAAAAAAAAACCCAGAAAACAGAACACGGGCAGCTAAATATAGATAGAAAGTCTTTCAGTCGATGGATAGGACATAACTTTGATTCTGCAGAGGCGACGGTCAAGGAAGGAAGTTTACCTATCTCTATGACGAAGATGTAAAAGCAAATGAAAAATTTTGCCCTATTCAATGTAATACGGATACGCCTTTGGCTTGCATTGATAGAAGATTAACATAATATACAGTAAAATCTAACGTTTAGAGCAAGCGGTTTGATATTTTCCTAAAATTATATAACGAAAAACGATTTGTGCAAAATTCAGACTACCTTTGTACTTAAATGTTATAAAATCTGAAGGTCGGTGAAAAACACATCATCATCATTGAGTGCCGTCTCCGCAACGAAGGTTGGCTACCATGGAGCGCCATTTTGCTCTATCTCTTGCTTTGATGGTGCAGGTTGTCATCGGTTGATTTGTCCATCTTTTGATGTTACTCGTCCATGTTAATCTTGGTCTGCCTCTGCCTCTTTTACCTTGTATTTTCCCCTCCAGGATTACTTTCAGTAGGCTGTTGTGTCTTTTAACATGGCCTAAGAATCGCATTTGTCTTGATCTAATTGTGTTCAGAAGTTCTCTTTTCATTTTTAGTTGTTTTAAGACTTTGTCGTTTGTTTTCTTTTCCCTCCATCCAATTCTACCTATTCTTCTATATATCCACATTTCAAAGGCTTCAATTCTCTCTTCTGTTTTCTTGTCTAATGTCCATGTTTCAGCACCATATAGGAATATTGAGAAGATGTAACATTTTGCTATTCTTAGTTTTAGCTCTGGTGTTATTTGTTTTGATGTTAGTATGTCCTTCATGACATTAAAATTACTTTTTGCCATTTCTATTCTTTTGTTTATTTCAGTTGTACATTTTCCATCACTGGTTATAGTATGTCCAAGGTAGTTATAGTTCTGAACTGTCTCAAGGTCTATTCCTTCAATTTTGATATCCACTTGTGGGTTTTGAGTATTTTCTTTGTTTATGATCATAGTTTTGGTCTTTTTGATATTCATATCTAGTCCATATTTTTTGCTTGTCGTGTTTATTTCATTAAGTAATTGCTGTAGGTCTTTAGGATTTTCTGCTAGTAGTACAGTATCATCAGCATATCTTAGGTTATTGATTATCTTTCCATTAATTTGTAGGCCTGGCATCTCTATGATGTTTTTAAAGATTTGCTCAGTGTATAGATTGAACAAGCTTGGTGATAGGATGCATCCTTGTCTTACTCCTCTTTTTATATCAATGGGTGTAGAGAACTCTTTGTTATATTTTATTATTGCTGTTTGCTCCCAGTATAGATTGCATATTAGTCGTATATCCATGTCATCTAGATGTATCTCTTTTAGGCATTCTATAAGTTGTTTGTGGTGTACTCTATCAAAAGCTTTGGTGTAGTCTATGAAGCAGGCATATATTGGTTTGTTTACTTCTGTGTATTTTTCGATTAATGTTCTCATGCAGAATATGGCTTCTTTTGTCCCGCTATTTTTCCTAAATCCAAATTGCTGCTCATCTAATTCAGTATTGATTTTATTCTGAATCCTTCCTTGTATAACTTTTAGCAAGATTTTTGTAACATGGCTCATTAGGCTTATTGTTCTAAAGTCACTGCATTCAACTGCACCATTCTTTTTAGGCAATGCAATGAAAGTTGATGTTTTTAGTTCATTTGGTATGTATCCTGTGTGGTATATGTCGTTGCATATGTCTGTAATCACTTCAATGCCAAAATCTTCAAGTGCCTGTATCATCTCTATCTGTATGCTTTCAGGTCCTGCTGCTTTTCCCCTTTGCATTGTTTTTATAGCTTTTTCCACCTCAGATTTTAAGATTTTATAGCCTGATGTACATTTTATAACTGGTTTCTTGTCCCTTTGATCATGAAATAGTTCTGTTACATATTCCTGCCATCTATCTATGATATCCTTATTGTCTGTTAGCATTTTTCCTTTTTTGTCTGCAATGCATCCACCTTCTGTGGCTTTTTTATTTTTATTAGTCATTCTCTTTATTTCTGTGTGCATTCCTCTTAGGTCTTGTTTGCTGAAGAAACACAAGATTTCATTAAAAACAATTACATTAATTCATCAAACAGTTTCAGAAATAATTGATCAACTCTGAGGGCACGAATTTGTGAACGAACTATAGCTGTAAATTGTTGCACTAAAAACGCCCCCTTATATGCCAAATAATAAGAAGAAACATTTCAAAACGCTAACCTAATATTTGTTTTTCACAGGAAATTAATATCATCATCAGTGAGACGTGTGTTGAGCATATATTGGAGGTTCAGTGAGACGTGTGTTGAGCATATGTTGGAGGTTCAGCGAGACGTGTGTTGAGCATATGTTGGAGGTTCAGTGAGACGTGTGTTGAGCATATGTTGAAGGTTCAGTGAGACGTGTGTTGAGCTGATGTTGAGAATATGTTCGAGGATAAGTGAGACGCGTTTTGAGCATATGTTGAGAATATGTTGGATTTTTAGTGAGAATTGTGTTGAGCATATGGTGAGCATATGTTGGAGGTTCAGTGAGACGTGTGTTGAGTATATGTTGGAGGTTCAGTGAGACGTGTGTTGAGCATATGTCGGAGGCTCAGTGAGACGTGTGTTGAGCATATGTTAGTGGTTCAGTGAGACGAGAGTTGTGCATATGTTGGAGGTTCAGTGAGATGTGTGTTGAGCATATTTTGGAGGTTCAGTGAGACGTGTGTTGATCTTATGTTGGAGGTTCAGTGAGACGTGTGTTGAGCATATGTTGGAGGTTCAGTGAGACGTGTGTTGAGCATATGTTGAAGGTTCAGTGAGACGTATGTTGTGCATATGTTGAGCGTTTAATGAAACGTGTATTTGAGCATATCTTGAGCGTTTAATGAAACGTGTGTTTGAGCATATGTTGAGCGTTTAATGAAACGTGTGTTTGTGCATATGTTGAGCGTTCAGTGAGACGTGTGTTGAGCACGTGTTGGAGATTCAGTGAAACGTGTGTTGAGCATATGTTAGAGGTTCAACGAGACGTGTTTTGAGCATATGTTGGAGGTTCAGTGAGACGTGTGTTGAGCATATGTTGGAGGCTCAGTGAGACGTGTGTTGAGCATATGTTGGAGGTTCATTGAGACGTGTGTTGAGCATATGTTGGACGCTCAGTGAGACGTGTGTTGAGCATATGTTGGAGGTTCAGTGAGACGTGTGTTGAGCATATGTTGAGCGTTTAATGAAACGTGTGTTTGAGCATATGTTGAGAGTTTAATGAAACGTGTGTTTGTGCATATGTTGAGCGTTCAGAGAGACGTATGTTCAGCATATGTTGGAGGCTCATTGAGACGTATGTTGAGCATATGTTGGATGTTCAGTGAGACGTGTGTTGAGCATATGTTGGAGGTTCGGTGAGACGTGTGTTGAGCATATGTTAGAGGTTCAACGAGACGTGTTTTGAGCATATGTTGGAGGCTCAGTGAGACGTGTGTTGAGCATATGTTGGATGTTCAGTGAGACGTGTGTTGAGCATATGTCGGAGGTTCAGTGAGACGTGTATTGAGCTTATGTTGGCGGTTCAGTGAGACGTGTGTTGAGCATATGTTGAGCGTTCAGTGAGACGTGTGTTGAGCATATGTTGGAGGCTCAGTGAGACGTGTGTTGAGCATACGTTGGAGGTTCAGTCAGACGTGTGTTGAGCATATGTTGGAGGTTCAGTGAGACGTGCGTTGAGCATATGTTGAGCGTTTAATGAGACGTGTGTTAAGCACATGTTGAGCGTTCAGTTAGACGTGTGTTTGAGCATATGTTGAGAGTTCAGTGAAACGTGTGTTTGAGCATATGTTGAGCGTTCAGTGAGACGTGTGTAGAACATATGTTGGAGGCTCATTGCGACGTATGTTGAGCATATGATGGAGGTTCAGTGAGACGTGTGTTGAGCACATGTTGGAGGTTCAGTGAGACGTATGTTGAGCATTTGTTAGAGGTTCAACGTGACGTGTTTTGAGCATATATTTGAGGTTCAGTGAGACGTGTGTTGAGCATATGTTGGAGGTTCAGTGAGACGTGTGTAGAGCATATGTCAGAGGCTCAGTGAGACGTGTGTTGATCATATGTTGGTGGTTCAGTGAGACGTGAGTTGACCTTATGTTGGAGGTTCAGTGAGATGTGTGTTGAGCATATTTTGGAGGTACAGTGAGACGTGTGTTGAGTTTTTATTGGCGGTTCACTGAGATGTGTGTTGAGCATATGTTGAGGTTCAGTGAAACGCGTGTTGAGCATATGTTGAGGAGCATATGGTGGAAGTTCAGTGAGACGTGTGCTGAGCATATGTTGGAGATTCAGTGAGACGTGTGTTGAGCATATGTTGAGCCTTCAGTGAGACGTGTGTTGAGCATATGTTGGAGGCTCAGTGAGACGTGTGTTGAGCATATGTTGGTGGTTCAGTGAGACGTGTGTTGTGCTTATGTTGGAGGTTCAGTGAGATGTGTGATGAGCATATGTTGGAAGTTCAGTGAGACGTGTGTTAAGCATATGTTGAGCGTTCAGTAAGACGTGTGTTGAGCATATGTTGGAGGTTCAGTGAGACGTGTGTTGAGCATATTTTGGAGGTTCAGTGAGACGTGTGTTGAGCATATGTTGGAGGTTTAGTGAGACGTGTGTTGAGCATATGTTGAGCACATGTTGAGCTTTCCGTGAGA
Source organism: Megaustenia siamemsis (assembly GCA_032433765.1). Lineage (NCBI taxonomy): Eukaryota > Metazoa > Mollusca > Gastropoda > Stylommatophora > Ariophantidae > Megaustenia > Megaustenia siamemsis. The sequence goes on along the minus strand of JAVIAB010000125.1, from coordinate 1,000,300 downwards.
CGTGTGTTTGAGCATATGTTGAGCGTTCATTGAGACGTGCGTTTGAGCATATGTTGAGCGTTTAGCGAGGCGTGAGTTGAACATATGTTGGAGGCTCATTGATACGTATGTTGAGCATATGTGGGAGGATCAGTGAGACGTGTGTTGAGCACATGTTGGAGGTTCAGTGAGACGTGTGTTGAGCAATCGTTAGAGGTTCAAGGAGACGTGTTTTGAGCAAATATTGGAGGTTCAGTGAGACGTGTTTTGAGCATATGTTGAGGTTCAATGAGACGTGTGTTGAGCATATGTCGGAGGCTCAGTGAGGCGTGTGTTGAGCATATGTTAGTGGTTCAGTGAGACGTGAGTTGAGCATATGTTGGAGGTTCAGTGAGATGTGTGTTGAGCATGTTTTGGAGGTTCAGTGAGACGTGTGTTGAGTTTATGTTGGCGGTTCAGTGAGACGTGTGTTAAGCATATTTTGGAGGTTCAGTGAGACGTATGTTGAGCATATGTTGGAGGTTCAGTGAGACGTGTGTTGTACATACATTGAGCGTTCAGTGAGACGTGTGTTGAGCATATGTTGAGCGTTCAGTGAGACATGTGTTGAGCATATGTTGGAGGCTCAGTGAGACGAGTGTTGAGCATATGTTGGAGGCTCAGTGAGACGTGTGTTGAGCATATGTTGGAGGTTCAGTGAGACGTGTGTTGAGCATATGTTGGAGGTTCAGTGTGACGTGTGTTGAGCATATGTAGAGAATATTTTGGAGGTTTAGTAAGACGTCTGTTGAGCATATGTTGGAGGTTTAGTGAGACGTGTGTTGAGCATATGTTTATAGGTTCAGTGAAACGTGTGTTGAGCATATGTTGGAGGCTCAGTGAGACGTGTGTTGAGCATATGTTGGAGGTTCAGTGAGACGTGTGTTGAGCATATGTTGAGCGTTTAATGAAACTTGTGTTTGAGCATATGTTGAGCGTTCAGTGAGACGTGAGTTCAGCATATGTTGGAGGCTCATTGAGACGTATGTTGAGCATATGTTGGAGATTCAGTGAGACGTGTGTTGAGCATTTGTTAGTGGTTCAACGAGACGTACTTTGAGCATATATTGGAGGTTCAGTGAGACGTGTGTTGAGCATATGTTGGAGGTTCAGTGAGACGTGTGTTGAGCATATGTCGGAGGCTCAGTGAGACTTGCGTTGAGCATATGTTGAGCGTACAGTGAGACGTGAGTTCAGCATATGTTGAAGACGAATTGAGACGTATGTTGAGCATATGTTGGAGGTTCAGTGAGACGTGTGTTGAGCATTTGTTTGAGGTGCAACGAGACGTATTTTGAGCATATATTGGAGGTTCAGTGAGACGTGTGTTGAGCATATGTTGGAGGTTCATTGAGACGTGTGTTGAGCATATGTCGGAGGCTCAGTGAGACTTGCGTTGACCATATGTTGAGCGTACAGTGAGACGTGAGTTCAGCATATGTTAGAGACGAATTGAGACGTATGTTGAGCATATATTGGAGGTTCAGTGAGACGTGTGTTGAGCACATGAAGGAGGTTCAGTGAGACGTGTGTAAAGCATATGTTAGAAGTTCAGCGAGACGTGTTTTGAGCATATGTTTGAGGTTAAAGTGAGACATGTGTTGAGCATATGTTGGAGGTTCAGTGAGACGTGTGTTGAGCATATGTCGGAGGCTCAGTGAGACGTGTGTTGAGCATATGTTGGCGGTTCAGTGAGACGTATGTTGAGCATATGTTGAGCGTTCAGTGAGACGTGTGTTGAGCATATGTTGTGGGCTCAATGAGACGTTTGTTGAGCATATGTTGGAGGTTCAGTGGGACGTGTGTTGAGCATATGTTGGAGGTTCAGTGAGACGTGTGTTGAGCATATGTCGGAGGCTCAGTGAGACTTGCGTTGAGCATATGTTGAGCGTACAGTGAGACGTGAGTTCAACATATGTTGGAGACGAATTGAGACGTATGTTGAGCATTTATTGGAGGTTCAGTGAGACGTGTGTTGAGCACATGAAGGAGGTTCAGTGAGACGTGTGTTAAGCATATGTTAGAAGTTCAGCGAGACGTGTTTTGAGCATAAGTTTGAGGTTAAAGTTAGACGTGTGTTGAGCATATGTTGGAGGTTCAGTGAGACGTGTGTTGAGCATATATCGGAGGCTCAGTGAGACGTGTGTTGAGCATATGTTGGCGGTTCAGTGAGACGTATGTTGAGCATATGTTGAGCGTTCAGTGAGACGTGTGTTGAGCATATGTTGTGGGCTCAATGAGACGTGTTTTGAGCATATGTTGGAGGTTCAGTGGGACGTGTGTTGAGCATATGTTGGAGGTTCAGTGAGAGGTGCGTTGAGCATATGTTGAGCGTTTAATGAGACGTGTGTTAAGCACATGTTGAACGTTCAGTTAGATGTGCGTTTAGCATATGTTGAGCGTTCAGTGAGGCGTGTGTTGAGCATATGTTGGAGGTTCAGTGAGACGTGTGTTGAGCATATGTTGGAGGCTCAGTGAGACGAGTGTTGAGCATATGTCGGAGGCTCAGTGAGACTTGCGTTGAGCATATGTTGAGCGTACAGTGAGACGTGAGTTCAGCATATGTTGGAGACGAATTGAGACGTATGTTGAGCATATATTGGAGGTTCAGTGAGACGTGTGTTGAGCACATGAAGGAGGTTCAGTGAGACGTGTGTTAAGCATATGTTAGAAGTTCAGCGAGACGTGTTTTGAGCATATGTTTGAGGTTAAAGTGAGACGTGTGTTGAGCCATTGTTGGAGGTTTAGTGAGACGTGTGTTGAGCATATGTTGGAGGTTCAGTGAGACGTGTGTTGAACATATTTTTGAGGTTCAGTGAGACGTGTGTTGAGCTTATGTTGGCGGTTCATTGAGACGTCTGTTGAGCATATGTTGGAGGTTCAGTGAGACGTGTGTTGAGCATATTTTGAGCGTCCTGTGAGGCGTGTGTTGAGCATATGGTGGAAGTTCAGTGAGACGTGTGTTGAGCATATGTTGGCGGTTCAGTGAGACGTGTGTTGAGCATATGTTGGAGGCTCAGTGAGACGTGTGTTGAGCATATGTTGGAGGTTCAGGGAGACGTGTGTTGAGCATATGTTGAAAATATGTTGGAAGTTTAGTGAGACGTGTGTTGAGCATATGTTGAGCACATATTGAGCTTTCAGTGAGACGTGTGTATGTGCATATGTTGAGCGTTCAGTGAGAGGTTGTGTTGAGCATGTGTTGGAGGTTCCGTGAGACGTGTGTTGGGCATATGTTAGAGGTTCAACGAGACGTGTTTTGAGCAAATATTGGAGGTTCAGTGAGACTTGTGTTGAGCATATGTTGGAGGTTCAATGAGACGTGTGTTGAGCATGTGTCGGAGGCTCAGTGAGACGTGTGTTGAGCATATGTTAGTGGTTCAGTGAGACGTGAATTGAGCATATGTTGAAGGTTCAGTGAGATGTGTGTTGAGCATATTTTGGAGGTTCAATGAGACGTGTGTTGAGCTTATGTTGGCGGTTCAGTGAGACGTGTGTTAAGCATATGTTGGAGGTTCAGTGACACGTGTGTTGAGCATATGTTGAGCGTTCAGTGAGACGTGTGTTCAACATATGTTGGAGGCGAATTGAGACGTATTTTGCGCATATATTGGAGGTTCAGTGAGACGTGTGTTGAGCACATGTAGGTTCAGTGAGACGTGTGTTAAGCATATGTTAGAGATTCAGCGAGACGTGTTTTGAGCATATGTTTGAGGTTCAGTGAGACGTGTGTTGAGCATATGTTGGAGGTTCTGTGAGACGTGTGTTGAGCATATGTCGGAGGCACAGTGAGACGAGTGTTGAGCATATGTTGAGCGTTTAGTGAGGCGTGTGTTGAGCATAGTTTGGAGACTTAATGAGACGTATGTTGAGCATATGTTGGAGGTTCAGTAAGACGTGTGTTGAGCACATGTTGGAGGTTCAGTGAGACGTGTGTTGAGAATATATTGGAGGTTCAGTGAGACGTGTGTTGAGCATATGTTGGAGGTTCAGTGAGACGTATGTTGAACATATGTTGGAGGTTCAGTGAGACGTGTATTTGTGTTAAGCATATTTTGGAGGTTCAGTGAGACGTGTGTTGAGCATATGTTGGAGGTTCAGTGAGACCTGTGTTGAGCATATTTTGGAGGTTCAGTGAGAGGTGATGAGTATATGTTGGAGCTCAGTGAGACGTGTTTTGAGCATATGTTTGAGGTTCAGTGAGACGTGTGTTGAGAATATGTTGGCGGTTCAGTGAGACGTGTGTTAAGCATATTTTGGAGGTTCAGTGAGACGTGTGTTGAGCATATGTTGGAGGTTCAGTGAGACGTGTGTTGAACATATTTTCGAGGTTCAATGAGACGTTTGTTGAGCATAAGTTGGAGGGTCAGTGAGGCGTGTGTTGAGCATCTGTTGAGCGTTTAATGAAACGTGTGTTTGAGCATATGTTGAGCGTTCAGTGAGACGTGTGTTGAGCTTATGTTGGCGGTTCATTGAGACGTCTGTTGAGCATATGTTGGTGGTTCAGTGAGACGTGTGTTGAACATATTTTGGAGGTTCAGTGAGACGTGTGTTGAGCTTATGTTGGCGGTTCATTGAGACGTCTGTTGAGCATATGTTGGAGGTTCAGTGAGACGTGTGTTGAGCATATTTTGAGCGTCCTGTGAGGCGTGTGTTGATCATATGGTGGAAGTTCAGTGAGACGTGTGTTGAGCATATGTTGGCGGTTCAGTGAGACGTGTGTTGAGCATATGTTGGAGGCTCAGTGAGACGTGTGTTGAGCATATGTTGGAGGTTCAGGGAGACGTGTGTTGAGCATATGTTGAAAATATGTTGGAAGTTTAGTGAGACGTGTGTTGAGCATATGTTGAGCACATATTGAGCTTTCAGTGAGACGTGTGTATGTGCATATGTTGAGCGTTCAGTGAGAGGTTGTGTTGAGCATGTGTTGGAGGTTCCGTGAGACGTGTGTTGAGCATATGTTAGAGGTTCAACGAGACGTGTTTTGAGCAAATATTGGAGGTTCAGTGAGACTTGTGTTGAGCATATGTTGGAGGTTCAATGAGACGTGTGTTGAGCATGTGTCGGAGGCTCTGTGAGACGTGTGTTGAGCATATGTTAGTGGTTCAGTGAGACGTGAATTGAGCATATGTTGAAGGTTCAGTGAGATGTGTGTTGAGCATATTTTGGAGGTTCAATGAGACGTGTGTTGAGCTTATGTTGGCGGTTCAGTGAGACGTGTGTTAAGCATATGTTGGAGGTTCAGTGACACGTGTGTTGAGCATATGTTGAGCGTTCAGTGAGGCGTGTGTTCAGCATATGTTGGAGGCGAATTGAGACGTATTTTGAGCATATATTGGAGGTTCAGTGTGACGTGTGTTGAGCACATGTAGGTTCAGTGAGACGTGTGTTAAGCATATGTTAGAGATTCAGCGAGACGTGTTTTGAGCATATGTTTGAGGTTCAGTGAGACGTGTGTTGAGCATATGTTGGAGGTTCAGTGATACGTGTGTTGAGCATATGTCGGAGGCTCAGTGAGACGAGTGTTGAGCATATGTTGAGCGTTTAGTGTGGCGTGTGTTGAGCATATGTTGGAGGCTTAATGAGACGTATGTTGAGCATATGTTGGAGGTTCAGTAAGACGTGTGTTGAGCACATGTTGGAGGTTCAGTGAGACGTGTGTTGAGCATATATTGGAGGTTCAGTGAGACGTGTGTTGAGCATATGTTGGAGGTTCAGTGAGACGTATGTTGAACATATGTTGGAGGTTCAGTGAGACGTGTATTTGTGTTAAGCATATGTTCGAGGTTCAGTGAGACGTGTGTTGAGCATATGTTGGAGGTTCAGTGAGACGTGTGTTGAGCATATTTTGGAGGTTCAGTGAGAGGTGATGAGTATATGTTGGAGCTCAGTGAGACGTGTTTTGAGCATATGTTTGAGGTTCAGTGAGACGTGTGTTGAGCATATGTTGGCGGTTCAGTGAGACGTGTGTTAAGCATATTTTGGAGGTTCAGTGAGACGTGTGTTGAGCATATGTTGGAGGTTCAGTGAGACGTGTGTTGAACATATTTTCGAGGTTCAGTGAGACGTGTGTTGAGCTTATGTTGGCGGTTCATTGAGACGTGTGTTGAGCATATTTTTGAGGTTCAGTGAGACGTTTGTTGAGCATAAGTTGGAGGGTCAGTGAGGCGTGTGTTGAGCATCTGTTGAGCGTTTAATGAAACGTGTGTTTGAGCATATGTTGAGCGTTCAGTGAGACGTGTGTTGAGCATATGTTGGAGGCTCATTCAGACGTATGTTGAACATATGTTGGAGGTTCTGTGAGACGTGTGTTGAGCACATGTTGAAGGTTCAGTGAGACGTGTGTTGAGCATATGTTAGAGGTTCAACGAGACGAGTTTTGAGCATATGTTGGAGGTTCGGTGAGACGTGTGTTGAGCATATGTCGTAGACTAAGTGAGACGTTTTTAAGCTTATGTTGGCGGTTCAGTGAGACGTGTGTTGGGCATATGTTGGAGGTTCAATGAGACGTGTTTTGAGCATATGTTGGAGGTTCAGTGAGACGTGTTTGAGCATATGTAGAGAATATGTTGAAGGTTTAGTGAGAAGTGTGTTGAGCATATGTTGAGCATATGTTGGAGGTTCAGTGAGACGTGTGTTGAGCATATGTTGGAGGCTCTTTGAGACGTGTGTTGAGCATATCTTGAGCGTTCAGTGAGACGTGTGTTGAGCATATGGTGGAAGTTCAGTGAGACGTGTGTTGAGCATATGTTGAGCGTTAAGTAAGACGTGTGTTGAGCAGATGTTGGAAACTCAGTGAGACGTGTAATGAGCATACTTTGGAGGTTCAGTGAGACGTGTGTTGAGCATATGTTGGAAGTTTCGTGAGACGTGTGTTGAACATATGTTGGTGGTTCCGTGAGATGTGTGTTGAGAATATGTTGGAGGTTCAGTTAGACGTGTGTTGAGCATATGTTGGAGGTTCAGTGAGACGTGTGTTGAGCATATGTTAAGCGTTAAGTAAGACGTGTGTTGAGCAGATGTTGGAGTCTCAGTGAGACGTTTGATGAGCATATGTTGGACACGTGTGTTTGTGTTATGCATATGTTGGAGGTTCAGTGAGACGTGTGTTGAGCATATGTTGAAAGTTCAATGAGACGTGTGTTGAGCATATGTTGGAGGTTCAGTGAGACGTGTGTTGAGCATATGTTGGAGTTTCAGTGAGGCGTGTGTTGAGCATATGTTGGAGGTTCAGTGAGACGTGTGTTGAACATATATAGACCGGTCAGTGAGACGCGTGTTGAGCATATGTTGGAGGTTCAGTGAGACCTGTGTTGAGCATATGTTGAGCGTTCAGTGAGACGTGTGTTGAGCATATGGTGGAAGTTCAGTAAGACGTGTGCTTAGCATATGTTGGAGGGTCAGTGAGACGTCTGTTGAGCATATGTTGAGCGATTAGTGTGACGTATGTTGAGCGTTCAGTAAGACGTGTGTTGAGTATATGTTGGAGGCTCAGTGAGACGTGTGTTGAGCGTTCAGTGAGACGTTTTTTGAGCAAATGTTGGAGGCTCAGTGAGACGTGTGTTGAGCATATGTTGGAATTTCAGTGAGAGCAGTGTGTTGATCATATGTTGAGCGTTCATTGAGACGTGTGTTGAGCACATGTTGAGCTTTCAGTGAGACGTATGTTGAGCATATGTTGGAGGTTCAGTAAGATATGTGTTGAGCATATGTTGAGCGTTTAATGAGACGTGTGTTGATCATATGTTGAGCGTTCAGTGAGACGTGTTTTTGAGCATATGTTGAGCGTTCAGTGAGACGTGTGTTGAGCATATGTTGGAGGCTCAGTGAGACGTGTGTTTGAACATATGTTGAGCGTTCAGTGAGACGTGTGTTGAGCATATGTTGGAGGCTCATTGAGTCTCCTGTGTGTTGAGCATATGGTGAGCGTTCATTGAGATGTGTGTTTAGCATATTTTGGAGGTTCAGTGATACGTGTGTTGAGCATATGTTGGAGGTTTAGTGAGATGTTTGTTGAGCACATGATCAGCTTTCAATGAGACGTGTGTTGAGCTTTCAGTGATACTGGTGTTGAACACATAATGAGCTTTCAGTGAGACTTGTGTTGAGCATATGTTGGAGGCTCAGTGAGACGTGCGTTTGAACATATGTTGAGCGTTCAGTGAGACGTGAGTTCAGCATATGTTGGAGGCGAATTGAGACAAATGTTGAGCATATATTGGAGGTTCAGTGAGACGTGTGTTGAGCACATGTAGGAGGTTCAGTAAGACGTGTGTTAAGCATATGTTAGAGGTTCAGCGAGACGTGTTTTGAGCATATATTGGAAGTTCAGTGAGACGTGTCTTGAGCATATTTCGGAGGCTGAGTGAGACGAGTGTTGAGCATATGTTCGTGGTTCAGTGAGACGTTAGTTGAGCATATGTTGGATGTTCAGTTAGATGTGTGTTGAGCATATTTTGGAGTTTCAGTGAGACGTGTGTTGAGCATATGTTGGCGGTTCCGAGAGACGTATGTTAAGCATATTTTGGAGGTTCAGTGAGACGTGTGTTGAGCATATGTTGGATGTTCAGTGAGACGTGTGTTGAGCATATGTTAGAGGTTCAGTGAGACGTGTGTTGAGCACATGTTGGAGGTTCAGTGAGACGTGTGTTGAGCATATGTTAGAGGTTCAACGAGACGTGTTTTGAGTATATATTGGAAGTTCAGTGAGACGTGTCTTGAGCATATTTCGGAGGCTCAGTGAGACGAGTGTTGAGCATATGTTCATGGTTCAGTGAGACGTTAGTTGAGCATATGTTGGATGTTCAGTTAGATGTGTGTTGAGCATATTTTGGAGGTTCAGTGAGACGTGTGTTGAGCATATGTTGGTGGTTCAGAGAGACGTGTGTTAAGCATATTTTGGAGGTTCAGTGAGACGTGTGTTGAGCATATGTTGGATGTTCAGTGACACGTGTGTTAAACATATTTTGGAGGTTAAGTGAGACGTGTGTTGAGCTTATGTTGGCGGTTCATTGAGACGTGTGTTGAGCATATGTTGGAGGTTCATTGAGACGTGTGTTGAGCATATTTTGAGCGTTCCGTGAGACGTGTGTTGAGCATATGGTGGAAGTTCAGTGAGACGTGTGTTGAGCATATGTTAGAGGTTCAGTGAGACGTGTGTTGAGCATATGTTGGAGGCTCAGTGAGACGTGTGTTGAGCATATGTTGTGCGTTCAGTGAGACGTGAGTTCAGCATATGTTGGAGTCGAATTGAGACGTATGTTGAGCATATATTGGAGGTTTAGTGAGACGTGTCTTGAGCACATGTAGGTTCAGTGAGACGTGTGTTAAGCATATGTTAGAGATTCAGCGAGACGTGTTTTAAGCATATGTTTGAGGTTCAGTGAGACGTGTGTTGAGCATATGTTGGAGGTTCAGTGAGATGTGTGTTGAGCATATGTCGGAGGCTCAGTGAGACGTGTGTTGAGCATATGTTGAGCGTTCAGTGAGGCGTATGTTGAGCATATGTTGGAGGCTCAATGAGACGTATGTTGAGCAAATGTTGGAGGTTCAGTGAGACTTGTGTTGAGCACATGTTTGAGGTTCAGTGAGACGTGTGTTGAGCATATGTTAGAGGTTCAACGAGACGTGTTTTGAGCATATATTGGAAGTTCAGTGAGACGTGTCTTGAGCATATTTCGGAGGCTCAGTGAGACGAGTGTTGAGCATATGTTCGTGGTCCAGTGAGACGTTAGTTGAGCATATGTTGGAGGTTCATTGAGATGTGTGTTGAGCATATTTTGGAGGTTCAGTGAGACGTGTGTTGAGCATATGTTGGAGGTTCAGTGAGACGTGTGTTGAACATATATTGAGCGTTCAGTGAGTCGCGAGTTTAGCATGTGTTGGATGTTCAGTGAGACGTGTGTTGAGCATATGTTTAGCGTTCAGTGAAACTTGTGTTGAGCATATGTTGGAGGCTCAGTGAGACGTGTTTTGAGCATATGTTGGAGGTTCAGTGAGACGTGTATTTGTGTTAAGCATATGTTGGAGGTTCAGTGAGACGTGTGTTGAGCATATGTTGGAGGTTCAGTGAGACGTGTGTTGAGCATATGTAGAGAATATATTGGAATCTAAGTGAGACGTGTGTTGAGCATATGTTGAGCACATGTTGGAGGTTTTGTGAGACGTGTGTTGAGCATATGTTGGAGGTTCAGTGAGACGTGTGTTGAGCATATGTTGGAGCTCAGTGAGACGTGTTTTGAGCATATGTTGATCGTTTAATGAGACGTGTGTTAAGCACATGTTGAACGTTCAGTTAGATGTGCGTTTAGCATATGTTGAGCGTTCAGTGAGGCGTGTGTTGAGCATATGTTGGAGGTTCAGTGAGACGTGTGTTGAGCACATGTTGTAGGTTCAGTGAGACGTGTGTTGAGCATATGTTAGAGGTTCAACGAGACGTGTTTTGAGCATATATTGGAGGTTCAATGAGACGTGTCTTGAGCATATTTTGGAGGCTTAGTGAGACGAGTGTTGAGCATATGTTCGTGGTTCAGTGAGACGTAAGTTGAGCATATGTTGGAGGTTCTGTGAGATGTGTGTTGAGCATATTTTGGAGGTTCAGTGAGACGTGTGTTGAGCATATGTTGGAATTTCAGTGAGACGTGTGTTGAGCCATTGTTGGAGGTTTAGTGAGACGTGTATTGAGCATATGTTGGATGTTCAGTGAGACGTGTGTTGAACATATTTTGGAGGTTCAGTGAGACGTGTGTTGAGCTTATGTTGGCGGTTCATTGAGACGTCTGTTGAGCATATGTTGGAGGTTCAGTGAGACGTGTTTTGGGCACATTTTGAGCGTCCTGTGAGACGTGTGTTGAGCATATGGTGGAAGTTCAGTGAGACGTGTGTTGAGCATATGTTGGAGGTTCAGTGAGACGTGTGTTGAGCATATGTTGGAGGCTCAGTGAGACGTGTGTTGAGCATATTTTGGAGTTTCAGTGAGACGTGTGTTGAGCATATGTTGGCGGTTCCGAGAGACGTATGTTAAGCATATTTTGGAGGTTCAGTGAGACGTGTGTTGAGCATATGTTGGATGTTCAGTGAGACGTGTGTTGAGCATATGTTAGAGGTTCAGTGAGACGTGTGTTGAGCACATGTTGGAGGTTCAGTGAGACGTGTGTTGAGCATATGTTAGAGGTTCAACGAGACGTGTTTTGAGTATATATTGGAAGTTCAGTGAGACGTGTCTTGCGCATATTTCGGAGGCTCAGTGAGACGAGTGTTGAGCATATGTTCATGGTTCAGTGAGACGTTAGTTGAGCATATGTTGGATGTTCAGTTAGATTTGTGTTGAGCATATTTTGGAGGTTCAGTGAGACGTGTGTTGAGCATATGTTGGTGGTTCAGAGAGACGTGTGTTAAGCATATTTTGGAGGTTCAGTGAGACGTGTGTTGAGCATATGTTGGAAGTTCAGTGACACGTGTGTTAAACATATTTTGGAGGTTAAGTGAGACGTGTGTTGAGCTTATGTTGGCGGTTCATTGAGACGTGTGTTGAGCATATGTTGGAGGTTCATTGAGACGTGTGTTGAGCATATTTTGAGCGTTCTGTGAGACGTGTGTTGAGCATATGGTGGAAGTTCAGTGAGACGTGTGTTGAGCATATGTTAGAGGTTCAGTGAGACGTGTGTTGAGCATATGTTGGAGGCTCAGTGAGACGTGTGTTGAGCATATGTTGTGCGTTCAGTGAGACGTGAGTTCAGCATATGTTGGAGTCGAATTGAGACGTATGTTGAGCATATATTGGAGGTTTAGTGAGACGTGTCTTGAGCACATGTAGGTTCAGTGAGACGTGTGTTAAGCATATGTTAGAGATTCAGCGAGACGTGTTTTAAGCATATGTTTGAGGTTCAGAGAGACGTGTGTTGAGCATATGTTGGAGGTTCAGTGAGACGTGTGTTGAGCATATGTCGGAGGCTCAGTGAGACGTGTGTTGAGCATATGTTGAGCGTTCAGTGAGGCGTATGTTGAGCATATGTTGGAGGCTCAATGAGACGTATGTTGAGCATATGTTGGAGGTTCAGTGAGACGCGTGTTGAGCACATGTTTGAGGTTCAGTGAGACGTGTGTTGAGCATATGTTGGAGGTTCAGTGAGACGTGTGTTGAACATATATTGAGCGTTCAGTGAGTCGCGAGTTTAGCATGTGTTGGATGTTCAGTGAGACGTGTGTTGAGCATATGTTTAGCGTTCAGTGAAACTTGTGTTGAGCATATGTTGGAGGCTCAGTGAGACGTGTTTTGAGCATATGTTGGAGGTTCAGTGAGACGTGTATTTGTGTTAAGCATATGTTGGAGGTTCAGTGAGACGTGTGTTGAGCATATGTTGGAGGTTCAGTGAGACGTGTGTTGAGCATATGTAGAGAATATATTGGAATCTAAGTGAGACGTGTGTTGAGCATATGTTGAGCACATGTTGGAGGTTTTGTGAGACGTGTGTTGAGCATATGTTGGAGGTTCAGTGAGACGTGTGTTGAGCATATGTTGGAGCTCAGTGAGACGTGTTTTGAGCATATGTTGATCGTTTAATGAGACGTGTGTTAAGCACATGTTGAACGTTCAGTTAGATGTGCGTTTAGCATATGTTGAGCGTTCAGTGAGACGTGTGTTGAGCACATGTTGGAGGTTCAGTGAGACGTGTGTTGAGCACATGTTGGAGGATCAGTGAGACGTGTGTTGAGCATATGTTAGAGGTTCAACGAGACGTGTTTTGAGCATATATTGGAGGTTCAATGAGACGTGTGTTGAGCATATTTTGGAGGCTTAGTGAGACGAGTGTTGAGCATATGTTCGTGGTTCAGTGAGACGTAAGTTGAGCATATGTTGGAGGTTCTGTGAGATGTGTGTTGAGCATATTTTGGAGGTTCAGTGAGACGTGTGTTGAGCATATGTTGGAATTTCAGTGAGACGTGTGTTGAGCCATTGTTGGAGGTTTAGTGAGACGTGTATTGAGCATATGTTGGATGTTCAGTGAGACGTGTGTTGAACATATTTTGGAGGTTCAGTGAGACGTGTGTTAAGCTTATGTTGGCGGTTCATTGAGACGTCTGTTGAGCATATGTTGGAGGTTCAGTGAGACGTGTGTTGAGCATATTTTGAGCGTCCTGTGAGACGTGTGTTGAGCATATGGTGGAAGTTCAGAGTGACGTGTGTTGAGCATATGTTGGAGGTTCAGTGAGACGTGTGTTGAGCATATGTTGGAGGTTCAGGGAGACGTGTGTTGAGCATATGTTGAAAATATGTTGGAAGTTTAGTGAGACGTGTGTTGAGCATATGTTGAGCACATATTGAGCTTTCAGTGAGACGTGTGTATGTGCATATGTTGAGCGTTCAGTGAGAGGTTGTGTTGAGCATGTGTTGGAGGTTCCGAGAGACGTGTGTTGAGCATATGTTAGAGGTTCAACGAGACGTGTTTTGAGCAAATATTGGAGGTTCAGTGAGACTTGTGTTGAGCATATGTTGGAGGTTCAATGAGACGTGTGTTGAGCATGTGTCGGAGGCTCAGTGAGACGTGTGATGAGCATATGTTAGTGGTTCAGTGAGACGAGAATTGAGCATATGTTGAAGGTTCAGTGAGATGTGTGTTGAGCATATTTTGGAGGTTCAGTGAGACGTGTGTTGAGCTTATGTTGGCAGTTCAGTGAGACGTGTGTTAAGCATATGTTGGAGGTTCAGTGAGACGTGTGTTGAGCATATGTTGATCGTTCAGTGAGACGTGTGTTCAGCATATGTTGGAGGCGAATTGAGACGTATTTTGAGTATATATTGGAGGTTCAGTGAGACGTGTGTTGAGCACATGTAGGTTCAGTGAGACGTGTGTTAAGCATATGTTAGAGATTCAGCGAGACGTGTTTTGAGCATATGTTTGAGGTTCAGTGAGACGTGTGTTGAGCATATGTTGGAGGTTCAATGAGACGTGTGTTGAGCATATGTCGGAGGCTCAGTGAGACGTGTGTTGAGCATATGTTGGAGGTTCAGTGAGACGTATGTTGAACATATGTTGGAGGTTCAGTGAGACGTGTATTTGTGTTAAGCATATGTTGGAGGTTCAGTGAGATGTGTGTTGAGCATATGTTGGAGGTTCAGTGAGACGTGTGTTGAGCATATTTTGGAGGTTCAGTGAGAGGTGATGAGTATATGTTGGAGCTCAGTGAGACGTGTTTTGAGCATATGTTTGAGGTTCAGTGAGACGTGTGTTGAGCATATGTTGGCGGTTCAGTGAGACGTGTGTTAAGTATATTTTGGAGGTTCAGTGAGACGTGTGTTGAGCATATGTTGGAGGTTCAGTGAGACGTGTGTTGAACATATTTTGGAGGTTCAGTGAGACGTGTGTTGAGCTTATGTTGGCGGTTCATTGAGACGTGTGTTGAGCATATTTTTGAGGTTCAGTGAGACGTTTGTTGAGCATATGTTGGAGGGTCAGTGAGGCGTGTGTTGAGCATCTGTTGAGCGTTTAATGAAACGTGTGTTTGAGCATATGTTGAGCGTTCAGTGAGACGTGTGTTGAGCATATGTTGGAGGCTCATTCAGACGTATGTTGAACATATGTTGGAGGTTCTGTGAGACGTGTGTTGAGCACATGTTGAAGGTTCAGTGAGACGTGTGTTGAGCATATGTTAGAGGTTCAACGAGACGAGTTTTGAGCATATGTTGGAGGTTCGGTGAGACGTGTGTTGAGCATATGTCGTAGACTAAGTGAGACGTTTTTAAGCTTATGTTGGCGGTTCAGTGAGACGTGTGTTGGGCATATTTTGGAGGTTCAATGAGACGTGTTTTGAGCATATGTTGGAGGTTCAGTGAGACGTGTTTTGAGCATATGTAGAGAATATGTTGAAGGTTTAGTGAGAAGTGTGTTGAGCATATGTTGAGCATATGTTGGAGGTTCAGTGAGACGTGTGTTGAGCATATGTTGGAGGCTCTTTGAGACGTGTGTTGAGCATATCTTGAGCGTTCAGTGAGACGTGTGTTGAGCATATGGTGGAAGTTCAGTGAGACGTGTGTTGAGCATATGTTGAGCGTCAAGTAAGACGTGTGTTGAGCAGATGTTGGAAACTCAGTGAGACGTGTAATGAGCATATGTTGGAGGTTCAGTGAGACGTGTGTTGAGCATATGTTGGAAGTTTCGTGAGACGTGTGTTGAACATATGTTGGTGGTTCCGTGAGATGTGTGTTGAGAATATGTTGGAGGTTCAGTTAGACGTGTGTTGAGCATATGTTGGAGGTTCAGTGAGACGTGTGTTGAGCATATGTTAAGCGTTAAGTAAGACGTGTGTTGAGCAGATGTTGGAGTCTCAGTGAGACGTTTGATGAGCATATGTTGGACACGTGTGTTTGTGTTATGCATATGTTGGAGGTTCAGTGAGACGTGTGTTGAGCATATGTTGAAAGTTCAATGAGACGTGTGTTGAGCATATGTTGGAGGTTCAGTGAGACGTGTGTTGAGCATATGTTGGAGTTTCAGTGAGGCGTGAGTTGAGCATATGTTGGAGGTTCAGTGAGACGTGTGTTGAACATATATAGACCGGTCAGTGAGACGCGTGTTGAGCATATGTTGGAGGTTCAGTGAGACCTGTGTTGAGCATATGTTGAGCGTTCAGTGAGACGTGTGTTGAGCATATGGTGGAAGTTCAGTAAGACGTGTGCTTAGCATATGTTGGAGGGTCAGTGAGACGTCTGTTGAGCATATGTTGAGCGATTAGTGTGACGTATGTTGAGCATATGTTGAGCGTTCAGTAAGACGTGTGTTGAGTATATGTTGGAGGCTCAGTGAGACGTGTGTTGAGCGTTCAGTGAGACGTTTTTTGAGCAAATGTTGGAGGCTCAGTGAGACGTGTGTTGAGCATATGTTGGAATTTCAGTGAGAGCAGTGTGTTGATCATATGTTGAGCGTTCATTGAGACGTGTGTTGAGCACATGTTGAGCTTTCAGTGAGACGTATGTTGAGCATATGTTGGAGGTTCAGTAAGATATGTGTTGAGCATATGTTGAGCGTTTAATGAGACGTGTGTTGATCATATGTTGAGCGTTCAGTGAGACGTGTTTTTGAGCATATTTTGAGCGTTCAGTGAGACGTGTGTTGAGCATATGTTGGAGGCTCAGTGAGACGTGTGTTTGAACATATGTTGAGCGTTCAGTGAGACGTGTGTTGAGCATATGTTGGAGGCTCATTGAGTCTCCTGTGTGTTGAGCATATGGTGAGCGTTCATTGAGATGTGTGTTTAGCATATTTTGGAGGTTCAGTGAGACGTGTGTTGAGCATATGTTGGAGGTTTAGTGAGATGTTTGTTGAGCACATGATCAGCTTTCAATGAGACGTGTGTTGAGCTTTCAGTGATACTGGTGTTGAACACATAATGAGCTTTCAGTGAGACTTGTGTTGAGCATATGTTGGAGGCTCAGTGAGACGTGCGTTTGAACATATGTTGAGCGTTCAGTGAGACGTGAGTTCAGCATATGTTGGAGGCGAATTGAGACAAATGTTGAGCATATATTGGAGGTTCAGTGAGACGTGTGTTGAGCACAAGTAGGAGGTTCAGTGAGACGTGTGTAAAGCATATGTTAGAGGTTCAGCGAGACGTGTTTTGAGCATATATTGGAAGTTCAGTGAGACGTGTCTTGAGCATTTTTCGGAGGCTGAGTGAGACGAGTGTTGAGCATATGTTCGTGGTTCAGTGAGACGTTAGTTGAGCATATGTTGGAGGTTCAGTTAGATGTGTGTTGAGCATATTTTGGAGTTTCAGTGAGACGTGTGTTGAGCATATGTTGGCGGTTCCGAGAGACGTATGTTAAGCATATTTTGGAGGTTCAGTGAGACGTGTGTTGAGCATATGTTGGATGTTCAGTGAGACGTGTGTTGAGCATATGTTAGATGTTCAGTGAGACGTGTGTTGAGCACATGTTGGAGGTTCAGTGAGACGTGTGTTGAGCATATGTTAGAGGTTCAACGAGACGTGTTTTGAGTATATATTGGAAGTTCAGTGAGACGTGTCTTGAGCATATTTCGGAGGCTCAGTGAGACGAGTGTTGAGCATATGTTCATGGTTCAGTGAGACGTTAGTTGAGCATATGTTGGATGTTCAGTTAGATGTGTGTTGAGCATATTTTGGAGGTTCAGTGAGACGTGTGTTGAGCATATGTTGGTGGTTCAGAGAGACGTGTGTTAAGCATATTTTGGAGGTTCAGTGAGACGTGTGTTGAGCATATGTTGGATGTTCAGTGACACGTGTGTTAAACATATTTTGGAGGTTAAGTGAGACGTGTGTTGAGCTTATGTTGGCGGTTCATTGAGACGTGTGTTGAGCATATGTTGGAGGTTCATTGAGACGTGTGTTGAGCATATTTTGAGCGTTCTGTGAGACGTGTGTTGAGCATATGGTGGAAGTTCAGTGAGACGTGTGTTGAGCATATGTTAGAGGTTCAGTGAGACGTGTGTTGAGCATATGTTGGAGGCTCAGTGAGACGAGTGTTGAGCATATGTTGTGCGTTCAGTGAGACGTGAGTTCAGCATATGTTGGAGTCGAATTGAGACGTATGTTGTGCATATATTGGAGGTTTAGTGAGACGTGTCTTGAGCACATGTAGGTTCAGTGAGACGTGTATTAAGCATATGTTAGAGATTCAGCGAGACGTGTTTTGAGCATATGTTTGAGGTTCAGTGAGACGTGTGTTGAGCATATGTTGGAGGTTCAGTGAGACGTGTGTTGAGCATATGTCGGAGGCTCAGTGAGACGTGTGTTGAGCATATGTTGAGCGTTCAGTGAGGCGTATGTTGAGCATATGTTGGAGGCTCAATGAGACGTATGTTGAGCATATGTTGGAGGTTCAGTGAGACGTGTGTTGAGCACATGTTTGAGGTTCAGTGAGACGTGTGTTGAGCATATGTTAGAGGTTCAACGAGAAGTGTTTTGAGCATATATTGGAAGTTCAGTGAGACGTGTCTTGAGCATATTTCGGAGGCTCAGTGAGACGAGTTTGAGCATATGATCGTGGTCCAGTGAGACGTTAGTTGAGCATATGTTGGAGGTTCATTGAGATGTGTGTTGAGCATATTTTGGAGGTTCAGTGAGACGTGTGTTGAGCATATGTTGGAGGTTCAGTGAGACGTGTGTTGAACATATATTGAGCGTTCAGTGAGACGCGAGTTTAGCATATGTTGGATGTTCAGTGAGACGTGTGTTGAGCATATGTTTATCGTTCAGTGAAACTTGTGTTGAGCATATGTTGGAGGCTCAGTGAGACGTGTTTTGAGCATATGTTGGAGGTTCAGTGAGACGTGTATTTGTGTTAAGCATATGTTGGAGGTTCAGTGAGACGTGTGTTGAGCATATGTTGGAGGTTCAGTGAGACGTGTGTTGAGCATATGTAGAGAATATATTGGAATCTAAGTGAGACGTGTGTTGAGCATATGTTGAGCACATGTTGGAGGTTTTGTGAGACGTGTGTTGATCATATGTTGGAGGTTCAGTGAGACGTGTGTTGAGCATATGTTGGAGCTCAGTGAGACGTGTTTTGAGCATATGTTGGAGGTTCAGTGAGACGTGTGTTGAGCCTATGTTGGCGGTTCAGTGAGACGTGTGTTGAGCACATGTTGAAGGTTCAGTGGGACGTGTGTTTAGCATATGTTAGAGGTTCAACGAGACGTGTTTTGATCATATGTTGGAGGTTCGGTGAGACTTGTGTTGAGCATATGTCGTAGACTCAGTGAGACTTTTTTGAGCTAATGTTGGCGATTCAGTGAGACGTGTGTTGAGCATATGTTGGAGGTTCAGTGAGACGTGTGTTGAGCATATGTTGGAGGTTCAGTGAGACGTTATTTGAGCATATGTAGAGAATATGTTGAAGGTTTAGTGAGAAGTGTGTTGAGCATATGTTGAGCATATGTTGGAGGTTCAGTGAGACGTGTGTTGAGCATATGTTGGAGGCTCTTTGAGACGTGTGTTGAGCATATGCTGAGCGTTCAGTGAGACGTGTGTTGAGCATATGGTGGAAGTTCAGTGAGTCGTGTATTGAGCATATGTTGAGCGTTCAGTGAGACGTGTGTTGAGCATATGGTGGAAGTTCAGTAAGACGTTTGCTTAGCATATGTTGGAGGGTCAGTGAGACGTCTGTTGAGCATATGTTGAGCGATTAGAGTGACGTATGTTGAGCATATGTTGAGCGTTCAGTAAGACGTGTGTTGAGTATATGTTGGAGGCTCAGTGAGACGTGTGTTGAGCGTTCAGTGAGACGTTTTTTGAGCAAATGTTGGAGGCTCAGTGAGACGTGTGTTGAGCATATGTTGGAATTTCAGTGAGAGCAGTGTGTTGATCATATGTTGAGCGTTCATTGAGACGTGTGTTGAGCACATGTTGAGCTTTCAGTGAGACGTATGTTGAGCATATGTTGGAGGTTCAGTAAGATATGTGTTGAGCATATGTTGGGCGTTTAATGAGACGTGTGTTGATCATATGTTGAGCGTTCAGTGAGACGTGTTTTTGAGCATATGTTGAGCGTTCAGTGAGACGTGTGTTGAGCATATGTTGGAGGCTCAGTGAGACGTGTGTTTGAACATATGTTGAGCGTTCAGTGAGACGTGTGTTGAGCATATGTTGGAGGCTCATTGAGTCTCCTGTGTGTTGAGCATATGGTGAGCGTTCATTGAGATGTGTGTTTAGCATATTTTGGAGGTTCAGTGAGACGTGTGTTGAGCATATGTTGGAGGTTTAGTGAGATGTTTGTTGAGCACATGTTCAGCTTTCAATGAGACGTGTGTTGAGCTTTCAGTGATACTGGTGTTGAACACATAATGAGCTTTCAGTGAGACTTGTGTTGAGCATATGTTGGAGGCTCAGTGAGACGTGCGTTTGAACATATGTTGAGCGTTCAGTGAGACGTGAGTTCAGCATATGTTAGAGGTTCAGCGAGACGTATTTTGAGCATATATTGCAAGTTCAGTGAGACGTGTCTTGAGCATATTTCGGAGGCTGAGTGAGACGAGTGTTGAGCATATGTTCGTGGTTCAGTGAGACGTTAGTTGAGCATATGTTGGAGGTTCAGTTAGATGTGTGTTGAGCATATTTTGGAGTTTCAGTGAGACGTGTGTTGAGCATATGTTGGCGGTTCCGAGAGACGTATGTTAAGCATATTTTGGAGGTTCAGTGAGACGTGTGTTGAGCATATGTTGGATGTTCAGTGAGACGTGTGTTGAGCATATGTTAGATGTTCAGTGAGACGTGTGTTGAGCACATGTTGGAGGTTCAGTGAGACGTGTGTTGAGCATATGTTAGAGGTTCAACGAGACGTGTTTTGAGTATATATTGGAAGTTCAGTGAGACGTGTCTTGAGCATATTTCGGAGGCTCAGTGAGACGAGTGTTGAGCATATGTTCATGGTTCAGTGAGACGTTAGTTGAGCATATGTTGGATGTTCAGTTAGATGTGTGTTGAGCATATTTTGGAGGTTCAGTGAGACGTGTGTTGAGCATATGTTGGTGGTTCAGAGAGACGTGTGTTAAGCATATTTTGGAGGTTCAGTGAGACGTGTGTTGAGCATATGTTGGATGTTCAGTGACACGTGTGTTAAACATATTTTGGAGGTTAAGTGAGACGTGTGTTGAGCTTATGTTGGCGGTTCATTGAGACGTGTGTTGAGCATATGTTGGAGGTTCATTGAGACGTGTGTTGAGCATATTTTGAGCGTTCTGTGAGACGTGTGTTGAGCATATGGTGGAAGTTCAGTGAGACGTGTGTTGAGCATATGTTGGATGTTCAGTGACACGTGTGTTAAACATATTTTGGAGGTTAAGTGAGACGTGTGTTGAGCTTATGTTGGCGGTTCATTGAGACGTGTGTTGAGCATATGTTGGAGGTTCATTGAGACGTGTGTTGAGCATATTTTGAGCGTTCTGTGAGACGTGTGTTGAGCATATGGTGGAAGTTCAGTGAGACGTGTGTTGAGCATATGTTAGAGGTTCAGTGAGACGTGTGTTGAGCATATGTTGGAGGCTCAGTGAGACGAGTGTTGAGCATATGTTGTGCGTTCAGTGAGACGTGAGTTCAGCATATGTTGGAGTCGAATTGAGACGTATGTTGTGCATATATTGGAGGTTTAGTGAGACGTGTCTTGAGCACATGTAGGTTCAGTGAGACGTGTATTAAGCATATGTTAGAGATTCAGCGAGACGTGTTTTGAGCATATGTTTGAGGTTCAGTGAGACGTGTGTTGAGCATATGTTGGAGGTTCAGTGAGACGTGTGTTGAGCATATGTCGGAGGCTCAGTGAGACGTGTGTTGAGCATATGTTGAGCGTTCAGTGAGGCGTATGTTGAGCATATGTTGGAGGCTCAATGAGACGTATGTTGAGCATATGTTGGAGGTTCAGTGAGACGTGTGTTGAGCACATGTTTGAGGTTCAGTGAGACGTGTGTTGAGCATATGTTAGAGGTTCAACGAGAAGTGTTTTGAGCATATATTGGAAGTTCAGTGAGACGTGTCTTGAGCATATTTCGGAGGCTCAGTGAGACGAGTTTGAGCATATGATCGTGGTCCAGTGAGACGTTAGTTGAGCATATGTTGGAGGTTCATTGAGATGTGTGTTGAGCATATTTTGGAGGTTCAGTGAGACGTGTGTTGAGCATATGTTGGAGGTTCAGTGAGACGTGTGTTGAACATATATTGAGCGTTCAGTGAGACGCGAGTTTAGCATATGTTGGATGTTCAGTGAGACGTGTGTTGAGCATATGTTTATCGTTCAGTGAAACTTGTGTTGAGCATATGTTGGAGGCTCAGTGAGACGTGTTTTGAGCATATGTTGGAGGTTCAGTGAGACGTGTATTTGTGTTAAGCATATGTTGGAGGTTCAGTGAGACGTGTGTTGAGCATATGTTGGAGGTTCAGTGAGACGTGTGTTGAGCATATGTAGAGAATATATTGGAATCTAAGTGAGACGTGTGTTGAGCATATGTTGAGCACATGTTGGAGGTTTTGTGAGACGTGTGTTGATCATATGTTGGAGGTTCAGTGAGACGTGTGTTGAGCATATGTTGGAGCTCAGTGAGACGTGTTTTGAGCATATGTTGGAGGTTCAGTGAGACGTGTGTTGAGCCTATGTTGGCGGTTCAGTGAGACGTGTGTTGAGCACATGTTGAAGGTTCAGTGGGACGTGTGTTTAGCATATGTTAGAGGTTCAACGAGACGTGTTTTGATCATATGTTGGAGGTTCGGTGAGACTTGTGTTGAGCATATGTCGTAGACTCAGTGAGACTTTTTTGAGCTAATGTTGGCGATTCAGTGAGACGTGTGTTGAGCATATGTTGGAGGTTCAGTGAGACGTGTGTTGAGCATATGTTGGAGGTTCAGTGAGACGTTATTTGAGCATATGTAGAGAATATGTTGAAGGTTTAGTGAGAAGTGTGTTGAGCATATGTTGAGCATATGTTGGAGGTTCAGTGAGACGTGTGTTGAGCATATGTTGGAGGCTCTTTGAGACGTGTGTTGAGCATATGCTGAGCGTTCAGTGAGACGTGTGTTGAGCATATGGTGGAAGTTCAGTGAGTCGTGTATTGAGCATATGTTGAGCGTTCAGTGAGACGTGTGTTGAGCATATGGTGGAAGTTCAGTAAGACGTTTGCTTAGCATATGTTGGAGGGTCAGTGAGACGTCTGTTGAGCATATGTTGAGCGATTAGAGTGACGTATGTTGAGCATATGTTGAGCGTTCAGTAAGACGTGTGTTGAGTATATGTTGGAGGCTCAGTGAGACGTGTGTTGAGCGTTCAGTGAGACGTTTTTTGAGCAAATGTTGGAGGCTCAGTGAGACGTGTGTTGAGCATATGTTGGAATTTCAGTGAGAGCAGTGTGTTGATCATATGTTGAGCGTTCATTGAGACGTGTGTTGAGCACATGTTGAGCTTTCAGTGAGACGTATGTTGAGCATATGTTGGAGGTTCAGTAAGATATGTGTTGAGCATATGTTGGGCGTTTAATGAGACGTGTGTTGATCATATGTTGAGCGTTCAGTGAGACGTGTTTTTGAGCATATGTTGAGCGTTCAGTGAGACGTGTGTTGAGCATATGTTGGAGGCTCAGTGAGACGTGTGTTTGAACATATGTTGAGCGTTCAGTGAGACGTGTGTTGAGCATATGTTGGAGGCTCATTGAGTCTCCTGTGTGTTGAGCATATGGTGAGCGTTCATTGAGATGTGTGTTTAGCATATTTTGGAGGTTCAGTGAGACGTGTGTTGAGCATATGTTGGAGGTTTAGTGAGATGTTTGTTGAGCACATGTTCAGCTTTCAATGAGACGTGTGTTGAGCTTTCAGTGATACTGGTGTTGAACACATAATGAGCTTTCAGTGAGACTTGTGTTGAGCATATGTTGGAGGCTCAGTGAGACGTGCGTTTGAACATATGTTGAGCGTTCAGTGAGACGTGAGTTCAGCATATGTTAGAGGTTCAGCGAGACGTATTTTGAGCATATATTGCAAGTTCAGTGAGACGTGTCTTGAGCATATTTCGGAGGCTGAGTGAGACGAGTGTTGAGCATATGTTCGTGGTTCAGTGAGACGTTAGTTGAGCATATGTTGGAGGTTCAGTTAGATGTGTGTTGAGCATATTTTGGAGTTTCAGTGAGACGTGTGTTGAGCATATGTTGGCGGTTCCGAGAGACGTATGTTAAGCATATTTTGGAGGTTCAGTGAGACGTGTGTTGAGCATATGTTGGATGTTCAGTGAGACGTGTGTTGAGCATATGTTAGATGTTCAGTGAGACGTGTGTTGAGCACATGTTGGAGGTTCAGTGAGACGTGTGTTGAGCATATGTTAGAGGTTCAACGAGACGTGTTTTGAGTATATATTGGAAGTTCAGTGAGACGTGTCTTGAGCATATTTCGGAGGCTCAGTGAGACGAGTGTTGAGCATATGTTCATGGTTCAGTGAGACGTTAGTTGAGCATATGTTGGATGTTCAGTTAGATGTGTGTTGAGCATATTTTGGAGGTTCAGTGAGACGTGTGTTGAGCATATGTTGGTGGTTCAGAGAGACGTGTGTTAAGCATATTTTGGAGGTTCAGTGAGACGTGTGTTGAGCATATGTTGGATGTTCAGTGACACGTGTGTTAAACATATTTTGGAGGTTAAGTGAGACGTGTGTTGAGCTTATGTTGGCGGTTCATTGAGACGTGTGTTGAGCATATGTTGGAGGTTCATTGAGACGTGTGTTGAGCATATTTTGAGCGTTCTGTGAGACGTGTGTTGAGCATATGGTGGAAGTTCAGTGAGACGTGTGTTGAGCATATGTTAGAGGTTCAGTGAGACGTGTGTTGAGCATATGTTGGAGGCTCAGTGAGACGAGTGTTGAGCATATGTTGTGCGTTCAGTGAGACGTGAGTTCAGCATATGTTGGAGTCGAATTGAGACGTATGTTGTGCATATATTGGAGGTTTAGTGAGACGTGTCTTGAGCACATGTAGGTTCAGTGAGACGTGTATTAAGCATATGTTAGAGATTCAGCGAGACGTGTTTTGAGCATATGTTTGAGGTTCAGTGAGACGTGTGTTGAGCATATGTTGGAGGTTCAGTGAGACGTGTGTTGAGCATATGTCGGAGGCTCAGTGAGACGTGTGTTGAGCATATGTTGAGCGTTCAGTGAGGCGTATGTTGAGCATATGTTGGAGGCTCAATGAGACGTATGTTGAGCATATGTTGGAGGTTCAGTGAGACGTGTGTTGAGCACATGTTTGAGGTTCAGTGAGACGTGTGTTGAGCATATGTTAGAGGTTCAACGAGAAGTGTTTTGAGCATATATTGGAAGTTCAGTGAGACGTGTCTTGAGCATATTTCGGAGGCTCAGTGAGACGAGTTTGAGCATATGATCGTGGTCCAGTGAGACGTTAGTTGAGCATATGTTGGAGGTTCATTGAGATGTGTGTTGAGCATATTTTGGAGGTTCAGTGAGACGTGTGTTGAGCATATGTTGGAGGTTCAGTGAGACGTGTGTTGAACATATATTGAGCGTTCAGTGAGACGCGAGTTTAGCATATGTTGGATGTTCAGTGAGACGTGTGTTGAGCATATGTTTATCGTTCAGTGAAACTTGTGTTGAGCATATGTTGGAGGCTCAGTGAGACGTGTTTTGAGCATATGTTGGAGGTTCAGTGAGACGTGTATTTGTGTTAAGCATATGTTGGAGGTTCAGTGAGACGTGTGTTGAGCATATGTTGGAGGTTCAGTGAGACGTGTGTTGAGCATATGTAGAGAATATATTGGAATCTAAGTGAGACGTGTGTTGAGCATATGTTGAGCACATGTTGGAGGTTTTGTGAGACGTGTGTTGAGCATATGTTGGAGGTTCAGTGAGACGTGTGTTGAGCATATGTTGGAGCTCAGTGAGACGTGTTTTGAGCATATGTTGGAGGTTCAGTGAGACGTGTGTTGAGCCTATGTTGGCGGTTCAGTGAGACGTGTGTTGAGCACATGTTGAAGGTTCAGTGGGACGTGTGTTTAGCATATGTTAGAGGTTCAACGAGACGTGTTTTGATCATATGTTGGAGGTTCGGTGAGACTTGTGTTGAGCATATGTCGTAGACTCAGTGAGACTTTTTTGAGCTAATGTTGGCGATTCAGTGAGACGTGTGTTGAGCATATGTTGGAGGTTCAGTGAGACGTGTGTTGAGCATATGTTGGAGGTTCAGTGAGACGTTATTTGAGCATATGTAGAGAATATGTTGAAGGTTTAGTGAGAAGTGTGTTGAGCATATGTTGAGCATATGTTGGAGGTTCAGTGAGACGTGTGTTGAGCATATGTTGGAGGCTCTTTGAGACGTGTGTTGAGCATATGCTGAGCGTTCAGTGAGACGTGTGTTGAGCATATGGTGGAAGTTCAGTGAGTCGTGTATTGAGCATATGTTGAGCGTTCAGTGAGACGTGTGTTGAGCATATGGTGGAAGTTCAGTAAGACGTGTGCTTAGCATATGTTGGAGGGTCAGTGAGACGTCTGTTGAGCATATGTTGAGCGATTAGAGTGACGTATGTTGAGCATATGTTGAGCGTTCAGTAAGACGTGTGTTGAGTATATGTTGGAGGCTCAGTGAGACGTGTGTTGAGCGTTCAGTGAGACGTTTTTGAGCAAATGTTGGAGGCTCAGTGAGACGTGTGTTGAGCATATGTTGGAATTTCAGTGAGAGCAGTGTGTTGATCATATGTTGAGCGTTCATTGAGACGTGTGTTGAGCACATGTTGAGCTTTCAGTGAGACGTATGTTGAGCATATGTTGGAGGTTCAGTAAGATATGTGTTGAGCATATGTTGAGCGTTTAATGAGACGTGTGTTGATCATATGTTGAGCGTTCAGTGAGACGTGTTTTTGAGCATATGTTGAGCGTTCAGTGAGACGTGTGTTGAGCATATGTTGGAGGCTCAGTGAGACGTGTGTTTGAACATATGTTGAGCGTTCAGTGAGACGTGTGTTGAGCATATGTTGGAGGCTCATTGAGTCTCCTGTGTGTTGAGCATATGGTGAGCGTTCATTGAGATGTGTGTTTAGCATATTTTGGAGGTTCAGTGAGACGTGTGTTGAGCATATGTTGGAGGTTTAGTGAGATGTTTGTTGAGCACATGTTCAGCTTTCAATGAGACGTGTGTTGAGCTTTCAGTGATACTGGTGTTGAACACATAATGAGCTTTCAGTGAGACTTGTGTTGAGCATATGTTGGAGGCTCAGTGAGACGTGCGTTTGAACATATGTTGAGCGTTCAGTGAGACGTGAGTTCAGCATATGTTAGAGGTTCAGCGAGACGTATTTTGAGCATATATTGCAAGTTCAGTGAGACGTGTCTTGAGCATATTTCGGAGGCTGAGTGAGACGAGTGTTGAGCATATGTTCGTGGTTCAGTGAGACGTTAGTTGAGCATATGTTGGAGGTTCAGTTAGATGTGTGTTGAGCATATTTTGGAGTTTCAGTGAGACGTGTGTTGAGCATATGTTGGCGGTTCCGAGAGACGTATGTTAAGCATATTTTGGAGGTTCAGTGAGACGTGTGTTGAGCATATGTTGGATGTTCAGTGAGACGTGTGTTGAGCATATGTTAGATGTTCAGTGAGACGTGTGTTGAGCACATGTTGGAGGTTCAGTGAGACGTGTATTGAGCATATGTTAGAGGTTCAACGAGACGTGTTTTGAGTATATATTGGAAGTTCAGTGAGACGTGTCTTGAGCATATTTCGGAGGCTCAGTGAGACGAGTGTTGAGCATATGTTCATGGTTCAGTGAGACGTTAGTTGAGCATATGTTGGATGTTCAGTTAGATGTGTGTTGAGCATATTTTGGAGGTTCAGTGAGACGTGTGTTGAGCATATGTTGGTGGTTCAGAGAGACGTGTGTTAAGCATATTTTGGAGGTTCAGTGAGACGTGTGTTGAGCATATGTTGGATGTTCAGTGACACGTGTGTTAAACATATTTTGGAGGTTAAGTGAGACGTGTGTTGAGCTTATGTTGGCGGTTCATTGAGACGTGTGTTGAGCATATGTTGGAGGTTCATTGAGACGTGTGTTGAGCATATTTTGAGCGTTCTGTGAGACGTGTGCTGAGCATATGGTGGAAGTTCAGTGAGACGTGTGTTGAGCATATGTTAGAGGTTCAGTGAGACGTGTGTTGAGCATATGTTGGAGGCTCAATGAGACGTGTGTTGAGCATATGTTGTGCGTTCAGTGAGACGTGAGTTCAGCATATGTTGGAGTCGAATTGAGACGTATGTTGAGCATATATTGGAGGTTTAGTGAGACGTGTCTTGAGCACATGTAGGTTCAGTGAGACGTGTATTAAGCATATGTTAGAGATTCAGCGAGACGTGTTTTGAGCATATGTTTGAGGTTCAGTGAGACGTGTGTTGAGCATATGTTGGAGGTTCAGTGAGACGTGTGTTGAGCATATGTCGGAGGCTCAGTGAGATGTGTGTTGAGCATATGTTGAGCGTTCAGTGAGGCGTATGTTGAGCATATGTTGGAGGCTCAATGAGACGTATGTTGAGCATATGTTGGAGGTTCAGTGAGACGTGTGTTGAGCACATGTTTGAGGTTCAGTGAGACGTGTGTTGAGCATATGTTAGAGGTTCAACGAGACGTGTTTTGAGCATATATTGGAAGTTCAGTGAGACGTGTCTTGAGCATATTTCGGAGGCTCAGTGAGACGAGTGTTGAGCATATGTTCGTGGTCCAGTGAGACGTTAGTTGAGCATATGTTGGAGGTTCATTGAGATGTGTGTTGAGCATATTTTGGAGGTTCAGTGAGACGTGTGTTGAGCATATGTTGGAGGTTCAGTGAGACGTGTGTTGAACATATATTGAGCGTTCAGTGAGACGCGAGTTTAGCATATGTTGGATGTTCAGTGAGACGTGTGTTGAGCATATGTTTATCGTTCAGTGAAACTTGTGTTGAGCATATGTTGGAGGCTCATTGAGACGTGTTTTGAGCATATGTTGGAGGTTCAGTGAGACGTGTATTTGTGTTAAGCATATGTTGGAGGTTCAGTGAGACGTGTGTTGAGCATATGTTGGAGGTTCAGTGAGACGTGTGTTGGGCATATGTAGAGAATATATTGGAATCTAAGTGAGACGTGTGTTGAGCATATGTTGAGCACATGTTGGAGGTTTTGTGAGACGTGTGTTGAGCATATGTTGGAGGTTCAGTGAGACGTGTGTTGAGCATATGTTGGAGCTCAGTGAGACGTGTTTTGAGCATATGTTGGAGGTTCAGTGAGACGTGTGTTGAGCCTATGTTGGCGGTTCAGTGAGACGTGTGTTAAGCATATTTTTGAGGTTCAGTGAGACGTGTGTTGAGCATATGTTGGAGGTTCAGTGAGGCGTGTGTTGAGCATATGTTGAGCGTTTAATGAAACGTGTGTTTGAGCATATGTTGAGCGTTCAGTGAGACGTGTGTTGAGCATATGTTGGAGGCTCATTGAGACGTATGTTGAACATATGTTGGAGGTTCAGTGAGACGTGTGTTGAGCACATGTTGAAGGTTCAGTGGGACGTGTGTTGAGCATATGTTAGAGGTTCAACGAGACGTGTTTTGATCATATGTTGGAGGTTCGGTGAGACTTGTGTTGAGCATATGTCGTAGACTCAGTGAGACTTTTTTGAGCTTATGTTGGCGATTCAGTGAGACGTGTGTTGAGCATATGTTGGAGGTTCAGTGAGACGTGTGTTGAGCATATGCTGGAGGTTCAGTGAGACGTGTGTTGAGCATATGTAGAGAATATGTTGAAGGTTTAGTGAGAAGTGTGCTGAGCATATGTTGAGCATATGTTGGAGGTTCAGTGAGACGTGTGTTGAGCATATGTTGGAGGCTCTTTGAGACGTGTGTTGAGCATATGCTGAGCGTTCAGTGAGACGTGTGTTGAGCATATGGTGGAAGTTCAGTGAGTCGTGTATTGAGCATATGTTGAGCGTTCAGTGAGACGTGTGTTGAGCATATGGTGGAAGTTCAGTGAGACGTGTGTTGAGCACATGTTGGAGGTTCAGTGAGACGTGTGTTGAGCATATGTTAGAGGTTCAACGAGACGTGTTTTGAGTATATATTGGAAGTTCAGTGAGACGTGTCTTGAGCATATTTCGGAGGCTCAGTGAGACGAGTGTTGAGCATATGTTCATGGTTCAGTGAGACGTTAGTTGAGCATATGTTGGATGTTCAATTAGATGTGTGTTGAGCATATTTTGGAGGTTCAGTGAGACGTGTGTTGAGCATATGTTGGTGGTTCAGAGAGACGTGTGTTAAGCATATTTTGGAGGTTCAGTGAGACGTGTGTTGAGCATATGTTGGATGTTCAGTGACACGTGTGTTAAACATATTTTGGAGGTTAAGTGAGACGTGTGTTGAGCTTATGTTGGCGGTTCATTGAGACGTGTGTTGAGCATATGTTGGAGGTTCATTGAGACGTGTGTTGAGCATATTTTGAGCGTTCTGAGAGACGTGTGTTGAGCATATGGTGGAAGTTCAGTGAGACGTGTGTTGAGCATATGTTAGAGGTTCAGTGAGACGTGTGTTGAGCATATGTTGGAGGCTCAGTGAGACGTGTGTTAAGCATATGTTGTGCGTTCAGTGAGACGTGAGTTCAGCATATGTTGGAGTCGAATTGAGACGTATGTTGAGCATATATTGGAGGTTTAGTGAGACGTGTCTTGAGCACATGTAGGTTCAGTGAGACGTGTGTTAAGCATATGTTAGAGATTCAGCGAGACGTGTTTTTGAGCATATGTTTGAGGTTCAGTGAGACGTGTGTTGAGCATATGTTGGAGGTTCAGTGAGACGTGTGTTGAGCATATGTCGGAGGCTCAGTGAGACGTGTGTTGAGCACATGTTTCAGGTTCAGTGAGACGTGTGTTGAGCATATGTTAGAGGTTCAACGAGACGTGTTTTGAGCATATATTGGAAGTTCAGTGAGACGTGTCTTGAGCATATTTCGGAGGCTCAGTGAGACGAGTGTTGAGCATATGTTCGTGGTCCAGTGAGACGTGTTTTGAGCATATGTTGGAGGTTCAGTGAGACGTGTATTTGTGTTAAGCATATTTTGGAGGTTCAGTGAGACGAGTGTTGAGCATATGTTGGAGGTTCAGTGAGACGTGTGTTGAGCATATGTAGAGAATATATTGGAATCTAAGTGAGACGTGTGTTGAGCATATGTTGAGCACATGTTGGAGGTTTAGTGAGACGTGTGTTGAGCATATGTTGGAGGTTCAGTGAGACGTGTATTGAGCATATTTTGGAGCTCAGTGAGACGTGTTTTGAGCATATGTTGGAGGTTCAGTGAGACGTGTGTTGAGCCTATGTTGAAGGTTCAGTGAGACGTGTGTTAAGCATATGTTGGAGGTTCAGTGAGACGTGTGTTGAACATATTTTCGAGGTTCAGTGAGACGTGTGTTGAGCTTATGTTGGCGGTTCTTTATATTTTTGAGGTTCAGTGAGACGTGTGTTGAGCATATGTTGGAGTTTCAGTGAGGCGTGTGTTGAGCATATGTTGAGCGTTTAATGAAACGTGTGTTTGAGCATATGTTGAGCGTTCAGTGAGACGTGTGTTAAGCATATGTTGGAGGTTCAGTGAGACGTGTGTTGAGCACATGTTGAAGGTTCAGTGGGACGTGTGTTTAGCATATGTTAGAGGTTCAACGAGACGTGTTTTGATCATATGTTGGAGGTTCAGTGAGACTTGTGTTGAGCATATGTCGTAGACTCAGTGAGACTTTTTTGAGCTTATGTTGGCGATTCAGTGAGACGTGTGTTGAGCATATGTTGGAGGTTCAGTGAGACGTGTGTTGAGCATATGCTGGAGGTTCAGTGAGACGTGTGTTGAGCATATGTAGAGAATATGTTGAAGGTTTAGTGAGAAGTGTGCTGAGCATATGTTGAGCATATGTTGGAGGTTCAGTGAGACGTGTGTTGAGCATATGTTGGAGGCTCTTTGAGACGTGTGTTGAGCATATGCTGAGCGTTCAGTGAGACGTGTGTTGAGCATATGGTGGAAGTTCAGTGAGTCGTGTATTGAGCATATGTTGAGCGTTCAGTGAGACGTGTGTTGAGCATATGGTGGAAGTTCAGTGAGACGTGTGTTGAGCACATGTTGGAGGTTCAGTGAGACGTGTGTTGAGCATATGTTAGAGGTTCAACGAGACGTGTTTTGAGTATATATTGGAAGTTCAGTGAGACGTGTCTTGAGCATATTTCGGAGGCTCAGTGAGACGAGTGTTGAGCATATGTTCATGGTTCAGTGAGACGTTAGTTGAGCATATGTTGGATGTTCAATTAGATGTGTGTTGAGCATATTTTGGAGGTTCAGTGAGACGTGTGTTGAGCATATGTTGGTGGTTCAGAGAGACGTGTGTTAAGCATATTTTGGAGGTTCAGTGAGACGTGTGTTGAGCATATGTTGGATGTTCAGTGACACGTGTGTTAAACATATTTTGGAGGTTAAGTGAGACGTGTGTTGAGCTTATGTTGGCGGTTCATTGAGACGTGTGTTGAGCATATGTTGGAGGTTCATTGAGACGTGTGTTGAGCATATTTTGAGCGTTCTGAGAGACGTGTGTTGAGCATATGGTGGAAGTTCAGTGAGACGTGTGTTGAGCATATGTTAGAGGTTCAGTGAGACGTGTGTTGAGCATATGTTGGAGGCTCAGTGAGACGTGTGTTGAGCATATGTTGTGCGTTCAGTGAGACGTGAGTTCAGCATATGTTGGAGTCGAATTGAGACGTATGTTGAGCATATATTGGAGGTTTAGTGAGACGTGTCTTGAGCACATGTAGGTTCAGTGAGACGTGTGTTAAGCATATGTTAGAGATTCAGCGAGACGTGTTTTGAGCATATGTTTGAGGTTCAGTGAGACGTGTGTTGAGCATATGTTGGAGGTTCAGTGAGACGTGTGTTGAGCATATGTCGGAGGCTCAGTGAGACGTGTGTTGAGCACATGTTTCAGGTTCAGTGAGACGTGTGTTGAGCATATGTTAGAGGTTCAACGAGACGTGTTTTGAGCATATATTGGAAGTTCAGTGAGACGTGTCTTGAGCATATTTCGGAGGCTCAGTGAGACGAGTGTTGAGCATATGTTCGTGGTCCAGTGAGACGTGTTTTGAGCATATGTTGGAGGTTCAGTGAGACGTGTATTTGTGTTAAGCATATTTTGGAGGTTCAGTGAGACGAGTGTTGAGCATATGTTGGAGGTTCAGTGAGACGTGTGTTGAGCATATGTAGAGAATATATTGGAATCTAAGTGAGACGTGTGTTGAGCATATGTTGAGCACATGTTGGAGGTTTAGTGAGACGTGTGTTGAGCATATGTTGGAGGTTCAGTGAGACGTGTGTTGAGCATATTTTGGAGCTCAGTGAGACGTGTTTTGAGCATATGTTGGAGGTTCAGTGAGACGTGTGTTGAGCCTATGTTGAAGGTTCAGTGAGACGTGTGTTAAGCATATGTTGGAGGTTCAGTGAGACGTGTGTTGAACATATTTTCGAGGTTCAGTGAGACGTGTGTTGAGCTTATGTTGGCGGTTCTTTATATTTTTGAGGTTCAGTGAGACGTGTGTTGAGCATATGTTGGAGTTTCAGTGAGGCGTGTGTTGAGCATATGTTGAGCGTTTAATGAAACGTGTGTTTGAGCATATGTTGAGCGTTCAGTGAGACGTGTGTTAAGCATATGTTGGAGGTTCAGTGAGACGTGTGTTGAGCACATGTTGAAGGTTCAGTGGGACGTGTGTTTAGCATATGTTAGAGGTTCAACGAGACGTGTTTTGATCATATGTTGGAGGTTCGGTGAGACTTGTGTTGAGCATATGTCGTAGACTCAGTGAGACTTTTTTGAGCTTATGTTGGCGATTCAGTGAGACGTGTGTTGAGCATATGTTGAGCATATGTTGGAGGTTCAGTGAGACGTGTGTTGAGCATATGTTGGAGGCTCTTTGAGACGTGTGTTGAGCATATGTTGAGCGTTCAGTGAGACGTGTGTTGAGCATATGGTGGAAGTTCAGTGAGTCGTGTGTTGAGCATATGTTGAGCGTTAAGTAAGACGTGTGTTGAGCAGATGTTGGAAACTCAGTGAGAAGTGTAATGAGCATATGTTGGAGGTTCAGTGAGGCGTGTGTTTGTGTTAAGCATATGTTGGAAGTTTCGTGAGACGTGTGTTGAGCATATGTTGGTGGTTCCGTGAGATGTGTGTTGAGCATATGTTGAAGGTTCAGTGAGACGTGTGTTGAGCATATGTTGGAGGTTCAGTGAGACATGTGTTGAACATATATTGACCGTTCAGTGAGACGCGTGTTGAGCATATGTTGGAGGTTCAGTGAGAACTGTGTTGAGCATATGTTGAGCGTTCAGTGAGACGTGTGTTGAGCATATGTTAAGCGTTAAGTAAGACGTGTGTTGAGCAGATGTTGGAGTCTCAGTGAGACGTTTGATGAGCATATGTTGGACACTTGTGTTTGTGTTATGCATATGTTGGAGGTTCAGTGAGACGTGTGTTGAGCATATGTTGGAAGTTCAGTGAGACGTGTGTTGAGCATATATTGGAGGTTCAGTGAGACGTGTGTTGAGCATATGTTGGAGGTTCAGTGAGACGTGTGTTGAACATATATTGACCGTTCAGTGAGACGCGTGTTGAGCATATGTTGGAGGTTCAGTGAGACCTGTGTTGAGCAAATGTTGAGCGTTCAGTGAGACGTGTGTTGTGCATATGGTGGAAGTTCAGTAAGACGTGTGCTTAGCATATGTTGGCGGGTCAGTGAGACGTCTGTTGAGCATATGTTGAGCGGTTAGTGTGACGTATGTTGAGCATATGTTGGAGGTTCAGTGAGACGTGTGTTGAGCATATATTGAGCGTTCAGTAAGACGTGTGTTGAGTATATGTTGGAGGCTCAGTGAGACGTGTGTTGAGCGTTCAGTGAGACGTTTTTTGAGCAAATGTTGGAGGCTCAGTGAGACGTGTGTTGAGCATATGTTGGAAGTTCAGTGAGAGCAGTGTGTTGATCATATGTTGAGCGTTCATTGAGACGTGTGTTGAGCACATGTTGAGCTTTCATTGAGACGTATGGTGAGCATATGTTGGAGGTTCAGTGAGACATGTGTTGAGCATATGTTGAGCGTTTAATGAGACGTGTGTTGAGCATATATGTTGAGCGTTCAGTGAGACGTGTTTTTGAGCATATGTTGAGCGTTCAGTGAGACGTGTGTTGAGTGTATGTTGGAGGCTCAGTGAGACGTGTGTTTGAACATATGTTGAGCGTTCAGTGAGACGTGTGTTGAGGATATGTTGGAGGCTCATTGAGTCTCTTGTGTGTTGAGCATATGTTGAGCGTTCATTGAGATGTGTGTTGAGCATATGTTGGAGGTTCAGTGAGACGTGTGTTGAGCATATGTAGAGAATATGTTGAAGGTTTAGTGAGAAGTGTGTTGAGCATATGTTGAGCATATGTTGGAGGTTCAGTGAGACGTGTGTTGAGCATATGTTGGAGGCTCTTTGAGACGTGTGTTGAGCATATGTTGATCGTTCAGTGAGACGTGTGTTGAGCATATGGTGGAAGTTCAGTGAGTCGTGTGTTGAGCATATGTTGAGCGTTAAGTAAGACGTGTGTTGAGCAGATGTTGGAAACTCAGTGAGACGTGTAATGAGCATATGTTGGAGGTTCAGTGAGGCGTATGTTTGTGTTAAGCATATGTTGGAAGTTTCGTGAGACGTGTGTTGAGCATATGTTGGTGGTTCCGTGAGATGTGTGTTGAGCATATGTTGAAGGTTCAGTGAGACGTGTGTTGAGCATATGTTGGAGGTTCAGTGAGACATGTGTTGAACATATATTGACCGTTCAGTGAGACGCGTGTTGAGCATATGTTGGAGGTTCAGTGAGAACTGTGTTGAGCATATGTTGAGCGTTCAGTGAGACGTGTGTTGAGCATATGTTAAGCGTTAAGTAAGACGTGTGTTGAGCAGATGTTGGAGTCTCAGTGAGACGTTTGATGAGCATATGTTGGACACTTGTGTTTGTGTTATGCATATGTTGGAGGTTCAGGGAGACGTGTGTTGAGCATATGTTGGAAGTTCAGTGAGACGTGTGTTGAGCATATATTGGAGGTTCAGTGAGACGTGTGTTGAGCATATGTTGGAGGTTCAGTGAGACGTGTGTTGAACATATATTGACCGTTCAGTGAGACGCGTGTTGAGCATATTTTGGAGGTTCAGTGAGACCTGTGTTGAGCATATGTTGAGCGTTCAGTGAGACGTGTGTTGAGCATATGGTGGAAGTTCAGTAAGACGTGTGCTTAGCATATGTTGGCGGGTCAGTGAGACGTCTGTTGAGCATATGTTGAGCGGTTAGTGTGACGTATGTTGAGCATATGTCGAGCGTTCAGTGAGACGTGTGTTGAGCATATATTGAGCGTTCAGTAAGACGTGTGTTGAGTATATGTTGGAGGCTCAGTGAGACGTGTGTTGAGCGTTCAGTGAGACGTTTTTTGAGCAAATGTTGGAGGCTCAGTGAGACGTGTGTTGAGCATATGTTGGAAGTTCAGTGAGAGCAGTGTGTTGATCATATGTTGAGCATTCATTGAGACGTGTGTTGAGCACATGTTGAGCTTTCATTGAGACGTATGGTGAGCATATGTTGGAGGTTCAGTGAGACATGTGTTGAGCATATGTTGAGCGTTTAATGAGACGTGTGTTGAGCATATGTTGAGCGTTCAGTGAGACGTGTTTTTGAGCATATGTTGAGCGTTCAGTGAGACGTGTGTTGAGTGTATGTTGGAGGCTCAGTGAGACGTGTGTTTGAACATATGTTGAACGTTCAGTGAGACGTGTGTTGAGCATATGTTGGAGGCTCATTGAGTCTCTTGTGTGTTGAGCATATGTTGAGCGTTCATTGAGATGTGTGTTGAGCATATTTTGGAGGTTCAGTGAGCCGTGTGTTGAGCAAATGTTGGACTTTCAGTGAGACGTGTGTTGAGCTTTCAGTGATACTGGTGTTGAACACATATTGAGCTTTCAGTGAGACGTGTGTTGAGCATATGTCGGAGGCTCAGTGAGACGTGTGTTGAGCATATGTTGAGCGTTCAGTGAGGCGTGAGTTGAGCATATGTTGGAGGCTCAATGAGACGTATGTTGAGCATATGTTGGAGGTTCAGTGAGACGTGTGTTGAGCATATGTTAGAGGTTCAACGAGAAGTGTTTTAAGCATATATTGGAAGTTCAGTGGGACGTGTCTTGAGCATATTTCAGATGGCTCAGTGAGACGAGTGTTGAGCATATGTTCGTGGTCCAGTGAGACGATAGTTGAGCATATGTTGGAGGTTCAGTGAGATGTGTGTTGAGCATATTTTGGAGGTTCAGTGAGACGTGTGTTGAGCATATGTTGGAGGTTCAGTGAGACGTGTGTTGAACATATATTGAGCGTTCAGTGAGACGTGAGTTTAGCATATGTTGGATGTTCAGTGAGACGTGTGTTGAGCATATGTTGGAGGCTCGTTGAGACATGTGTTGAGCATATGTTGGAGGCTCAGTGAGACGTGTGTTGAGCATATGTTGGAGGTTCAGTGAGACGTGTATTTGTCTTAAGCATATGTTGGAGATTCAGTGAGACGTGTGTTGAGCATATGTTGGAGTTTCAGTGAGACCTGTGTTGAGCACATGTAGAGAATATATTAAAGGCTTAGTGAGACGTGTGTTGAGC
Organism: Megaustenia siamemsis; assembly: GCA_032433765.1. NCBI lineage: Eukaryota > Metazoa > Mollusca > Gastropoda > Stylommatophora > Ariophantidae > Megaustenia > Megaustenia siamemsis. The sequence continues at coordinate 963,079 of JAVIAB010000125.1, read as the reverse complement.
ATATGTTAAGCATATGTTGGAGGTTTAGTGAGACGTGTGTTGAGCATATGTTGGAGGTTCAGTGAGACGTGTGTTGAGCATATGTTGGAGGTCAGTGAGACGTGTTTTGAGCATATGTTGGAGGTTCAGTGAGACGTGTGTTGAGCATATGTTGGCGGTTCAGTGAGACGTGTGTTAAGCATATTTTGGAGGTTCAGTGAGTCGTGTGTTGAGCATATGTTGGAGGTTCAGTGAGATGTGTGTTGAAGATATTTTCGAGGTTCAGTGAGACGTGTGTTGAGCTTATGTTGGCGGTTCATTGAGACGTGTGTTGAGCATATTTTGGAGGTTCAGTGAGACGTGTGTTGAGCATATGTTGGAGGTTCAGTGAGGCGTGTGTTGAGCATCTGTTGAGCGTTTAATGAAACGTGTGTTTGAGCATATGTTGAGCGTTCAGTGAGACGTGTGTTGAGCATATGCTGGAGGCTCATTGAGACGTATGTTGAGCATATGTTGGAGGTTCAGTGAGACGTGTGTTGAGCACATGTTGAAGGTTCAGTGAAACGTGTGTTGAGCATATGTTAGAGGTTCAACGAGACGTGTTTTGAGCATATATGGAGGTTTGGTGAAACGTGTGTGAAGCATATGTCGTAGACTCAGTGAGACGTTTTTGAGCTTATGTTGGCGGTTCAGTGAGACGTGTGTTGGGCATATGTTGGAGGTTCAATGAGACGTGTGTTGAGCATATGTTGAAGGTTTAGTGAGAAGTGTGTTGAGCATATGTTGAGCAAATGTTGGAGGTTCAGTGAGACGTGTGTTGAACATATGTTGGAGGCTCTTTGAGACATGTGTTGAGCATATGTTGTGCGTTCAGTGAGACGTGTGTTGAGCAGATGTTGGAAACTCAGTGAGACGTGTAATGAGCATATGTTGGAGGTTCAGTGATACGTGTGTTTGTGTTAAGCATATGTTGGAGGTTCAGTGAGACGTGTGTTGAGCATATGTTGGAAGTTTCATGAGACGTGTGTTGAGCATATGTTGGTGGTTCCGTGAGACCTGTGTTGAGCATATATTGTGCGTTCAGTGAGACGTGTGTTGAGCATTTGGTGGAAGTTCAGTAAGACGTGTGCTTAGCATATGTTGGAGGGTCATTGAGACGTCTGTTGAGCATATGTTGAGCGATTAGTGTGACGTATGTTGAACATATGTTGAGCGTTCAGTGAGACGTGTGTTGAGCATATATTGAGCGTTCAGTGAGACGTGTGTTGAGTATATGTTGGAGGCTCAGTGAGACGTGTGTTGAGCGTTCAGTGAGACGTTTTTTGAGCAAATGTTGGAGGCTCAGTGAGACGTGTGTTGAGCATATGTTGGAAGTTCAGTGAGAGCAGTGTGTTGAGCATATGTTGAGCGTTCATTGAGACGTGTGTTGAGCACATGTTGAGCTTCCAGTGAGACGTATGTTGAGCATATGTTGGAGGTTCAGTGAGACATGTGTTGAGCATATGTTGAGCGTTTAATGAGACGTGTGTTGAGCATATGTTGAGCGTTCAGTGAGACGTGTTTTTGAGCATATGTTGAGCGTTCAGTGAGACGTGTGTTGAGAATATGTTGGAGGCTAAGTGAGACGTGTGTTTGAACATATGTTGAGCGTTCAGTGAGACGTGTGTTGAGCATATGTTTGAGGCTCATTGAGTCTCTTGTGTGTTGAGCATATGTTGAGCGTTCATTGAGATGTGTGTTGAGCATATTTTGGAGGTTCAGTGAGCCGTGTGTTGAGCAACTGTTGGACTTTCAGTGAGACGTGTGTTGAGCGTTCAGTGATACTGGCGTTGAACACATATTGAGCTTTCAGTGAGACTTGTGTTGAGCACATGTTGAGCGTTCAATGAGACGTGTGTTGAGCTTCATTGGGACGTGTGTTGAGCATATGTTGAGATTCCCCGTGCTAGAGTTTGGTTGTAGACACATTAATTTGCTTACACTTTCTGTACAACTATAATACATCCACGAGTCGCGTCCCTTTCTTTATTTCTAATGTCAATTAACAACGCTTCAAGTACTTTGGTCAGGGCTTACATAATCGACATTTTATTATTCACGCCTGACAATTTAAATTAGGGCTGTAACCCTCCACTCTATTTATTTAATGAAACTCTTTCATGTTAATTTCTTGCATTCTTGTGTTCTTTGATTCTTTTCAATTCGTTAAAATTATTTTGCAATTTAATATGTAGAAAGAAAAATAACTCGGGTCTTTTTTGTTGTTAAAATGAACATTGTTTTTCAGCAACCAATTCTTGCAGAAGAGCGCCACGCCCAAAAGTTTCTGAGATTCGCAAGACAGCGGCGTATCTCGAGCACCTCTTGAAGTTATTGCACGTACTATTCGGTGACCGAGCTTAGTTTGAAAGTGAGAGATGACCATTGAGGACATTCTTGAGGAGACTGGCGGTTTTGGCAGATTCCAAATCCTGGTCGTGCTGTGTATCTCCTTAAACAGTTTCACCGTTGGGTGGAGTATGCTGCAGGTAGGCTTGTGCTCTTTAAGGAGATGGCTAGACCATGTGTTTGTTGAAAGATGTGTGGATCTTATAGCACACTGCAACAAGAGAAGCTTTCCGGTCTTTTCAGCTGTTAGTCACTAATTATGTGATGATTTCTAACCTTATTATCTTCCACTTCTCCGTAATAAGATGTACTCAATAACACTAAAGCAAAGACGCGGCTGCCTAGTTCATAATTTTATTTACTTACTTTTTTGTAATGTACAAACATTTTTCATTGTAATATTTATTACATTTTGATAATTCGTACTGTATTTATTTCCTGTTGAAGGCTTTTTGTCCAACGTTGGAATTCAGTTTATGGAGATTCACTTCTAATCGCATATTATTTATTTTTTCATCGCAATGTTGGATCATAGAGTTGGATTAATAATAACATTCAGACTGAGTCATCCAATATGGATATCAGGATCACTAATATCTTATCTCTGCTAGGACATTGGAGGAGGCCGATAGAACATTGAAGGTAGGCCGCTAAAGGACATCGAAGTATGGCCGCTATAGGACATTGAAGGAAGGCCGCTATAGGACATTGAAGGGAGGCCGCTATAGGACATTGAAGGGAGGCTGCTATAGGACATTGAAGTATGGCCGATATAGGACATTGAAGGGAGGCCGTTATAGGACATTGAAGGGAGGCCGCTATAGGATATTGGAGAGAGGCCGCTATAGGAAATCGAAGTATGGCCGTTATAGGACATTGAAGGGAGACCGCTATTGGACATTGGAGAGAGGTATAGGACATTGAAAAGGGACCGCTATTGGACAATAGAGAGAGGCCGCTATAAGACATTCAAAGGAGGCCGCTATTGGACATTGACGGTAGGCCACTATTGGACATTGACGGGAGACCGCTATTGGACATTGACGGGAGACCGCTAATGGACATTGCAGAGAGGCCGCTAAAGGACATTGACGGGAGGCCACTATTGGACATTGGAGAGAGGCCGCTATAGGACATTTAAAGGGGACCGCTATTGGACATTGATGGGAGGACGCTGTAGGACATTGGAGGGAGGCCGCTATTGGACATTGAAGAGAGGCCGCTATGGACATTGAAAAAGGCCGCTATAGGACATTGAAGGAAGGCCGCTATGGGACATTTAAGTGAGGCCGCCATAGGACATTGAAGGGAGGCTGCTATAGGATATTGAAGGGAGGCCGCTATATGGCATTGCAGGGAGGCCGCTATAGGACATTGAATTGGAGACGCTATAGGACATTGAAGGGAGGTCGCTATGTACATTGAAAAATGCCGCTATGGGACATTGAAGGGAGGCCGCCATGGGACATTGAAGGCATTCCGCTATAGGACATTGAAGGGTGGCCGCTATTGGACATTGGTGGGAGGCTGCTATAGGACATTGGAGGGAGGCTGCTATAGGGCATTGAAGGGAGGCTGCTATAGGACATTGGAGGGAGGCTGCTAAAGTACATTGGAGGAAGGCTGCTACAGGACATTGAAGTGAGGCCGCTAAAGTACATTGGAGGGAGGCTGCTATAGGACATTGAAGGGAGACTGCTATAGTACATTGAAGTAAGGCCGCTATAGGACATATAAGGGAGGCTGCTTTAGGACATTAAAGAGAAACCGCTGTAGGACATTGAAGGAAGGCTGCTATAGGACATTGGAGGGAGGCCGCTATAGGACATTGATCGGAGGCCGCTATAGCACATTGGAGGGAGACGGCTATAGGACATTTAATGGAGACTGCTATAGGACATATAATGGAGGCTGTTATAGGACATTGAATGGAGGCTGATATAGGGCATTGAAGGGAGGCTGCTATAGGGCATTGAAGGGAGGCTTCAATAGGGCATTGAAGGGAGGATGCTACAGGGAATTCAAGGGAGGCTGCTGTAGGACATTGAATGGAGGCTGCTATAGGGCATTGGAGGGAGGCTGCTATAGGACATTGAATGGAGGTTGCTATAGGGCATTGAAAGGAGTCTGCTATAAAGCATTGGAGGGAGGCTGCTATAGGGCATTAGAGGGAAGATGCTATAGGACATTATAGAGAGGCCGCTATAGGACATTGAATGGAGGCCGCTATAGAGCATTGGAGGGAGGCTGCTATAGAACATTGAATGGAGGCTGCTATAGGACATGGAATGGAGGCTCCTATAGGACATCGAATGGAGGCTGCTATAGGGCATTGGAGAGAGGATGATATAGGACATTAAGGGAGGCTGCTATATGGCATTGAAGGGAGGCGCTATAGACATTGAAAAAAGGCCGCTATAGGACAATGAAGAGAGGCCGCTATATGGCATTGAAGGGAATCCGCTATAGGACATTGGATGGGGACGCTATCGACATTGAAGGCAGGTCGCTATGGACATTGAAAAAGGCTGCTATGGGACATAGAAGTGAGACCGATATATGACATTGAAGGGAGGCAGCTATGGGACATTGAAAGCAGTCCGCTGTAGGACATTGAAGGGAGGTCGCTATTGGACATTGAAGGGAGGCCGCTATTGGACAATGAAGGGATGAAGCTTTAGGACATTGAAGGGAGTCCGCTATTGGACATTGAAGGGAGGCCGCTATAGGACATTGGAGAGAGGCCGCTATAGGACATTGGTGGGAGGCTGCTATAGGACATTGAAGGGAGGCTGCTATAGGGCATTGGAGGGAGGCGGCTAAAGTACATTGGAGGGAGGCTGCTACAGGACATTCAAGTGAGGCCGCTAAAGTACATTGGAGAGAGGCTGCTATAGTACATTGAAGGGAGGCCGCTATAGGACATAGAAGGGATTCTGCTTTAGGTCATTAAAGAGAAACCGCTATTGGACATTGAAGGGAGGCTGCTGTAGACGTTGGATGGAGGCCGCTATAGGACATTGGAGGGAGGCCGCTATAGGACATTTTAGGGAGACTGCTATAGGACATTGAATGGGGCTGCTATAGGGCATTGAAGGGAGGCTGCTATAGGGCATTGAAGGGAGGCTGATATGGGGCATTGGAGGGAGGCTGCTATAGGACATTGAATGGAGGCTGCTATAGGGTATTGAAGGGAGGCTGCAATAGGGCTTGAAGGGAGGCTGCTATAGGGAATTGAAGGGAGGCTGCTGTTGGACATTGAATGGAGGCTGCTATAGGGCATTGGAGGGAGGCTGCTATAGGACATTGAATGGAGGCTGCTATAGGGCAATAAAGGGAGGCTGCTATAGGAGACTGAATGGAGGATGCTATAGGACAATAAAGAGCGGCTGCTATAGGACATTGAATGGAGGTTGATAAAGGGCATTGAAAGGAGGCTGCTATAGGGCATTGGAGGTGGGCTGCTATAGGGCATTGGAGGGAAGATGCTATAGACTTTGGAGAGAGGCCGCTATAGGGCATTGGAGGGAGGCTGCTATAGGGCATTGAATGGAGGCCGCTATAGGGCATTGGAGGGAGGCTGCTATAGGACATTGAATGGAGGCTGCTATAAGACATTGAATGGAGGGTGCTATAGGACATCGAATGGAGGCTGTTATAGGACATTGAATGGAAGCTGATATAGGACATTGAATGGAGGCTTCTATAGGGCATTGGAGAGAGGATGCTATAGGACATTTGAAGGAGGCAGCTATAGGACCATAGAGGGAGGCTGCTATAGGGCATTGGAGGTTGGCTGCTATAGGACATTGAAGGGAGACCGCTATATGGCATTGAAGGGAGGCCGCTATAGGACATTGAAAAGAGGCCGCTATAGGACTTTAAAGGGAGGCTGATTTAGGACATTAAAGAGAGACCGCTATTGGACATTGAAGGGAGGCTGCTATAGGACATTGGAGGGAGGCTGCTATAGGACATTGAAGGGAGGTCACTATAGGTCATTGAAGGGAGGCTGCTATAGGGCATTGAAGGGAGGCTGCTATAGGATATTGAAGGGAGGCCGCTATATGGCATTGAAGGGAGGCCGCTATAGGACATTGAAAAGAGGCCGCTATAGGACCTTAAGGGAGGCTGATTTAGGACATTAAAGAGAGACCGCTATTGGACATTGAAGGGAGGCTGCTATAGGACATTGGAGGGAGGCCGCTATAGTATATTGGATGGAGGCTGCGATAGGACGTTTGGAGGGAGGCTGCTATAGAACATTGAATGGAGGTTGCTATAGGACATTGAATGGAGGCTGCTATAGAGCATTGAAGGAGGCTGTTATAAAGCACTGAAGGGAGGCTGCTATAGGGCAATGGAGGGAGGCTGCTATAGGACACTGAATGGAGGCTGCTATAGGGCAATAAAGGGAGGCTGCTATAGGACAGACATTGAATGGAGGTTGCTATAGGGCATTGGAGGGAGGCTGCAATAGAGCATTGGAGGGAGGCTGATATATGACATTGGTTGGAGGCTGCTATAGGGAATTGGAGAGAGGCCGCTGTAGGGCATTGGAGGGAGGCTGCTATATGGCATTGAATGGAGACCGCTATAGGGCATTGGAGGGAGGCTGCTATAGGACATTGAATGGAGGCTGCTATAGGACATTGAATGGAGGCTGCTATAGGACATTGAATGAAGGCTGATATAGAACATCGAATGGAGGCTGCTATAGGACATTGTATTGAGTCTGCTATAAGACATTGAATGGAGGCTGCTATAGAACATTAAATGGAGGCTTCTATAGGGCAATATAGAGAGGATACTATAGGACATTGGAGGGAGGCTGCTATAGGGCATTGGAGGGAGGCTGCTATAGGGCATTGAGAGAAGCTGCTATAGGCATTGGAGGGAGGCCGCTAAAGGACTTTGGAGGGAGGCCGCTATAGGACATTGGAATGAGGCTGCTATAGGACATTGGAAGGAGGCTGCTATATGGCATTGGCGGGAGGCTGCTATAGGACATTTGAGGGAGGCTGCTATAGGACATTGAAGGGAGGTCGACTTGACATTAAAAAAGGCCGCTATGGGACATTAAAGGGAGCCGCTATGGGACATTGAAGTGGGTCCACTATTGGAGATTAAAGGGAGAACGCTATTGGACATTGAAGGGAGGCAGCTATAGGGCATTGGAGATTGGATGCTATAGAACATTGGAGGGAGGGTTCTATAGGACATTGGAATGAGGCTGCTATAGGACATTGGAAGGAGGCTGCTATATGGCATTTGAGGGAGGCTGCTATAGGACATTGAATGGAGGCTGCTATAGGGCATTGGAGGGAGGCTGCAATATGACATTGAATTTAGACTGCTTTAGGACATTGAATGGAGGCTGCTATAGGACATTGAATTGAGGCTGCTATAGGGCATAGGAGAGAGGCTGCTATAGGACATTGGAGGATGCTGCAATATGACATTGAATTTAGACTGCTTTAGGACATTGAATGGAGGCGGCTATAGGACATGGAACGGAGGCTGCTATAGGACATTATGGGAAGCCGCTATTGGACATTGAATGGAGGCTGCTATAGGACACTGAATGGAGGCTGCAATATGACATTGAATTTAAACTGCTTTATGACATTGAATGGAGGCTGCTATAGGACATTGAATTGAGGCTGCTATAGGGCATAGGAGAGAGGCTGCTATAGGACATTGGAGGGATGCTGCTCTAGGCATTGAAGAGAGGCTGCTATAGGGCATTGAAGGGAGGCCTCTTTAGGACATTGAAGGGAGGCCGCTATAGGATATTCAAGGGAGGCGGCTATATGACATTGAAGGAGGCCGCTATAGGACATTAAATGGAGGCCGCTATAGGACATTGAGGGAGGCCGATATATGGCAATGAAGGGAGGCCGCTATAGGATATTGAAAAGAGGTCTCTATAGGACATTGGAGGGAGGCTGCTATAGGGCATTGAAGGGAGGCTGCTATAGGACATTTAAAGGAAGCTGCTAAAGTACATTGGAGGGAGGCTGCTACAGGACATTGAAGTGTGGCCGCTAAAGTACATTGGAAGGAGGCTGCTACAGGACATTGAAGTGGGACTGCTATAGTACATTGAAGGGAGGCTGCTATAGGACATAGAAGGGAGGCTGCTTTAGGACATTAAAGAAAGACCGCTATTGGACATTGGAGGGAGGCCGATATAGGACATTGAAGGGAGATCGCTATTGGACATTGAAGGGAGGCAGCAATTGGACATTGAATGGAGGCCGCTATAGGACATTGGAGTGAGGCTGCTATAGGGCATTGAAGGGAAGCTGCTATAGGACATTTGAGGGAAGCTGCTAAAGTACATTGGAGGGAGGCTGCTACGGGACATTGAAGTGAGGCCGCTAAAGTATATATTGGAGGAAGGCTGCTACAGGACATTGAAGTGAGACTGCTATAGGGCATTGGAGGGAGGTCGCTATAGGACATTGGAGGGAGGCCGCTATAGGACATTGGAATGAGGCTGCTATAGGACATTGGAAGGAGGCAGCTATAGGGCATTGGAGGGAGGCGGCTATAGGACATTTGAGGGAGGCTGCTATTGGATATGGAACGGAGGCTGCTATAGGACATTGTGGGAGGCGGCTATTGGACATTAGTTTTAGGCTGCTATAGGACATTGAAGGGAGGTCGACTTGGACATTGGAAAAGGCCGCTATGGACATTGAAGTGAGGCCGCTCTAGGACATTTTGAAGGGAGGCCGCTATAGGACATAGAATGTCGACCGCTATGGTACATTGAAGGGAAGCCGCTATTGGACATTGAAGGGAGGCCGCTATTGGACATTGAAGGGAGGCCGCTATTGGACATTGAAGGGAGGCAGCTATAGGGCATTGGAGAGAGGATGCAATATGACATTGGAGGAGGGTTCTATAGGACATTGAAGGGAAACTGCTATAGGACATTGAAAGGAGGCTGCGATAGGTCATTGGAGGGATGCCGCTATAGGACATTGAAAAGAAGCCGCTATAGGACATTGAAGGGATGTCGCTATGGGCATTGAAAAAGGCCGCTATGGGACATTGAAGTGAGACCGCTATAGGACATTGAAGGGAGGCCGCTATGGGACATTGAAGGCAGTCCGCTATAGGACATTGAAGTTAGGTCGCTATTGGACATTGAAGGGAGGCCGCTATTTACATTGAAGGGAGGCCGCTATAGGACATGTGAGGGAGGCTGCTATAAGACATTGGAGAGAGGCTGCTATAGGGCATTGAAGGAAGGCTGCTATAGGACATTTGAGGGAAGCTGCTAATGTACATTGGAGGGAGGCTGCTACAGGACATTGAAGTGAGACTGCTATAGTACATTGAAGGGAGGCCGCTATAGGACTTTAAAGAGAGGCTGATTTAGGACATTAAAGAGAGACTGCTATTGGACACTTAAGGGAGGCTGCTATAGAGCATTGAAGGGAGGCTGCTATAGGGCATTGAAGGGAGGCTGCTATAGGGCAACGGAGGGAGGCTGCTATAGGGCATTGGAGGGAGGCTGCTAAAGGACATTGAATGGAGGTTGCTATAAGGCCTTGAAGGGACGCTGCAATAGGGCATTGAAGGAAGACTGCTATAGGGCAATAAAGGGAGGCTGCTATAGTGCAATAAAGGGAGGCTGCTATAGGACATTGAATGGAGGTTGCTATAGGGCATTGGAGTGAGGCTGCAATAGAGCATTGGAGGGAGGCTGCTATATGGCATTGGAGGGAGGCTGCTATAGGGAATTGGAGAGAGGCCGCTGTAGGGCATTGGAGGGAGACTGCTATAGGGCATTGAATGGAGGCCGCTATAGGGCATTGGAGGGAGGCTGCTATAGGACATTGAATGGAGGCTGCTATCGGACATTGAATGGAGGCTGCTATAGGACATTGAATGAAGGCTGAAATAGAACATCGAATGGAGGCTGCTATAGGACATTGTATTGTGTCTGCTATAAGACATTGAATGGAGGCTGCTATAGGACATTAAATGGAGGCTTCTATATGGCATTGGAGAGAGGATACTATAGGACATAGGAGGGAGGCTGCTATAGGGCATTGGAGGGAGGCTGCTATAGGGCATTGAAGAGAAGCTGCTATAGGGCATTGGAGGGAGGCCGCTAAAGGACTTTGGAGGGAGGCCGCTATAGGACATTGGAATGAGGCTGCTATGGGACATTAGAAGGAGGCTGCTATATGGCATTGGAGGGAGGCTGCTATAGGACATTGAGTGAGGCTGCTATTGGACATTGAAGGGAGGTCGACTTGGACATTAAAAAAGGCCGCTATGGGACATTGAAGTGAGGCCGCTGTAGGACATTTTGAAGGGAGGCCGCTATAGGACATTGAAGAGAGGCAGATATAGGGCATTGGAGATAGGATGCAATAGGACATTGGAGGGAGGGTTCTATAGGACAATGGAGCGAGGTCGCTATAGGACATTGGTGGGAGTGCCGCTATAGGACATTGGAATGAGGCTGCTGTAGGACATTGGAAGGAGTCTGCTATATGGCATTTGAGGGAGGCTGCTATAGGACATTGAATGGAGGCTGCTATAGGGCATTGAAGGGAGGCTGCTATAGGGCATTGGAGGGAGGCTGCTATAGGACATTTATGGAGGCTGCAATATGGCATTGAATTTAGACTGCTTTAGGACATTGAGTGGAGTCGGCTATAGGACATTGAATTGAGGCTGCTATAGGGCATAGCAGAGAGGCTGATATAAGACAATGGAGGGATGCTGCTATAGGACATTGAAGAGAGGCTGCTATAGGGCATTGAAGGGAGGCCTCTTTAGGACATTGAAGGGAGGCCGCTATAGGATATTCAAGGGAGTCGGCTATATGACATTGAAGGGAGGACGCTATAGGACATTAAAGGGAGGCCGCTATAGGACATAGAAGGGAGGCCGCTATATGGCATTGAAGGGAGGCCGCTATAGGACATTGAAAAGAGGTCGCTATATGACATTGAAGTGAGGCCGCTAAAGGACATTGAAGGGAGGCTGCTATAGGACATTAAAGGTAGGCCGCTATTGGACTTTGAAGGGAGGGCGCTATTGTACATTGAAGGGAGGCCGCTATAGGACATTGGAGGGAGGCTGCTATAGGACATTGGAGGGAGGCCGCTATAGGACATTGAATTGGGGCCGCTATATGACATTGAAGGGAGGAAGCTATGGGACATTGAAGTGAGGCCGCTAAAGGACATTGAAGGGAGGCTGCTATAGGACATTAAAGGTAGGCCGCTATTGGACTTTGAAGGGAGGCCGCTATTGGACATAGAAGGGAGGCCGCTATAGGACATTGGAGGGAGGCTGCTATAGGACATTGGAGAGAGTCTGCTATATGACATTGGAGGGAGTCTGCTATAGGACATTGAAGGGAGACTGGACTAGGACATTGAAGTGAGGCCGCTAAAGGACATTGGAGGGAGGCTGCTACGAGACATTGAAGTTAGGCCGCTATAGGACATTAAAGGGAGGCTGCTATAGGACATTGAAGGGAGGCCGCTATTGGACATTGCAGTGAGGCCGCTATAGGACATTGAATTGGGGCCGCTATAGGACATTTTGAAGATAGGCCGCTATAGGACATAGAAGGTAGACCGCTATGGTACATTGAAGGGAGGCCGCTATGGGACATTGAAGGGAAGCAGCTATAGGACATTGGAGGTAGACCGCTATAGGACATTGGAGGGAGGGTTCTATAGGACAGTGGTTGGAACCTGCTATAGGACATTGGAGGGAGGCCGCTATAGGACATTGAAGGGAGGCTGCCATAGGACATTGGAGGGAGGCTGCTATTGGACATTGATGGGAGGCGGCTCTAGGGCATTGAAGGAGACTGCTATAGGACATTGAATGGAGGCTGCTAAGGGCATTGAAGGGAGGCTGCTATAGGGCATTGAATTGAGGCTGCTATAGGGCATTGTAGGGAGCCTGCTATATGACATTTAGAGAGGCCGCTATAGGGCATTGGCCGGAGGCTGCTATAGAGCATTAAAGTAAGGCTGCTATAGGGCATTGAAAGGAGGCTGCTATAGGGCATTGGAGGGAGGCTACTATATGGTATTGAATGGAGGCCGCTATAGGACATTGCTGGGAGGCTGCTATAGGGCATTGAATGGATGCCGCTATAGGGCAATGAAGGGAGACTGTTATAGGACATTGGAGAGAGAGGCCGCTATAGGGCATTGGCGGGATACTGCTATAGGGCATTGGAGAGAGGCTGCTATAGGGCATTGGAAGGAGGCTGCTATTGGACATTGAAGGGAGGCTGCTATATGACATTGGAGGGAGGCCCCTATTTGACATTGAATGGAGGCTACTATAGGGCATTGGAGAGAGGCTGCTATTATACATTGAAGGGATGGTGCAATAGGACATTGGAGTGAGGCCGCTATTATACATTGAATGGAGGCTGCTATATATGTCATTGGAGAGAAGCTGCTATAGGACATTGAAGGGAGGCTGCTATAAGACATTAAATGGAGGCCGCTATTGGACATTGAAGGGAGGCTGCTATAGGGCAATGGAGAGATGCTTCTATAGGACATTGAATAGAGGCTGCTATAGGACATTGGAGGGAGATCGCTATAGGACATTAAAGCGAGACTGCCTTAGGACATTGGAGGGAGGCTGCTATAGGGCATTGGAGAGAGGCCGCTATAGAGTTGGAGGGAGGCTGCTATAGGGCATTGGAGGGAGGCTGCTATAGGACATTGGATGTAGGCTGCTATAGGGCATTGAAGGGAGGCGCTATAGGCATTGAATGGAGGCTGCTATAGGACATTGGAGAGAAGCTGCTATAGGCATTGAATGGAGACCGAAACTTGCATTGCAGGGAGGCCGCAACAGGCATTGAATTGAGGCCGCTATAGGACATTGGAGGGAGGCGCCTTGGACATTGAAAAGGCCGCTATGGACATTGAGAGGCTGCTATAGGACATGGAAGGGAGGCCGCTAAACGACATTGAAGAGAGGCTGCTATTGGACATTGAAGGGAGGCTGCTATAGGACATTGAATGGTAGGCCGCTATTGGACATGGAAGGGAGGCCGCTATATGGCATTGGAGAGAGGCTGCTATTGGACATTGAAGGGAGGCTGCTATAGGACATTGCAGGGAGGCCGCTATTGGGCATTGAATGGAGGATGCTATAGGTCATTAGAGTGAGGCTGCTATTGGACATTGAAGGGAGGCTGCTATAGGCAATGGAGAGAGGCTTCTATAGGACTGAATAAAGGCTGCTATAGGACATTGAAGGGAGCCGCTATAGGACATTAAGGGAGGCCGCTATAGGACATTGAAGGGAGGCCGCTATAGGACATAGAAGGGAGACCGCTATGACATTGAAGTGGGGACATTGGAGAGGGAGGCCGCTATAGGACATTGAAGGGAGGCAGCTATAGGGCATTGGAGAGAGGCTGCTATAGGACATTGGAGGGAGGGTGCTATAGGACAATGGAGTGAGGCCGCTATAGGACATTGGTGGGAGGCCGCTATAGGACATTGAATGAGGCTGCTGTAGGACATTGGAAGGAGGCTGCTATATACATTGAGGGAGGTGCTATAGGACATTGATGAATGAGGCTGCTATATACATTGAAGGGAGGCTGCTATAGGGCATTGGAGGGAGGCTGCTATAGGACATTTATGGAGGCTGCAATATGGCATTGAATTTAGACTGCTTTAGGACATTGAATGGAGGCGCTTTAGGACATTGAATTGAGGCTGCTATAGGGCATAGGAGAGAGGCTGCTATAAGACATTGGAGGGATGCTGCTATAGGACATTGAAGAGAGGCTGCTATAGGACATTGAAGGGAGGCTCTTTAGGACATTGAGGGAGGCCGCTATAGGATATTCAAGGGAGGCGGCTATATGACATTGAAGGGAGGCGCTATAGGACATTAAAGGGAGGCGCTATATGACAAAGAAGGGAGGCCGCTTTATGGCATTGAAGGGAGGCCGCTATAGGACATTGAAAAGAGGTCGCTATATGACATTGAAGGGAGGCCGCTAGATTGCATTGAAGGGAGGCCGCTATAGGACATTGAATTGGGGCCGTTATATGACATTAAAGGGAGGTCGCCTTGGACATTGAAAAAGGCCGCTATGGAACAAATATGTGAGGCCGCTATAGGACATTGAAGGGAGGCCGTTAAACGACATTGAAGTGAGGCCGCTATAGGACATTGGAGGGAGGCTGCTATAGGACATTAAAGGTAGGCCGCTATTGGACTTTGAAGGGAGGCCGTTATTGGACATTGAAGGGAGGCCGCTATAGGACATTGGAGGGAGGCTGCTATAGGACATTAAAGGTAGGCCGCTTTTGGACTTTGAAGGGAGGTCTCTATTGGACATTGAAGGGAGGCCGCAATAGGACATTGGAGGGAGGCTGCTATAGGACATTGGAGGAGGCTGCTATAGGACATTGGAGAGAGGCTGCTATATGACATTGGAGGGAGTCTGCTATAGGACATTGAAGGGAGACTGGACTAGGACATTGAAGTGAGGCCGCTAAAGGACATTGGAGGGAGGCTGCTACGAGACATTGAAGTTAGGCCGCTATAGGACATTAAAGGGAGGCTGCTATAGGACATTGAAGGGAGGCCGCTATTGTACATTGCAGTGAGGCCGCTATAGGACATTGAATTGGGGCGCTATATGACATTGAAGGGAGGTCGACTTGGACATTGAAAAAGGCCGCTATGGGACATTGAAGTGAGGCCGCTATAGGACATTTTGAAGATAGGCCGCTATAGGACATAGAAGGTAGACCGCTATGGTACATTGAAGGGAGCCGCTATGGGACATTGAAGTGAGGCCGCTATTGGACATTGAAGGGAGGCAGCTATAGGACATTGGAGGTAGACCGCTATAGGACATTGGAGGGAGGGTTCTATAGGACAGTAGAGGGAAGCTGCTATAGGACATTGGAGGGAGGCTGCTATAGGACATTGAAGGGAGGCTGCTATAGGACATTGGAGGGAGGCTGCTATAGAACATTGAATGGAGGCCGCCATAGGACATTGGAGGGAGGCTGCTATTGGACATTGATGGGAGGCGGCTATAGGGCATTGAAGGGAGACTGCTATAGGGCATTGAAGGGAGGCTGCTATAGGGCATTGAAGGGAGGCTGCTATAGGACATTGAATGGAGGCTGCTATAGGGCATTGAAGGGAGGCTGTTATAGGGCATTGAATGGAAGCTGCTATAGGGCATTGTAGGGAGCCTGCTATAGGACATTTAGAGAGGCCGCTATAGGGCATTGGCCGGAGGCTGCTATAGGGCATTAAAGTGAGGCTGCTATAGGGCATTGAAAGAAGGCTGCTATAGGGCATTGGAGGGAGGCTACTATATGGTATTGAATGGAGGCCGCTATAGGACATTGGTGGGAGGCTGCTGTAGGGCATTGAATGGATGCCGCTATAGGGCATTGAAGGGAGACTGTTATAGGACATCGGAGAGAGAGGCCGCTATAGGGCATTGGCGGGATACTGCTATAGGGCATTGGAGGGAGGCTGCTATAGGGCATTGGAAGGAGGCTGCTATTGGACATTGAAGGGAGGCTGCTATATGACATTGGAGGGAGGCCGCTATTTGACATTGAATGGAGGCTGCTATAGGGCATTGGAGAGAGGCTGCTATTATACATTGAAGGGATGCTGCAATAGGACATTGGAGGGAGGCCGCTATTATACATTGAATGGAGGCTGCTATATATGTCATTGGAGAGAAGCTGCTATAGGACATTGAAGGGAGGCTGCTATAAGACATTAAATGGAGGCCGCTATTGGACATTGAAGGGAGGCTGCTATAGGGCAATGGAGAGATGCTTCTATAGGACATTGAATAGAGGCTGCTATAGGACATTGGAGGGAGATCGCTATAGGACATTAAAGCGAGGCTGCCTTAGGACATTGGAGGGAGGCCGCTATAGAGTTGGAGGGAGGCTGCTATAGGGCATAGGAGGGAGGCTGCTATAGGACATTAAATGGAGGCCGCTATAGGACATTGGAGGGAGACTGCTGTAGGACATTGGAGGTAGGCTGCTATAGGGCATTGAAGGGAGGCTGCTATAGGGCATTGAATGGAGGCTGCTATAGGGCATTGGAGAGAAGCTGCTATAGGGCATTGAATGGAGGCCGAAACAGGACATTGGAGGGAGGCTGCAACAGGGCATTGAATGGAGGCCACTATAGGGCATTGGAGGGAGGCTGCTATACGACATTGAATGAAGGCTTATATAGGGCATTGGAGAGAGGCTGCTATTTTACATTGAAGGGATGCTGCTATAGGACATGGAAGGGAGGCCGCTATATGGCATTGGAGAGAGGCTGCTATTGGACATGGAAGGAAGGCTGCTATAGGTCATTAGAGTGAGGCTGATATAGGACATTGAAGGGAGGCTGCTATAGGGCAATGGAGAGAGGCTTCTATAGGGCAATGAATAGAGGCTGCTATAGGACATTGGAGGGAGACCGCTATAGGACATTTAAGGGAGGCTGCTATAGGACATTGGAGGGAGGCTGCTATAGGGCATTGAAGCGAGGCTGCTATAGGGCATTGGAGGGAGTCTGCTATAGGGCATTGAAGGGAGGCTGCTATAGGGCATTGAATGGAGGCTGCTATAGGGCATTGGAGAGAAGCTGCTATAGGGCATTGAATGGAGACCGAAACTGGACATTGCAGGGAGGCCGCAACAGGGCATTGAATTGAGGCCGCTATAGGGCATTGGAGGGAGGCTGCTATACGACATTGAATGAAGGCTGCTATAGGGCATTGGAGAGAGGCTGCTATTGGACATGGAAGGGAGGCCGCTATATGGTATTGGAGAGAGGCTGCTATTGGACATTGAAGGGAGGCTGCTATAGGACATTGAATGGAGGCCGCTATTGGACATGGAAGGGAGGCCGCTATATGGCATTGGAGAGAGGCTGCTATTGGACATTGAAGGGAGGCTGCTATAGGACATTGCAGGGAGGCCGCTATTGGGCATTGAATGGAGGCTGCTATAGGTCATTAGAGTGAGGCTGCTATAGGACATTGAAGGGAGGCTGCTATAGGGCAATGGAGAGAGGCTTCTATAGGACAATGAATAAAGGCTGCTATAGGACATTGAAGGGAGACCGCTATAGGACATTTAAGGGAGGCCGCTATAGGACATTTTGAAGGGAGGCCGCTATAGGACATAGAAGGTAGACCGCTATGGGACATTGAAGTGGGGCCACTATTGGAGATTAAAGGGAGGCCGCTATTGGACATTGAAGGGAGGCAGCTATAGGGCATTGGAGATAGGATGCTATAGGACATTGGAGGGAGGGTTCTATAGGACAATGGAGTGAGGCCGCTATAGGACATTGGTGGGAGGCCGCTATAGGACATTGGAATGAGGCTGCTGTAGGACATTGGAAGGAGGCTGCTATATGGCATTTGAGGGAGGCTGCTATAGGACATTGAATGGAGGCTGCTATAGGGCATTGAAGGGAGGCTGCTATAGGGCATTGGAGGGAGGCTGCTATAGGACATTTATGGAGGCTGCAATATGGCATTGAATTTAGACTGCTTTAGGACATTGAATGGAGGCGGCTTTAGGACATTGAATTGAGGCTGCTATAGGGCATAGGAGAGAGGCTGCTATAAGACATTGGAGGGATGCTGCTATAGGACATTGAAGAGAGGCTGCTATAGGACATTGAAGGGAGGCCTCTTTAGGACATTGAAGGGAGGCCGCTATAGGATATTCAAGGGAGGCGGCTATATGACATTGAAGGGAGGCCGCTATAGGACATTAAAGGGAGGCCGCTATATGACAAAGAAGGGAGGCCGCTTTATGGCATTGAAGGGAGGCCGCTATAGGACATTGAAAAGAGGTCGCTATATGACATTGAAGGGAGGCCGCTAGATTGCATTGAAGGGAGGCCGCTATAGGACATTGAATTGGGGCCGTTATATGACATTAAAGGGAGGTCGCCTTGGACATTGAAAAAGGCCGCTATGGAACAAATATGTGAGGCCGCTATAGGACATTGAAGGGAGGCCGTTAAACGACATTGAAGTGAGGCCGCTATAGGACATTGGAGGGAGGCTGCTATAGGACATTAAAGGTAGGCCGCTATTGGACTTTGAAGGGAGGCCGTTATTGGACATTGAAGGGAGGCCGCTATAGGACATTGGAGGGAGGCTGCTATAGGACATTAAAGGTAGGCCGCTTTTGGACTTTGAAGGGAGGCCTCTATTGGACATTGAAGGGAGGCCGCAATAGGACATTGGAGGGAGGCTGCTATAGGACATTGGAGGAGGCTGCTATAGGACATTGGAGAGAGGCTGCTATATGACATTGGAGGGAGTCTGCTATAGGACATTGAAGGGAGACTGGACTAGGACATTGAAGTGAGGCCGCTAAAGGACATTGGAGGGAGGCTGCTACGAGACATTGAAGTTAGGCCGCTATAGGACATTAAAGGGAGGCTGCTATAGGACATTGAAGGGAGGCCGCTATTGTACATTGCAGTGAGGCCGCTATAGGACATTGAATTGGGGCGCTATATGACATTGAAGGGAGGTCGACTTGGACATTGAAAAAGGCCGCTATGGGACATTGAAGTGAGGCCGCTATAGGACATTTTGAAGATAGGCCGCTATAGGACATAGAAGGTAGACCGCTATGGTACATTGAAGGGAGCCGCTATGGGACATTGAAGTGAGGCCGCTATTGGACATTGAAGGGAGGCAGCTATAGGACATTGGAGATAGACCGCTATAGGACATTGGAGGGAGGGTTCTATAGGACAGTAGAGGGAAGCTGCTATAGGACATTGGAGGGAGGCTGCTATAGGACATTGAAGGGAGGCTGCTATAGGACATTGGAGGGAGGCTGCTATAGAACATTGAATGGAGGCCGCCATAGGACATTGGAGGGAGGCTGCTATTGGACATTGATGGGAGGCGGCTATAGGGCATTGAAGGGAGACTGCTATCGGGCATTGAAGGGAGGCTGCTATAGGGCATTGAAGGGAGGCTGCTATAGGACATTGAATGGAGGCTGCTATAGGGCATTGAAGGGAGGCTGTTATAGGGCATTGAATGGAAGCTGCTATAGGGCATTGTAGGGAGCCTGCTATAGGACATTTAGAGAGGCCGCTATAGGGCATTGGCCGGAGGCTGCTATAGGGCATTAAAGTGAGGCTGCTATAGGGCATTGAAAGAAGGCTGCTATAGGGCATTGGAGGGAGGCTACTATATGGTATTGAATGGAGGCCGCTATAGGACATTGGTGGGAGGCTGCTGTAGGGCATTGAATGGATGCCGCTATAGGGCATTGAAGGGAGACTGTTATAGGACATCGGAGAGAGAGGCCGCTATAGGGCATTGGCGGGATACTGCTATAGGGCATTGGAGGGAGGCTGCTATAGGGCATTGGAAGGAGGCTGCTATTGGACATTGAAGGGAGGCTGCTATATGACATTGGAGGGAGGCCGCTATTTGACATTGAATGGAGGCTGCTATAGGGCATTGGAGAGAGGCTGCTATTATACATTGAAGGGATGCTGCAATAGGACATTGGAGGGAGGCCGCTATTATACATTGAATGGAGGCTGCTATATATGTCATTGGAGAGAAGCTGCTATAGGACATTGAAGGGAGGCTGCTATAAGACATTAAATGGAGGCCGCTATTGGACATTGAAGGGAGGCTGCTATAGGGCAATGGAGAGATGCTTCTATAGGACATTGAATAGAGGCTGCTATAGGACATTGGAGGGAGATCGCTATAGGACATTAAAGCGAGGCTGCCTTAGGACATTGGAGGGAGGCCGCTATAGAGTTGGAGGGAGGCTGCTATAGGGCATAGGAGGGAGGCTGCTATAGGACATTAAATGGAGGCCGCTATAGGACATTGGAGGGAGACTGCTGTAGGACATTGGAGGTAGGCTGCTATAGGGCATTGAAGGGAGGCTGCTATAGGGCATTGAATGGAGGCTGCTATAGGGCATTGGAGAGAAGCTGCTATAGGGCATTGAATGGAGGCCGAAACAGGACATTGGAGGGAGGCTGCAACAGGGCATTGAATGGAGGCCACTATAGGGCATTGGAGGGAGGCTGCTATACGACATTGAATGAAGGCTTATATAGGGCATTGGAGAGAGGCTGCTATTTTACATTGAAGGGATGCTGCTATAGGACATGGAAGGGAGGCCGCTATATGGCATTGGAGAGAGGCTGCTATTGGACATGGAAGGAAGGCTGCTATAGGTCATTAGAGTGAGGCTGATATAGGACATTGAAGGGAGGCTGCTATAGGGCAATGGAGAGAGGCTTCTATAGGGCAATGAATAGAGGCTGCTATAGGACATTGGAGGGAGACCGCTATAGGACATTTAAGGGAGGCTGCTATAGGACATTGGAGGGAGGCTGCTATAGGGCATTGAAGCGAGGCTGCTATAGGGCATTGGAGGGAGTCTGCTATAGGACATTGGTGGGAGGCTGCTATAGGGCAATGGAGAGAGGCTTCTATAGGACAATGAATAGAGGCTGCTATAGGACATTGGAGGGAGACCGCTATAGGACATTTAAGGGAGGCTGCTATAGGTCATTAGAGTGAGGCTGATATAGGACATTGAAGGGAGGCTGCTATTGGACATTGAATGGAGGCTGCTATAGGTCATTAGAGTGAGGCTGATATAGGACATTGAAGGGAGGCTGCTATAGGGCAATGGAGAGAGGCTTCTATAGGACAATGAATAGAGGCTGCTATAGGACATTGGAGGGAGACCGCTATAGGACATTTAAGGGAGGCTGCTATAGGACTTTGGAGGGAGGCTGCTATAGGGCATTGAAGCGAGGCTGCTATAGGGCATTGGAGGGAGTCTGCTATAGGACATTGGTGGGAGGCTGCTATAGGACATTGGAGGGAGGCTGCTATAGGACATTGGAGGGAGGCTGCTATAGGACATTGGAGGGAGGCTGCTATAGGACATTGAATGGAGGCTGCTATGGGACATTGGAGGGAGGCTGGTATAGGACATTGAAGGGAGACCGCTATAGGACATTGAAGGGAGACCGCTATAGGACATTGAAGGGAGACCGCTATAGAACATTGAAGGGAGGCCGCTATAGAACATTGAAGGGAGACCGCTATAGAACATTGAAGGGAGGCCGCTATAGAACATTGAAGGGAGGCCGCTATAGAACATTGGAGAGAAGCCGCTATAGAACATTGAAGGGAGACCGCTATAGAACATTGAAGGGAGACCGCTATAGAACATTGGAGAGAGGCCGCTATAGAACATTGAAGGGAGACCGCTATAGAACATTGAAGGGAGACCGCTATAGAACATTGGAGAGAGGCCGCTATAGAACATTGGAGAGAGGCCGCTATAGAACATTGGAGAGAGGCCGCTATAGAACATTGGAGAGAGGCCGCTATAGAACATTGGAGAGAGGCCGCTATAGAACATTGGAGAGAGGCCGCTATAGAACATTGGAGAGAGGCCGCTATAGAACATTGGAGAGAGGCCGCTATAGAACATTGAAGGGAGACCTCTATAGAACATTGAAGGGAGACCGCTATAGAACATTGAAGGGAGACCGCTATAGAACATTGAAGGGAGACCGCTATAGAACATTGAAGGGAGACCGCTATAGAACATTGAAGGGAGACCGCTATGTGACATCAATTCAACATGACGTTATCGGAACAGGAGATGATGTCTTCTTCCTATGGTTATTCTCGGGCAGGACGCTGGTCTCGCGACAGAGAGTTTGTGAGTTCAAATCCCAGCTGCACCACTTGGAATTTTTATTTGTGATTGCAACCACTCCTGGACTCAGCAATCACTCCTGGTCTCAGCAACCACTCCTGGTCTCAGCAACGAGGCCCGGCTTGAAACGTCAATGACCTATCGGCGGAAAAAAGATGAGTACCTCCGAAACGGAGTTATCTACCTATGCGGCAAGGGACACCTGCTTACGCGGCTGCCATGGGAAAACGGAATAACACGCAAAATTCAGTTCCTTGTGGATAGGGGCTTCGCCAAAGGTGAAAACTTGCAAAAACAAACAAAAAACAAATAATAATAATTATTATCGTGAAAGTGAAGGTACGATTTCTCAACTTTGAAAGTAAGCTCTTAATTAATGGTAACGTTTCACTGAACCCAGCCGTAGGTGAGTGTGTTTGGCTGACTGCCGGTGAATCTGTTACAATGAAAACATTTCACTTTCCGTTGAAATGTTTAGGCTCAGTTTATCGAGAAAATCTTCTTCAATGCGACTGACGAGTCCATCTCCCTTACCCCAGGCTGCCTGCCATGATTTTTAAACGTAACTACTCGTAACAAGTAAAAATACATACGAAGGTTCAGGGGTATGTACACCCAGTGCGTATTAAGAGAGACATGATGTTGCATACCTTTCGTTGTCTGATGAAAGGTTCTCATCATCTGTGTGTTTGCCCTGAGTGCGGTGATGTGGATAACTCATCATACATAACCTATACAACTCATATTTTATGTACATTTTCTTTTCACACCTTTGGTTATTATGTTATAAGACAGGATTTCCTTCATTTGTTTAAATAAATATTTACGCATTTTTCACATTACTTGCTTTAAATTAGTGTTTTATGCTTTTCAAAGCACACACCACACGTACATAAACAAACAGACAACATAAGTATGTAAAAGAAGATTTGATTGGGAAACGTAACATGGTGAAAGAGAGGTAGAGAGAGAGAGAGAGAGAAAGAGCGCGAGAAAGATAGAGAGAATGTGGGAGAGAAAAGGATAGAGAGAGAACGAAAGAAAGAAAGAGAGAGAAAGTGAGAGAGAAAAGGAGAGAGAGAGAATGAGGGCGATAAAAGGAGAAAGAGCAAAAAATGTAGAGAAAAAGAGAGAGACAGAGAAATATAGAAAGCGATTGAGAGAGATGAAAAAGGAAATTAATTTATGCTATCAGAGATTTAATAGTGAAAATCTTCGAATTAGCTCATAAGGAGGAGACAAAGGAGAGAGAGAAAGAGAGAGAGAAATATTGTGGAGATGTCATCACTTCGGCGTTCCAACTTTTCCCATCAAGACGAGCGTTGAGACCAGTCAAGCACCTTTGACAATGACGCCATACAAATGTTTCACCGACAGCTAAAAACATCAAATTGAGAAATAACAGAAAAATACAATGTATATAAGTTTCAGTTATAAAACATAAGCATAACATTTTATGACTTGCTTACCCAGCTAAACATATTACATCGGTAATAACGCCGCTTGCTGTAAACAGGCGTAATATAAGCCGAGCTTCTCGCTAGTCAATGGTTCTGTCATTCGCTTTGGGTTTCCTACAGAAGTAGATACAAGAAAATCCTATTAATTGTTGAAATAATCCCATGCTTTTGTTATGCTAAACCACATTATGTCGATTCAAGAAACACAATCCTGCATGTAAAAACACATATATGAAACCTGGACCTAAGATAAACCAGATACAATAATACCCTCGTTCAGTGACAGTGCGAGGTAACCACAATAGATCTTGAAGTTATGGACGGCGGACAAGAATTAAGGGATTTATTCGCGTGTATAATCAACTCAATGTTTATCATAGTTTAATGGCGGAAAATAAAGCCATGTCGAGAATTGTTTCGTTTCATTTAAAATGAAAGATGATCTTTTTAATACAAAGTTCGAAAGTTTTCGTTATATTTTTTTTTTTGCCACAACAAATGAACTCTTTTCTCCATGATAATATCAACCACTATGCAACTGTTTTGACCTTGAGACCGATAATTACAAATCGAATACTGGACATTAGGATGGACCGAGGGTCCTGGTAATTTGGTTGGCAGCTGTTTTAAGGTGGAATCGTAGTCTAGAAAAATAAAACAAAGTAAAGTTCAAGTTTTGCTGGATCGATTCTCACAGTTAATTGTTAGAGTTAACATTACAGCACTCCAGGTAACATATAGGTGCTCAGTCACATTTAGTAGATGTTGAAATATGTGTACACTGACAGTTCCAGTAGCTCGTTGGTTGCGCATGTACCGGTTTCGCCTTTACAGGTTACATACATCTAACTGATACAGTGTAAGACCGTGACCCACTGACTGAATCATTTCGCTGATTATCGCCTCGGAAGTTTCCCTATATAATAATATTCGTTTCTTATTATTTGTCCCCCCCATTGATTGCCTTGTTGATTTCTATCATAAAAGACCCTGAGGACTTACTAGAGGCGCACGTCAATCCTCCCCCCTCCCCCCCCCCCCCACCACCACCTCCTCCCACCACAGGTTAGTCTATCAATTATTTCACTGCCACAATCAGGGCTAGATTAAGGCCTAGTCTAATTCAGCTACAACTTAGGGCTTCACAATCCAAAAAAGAGGGGGGGGGGGTGTTTGTATTGTAATCTCTTTAGAGACCTTCCAGTATTAATTTTGTTAACAGGGGGTCTCAAAGTTTCATTTAGCATACCCAGGGCGTCACTAGATCTAACCCTGGTTACGAGCCACCAACTTTACCTGGAAAGTGCATCTGTATATTACATAATGTTAGTCATGGTAAGTTACATCATTGGACCCCAAACACACACACACAGATGCTCCGATCTTCTCCACAAAATGTTCATCCGCTGCATGCAGTCACAAACTATGCCAGTTTGGCGTTGCAACCAACGGGTTGTATTGAAATGATAATCAGTAAAGGCGAAACCGGTATATGCACAACCAACGAGCTGCTGGAACTGTCAGTGTACACACACTTTAACATCTACTAAAATCGATCAAACACCTAAGTGTTGCATGTAGTGCTGTAATGTTAACTCTAAGAATGAACTATGAGAATCGATTCACTAAAACGTCAACTTTACATGTTATTTTCCTAGAACAGGATTCCACCATAAAAGTACTCAGTCTGGATATTGTTAATCCAACAATTCCTTTTATTCGTCCAGTTACCATTGTGGTCTGGTAATGCCAATCGTCATCTTCAGTTAACGCAGTCTAGCGAGCAATGGGGTTTCACCTTTTCAAATGTTCTTCAATCTACTCAGCTACTGAGGATTTTAATATCTGCACTCGAAGCTGTCCATCTCCTATGATCATCGAACAGAGTCTTTCCTCCCTATTGACTGTCCATCTCCTATGATCATCGAACAGCCAGTCTTTCCTCCCTATTGACTGTCCATCTCCTATGATCATCGAACAGCCAGTCTTTCCTCCCTATTGACTGTCCATCTCCTATGATCATCGAACAGCCAGTCTTTCCTCCCTATTGACTGTCCATCCTGCCCATCTCCTATGATCATTGAACAGCCAACCTGTCCTCTATTGGCCGCCCTTCTCCTATGAACATCGAACAGCCAGTCTGTTCTCTGTACAGGCTGTCCATTTCCTATGATCATCGAACAGCCAGTCTGTCCTCTTTACAGGCTGTCCATCTCCTATGATCAGACGTATCCGCTCACAGTGTATCCGCGTGCTGCAGAGCGATTTACTGGAGTTGGGCAGTCTATAACTTGGAAACGGGTTGTGGACCGTGCAACTGAGTGAGTGCACGTGAGTCTAGACTATCCACAGCATCGACATTCAGCGACAAAATCATCTATGATACTATGACGACGGTAAGTATTCAGATGCAGCCCAAACGACAACATCGAAGAAGGAAAATACGACAGAGTAAAAGAGGTGGCGTTAAACTGTCGAAGTGTGAAAGGCTAGACCTAAAGTATGTGCGCGTTACATATAGGAATTGTGGGTCCATAAATCAACGACGGCCCATTCTTGTTAAGCTACTGTGCGGCACCGATATAATGATTTTGCTAGAAACTCTTCTTGATGACAGGACAGTAAGTAATCCTGGATTTAACTGTTTCTACAATAAACGACACCTTGGGCAGGCCATCCTTGTGTGCAACAATATGCTAGCAGCTGAGGTTGATATGTCTGCGTGGGACAGTGCAGAGTTACAGGTACATGCGGTTAGGGTGCAGACCCCAGTTCATTTCGTAATTGTAAATGTGTATGTCTGTAATGTGAAGGTGGACACACAACAATGGCAGAATCTCTTCGAGTTCGATGAAGAGAACGTCATTTTCTGCGGAGACTTTAATGCTAGAGGCAATCAGTGGGGTAACGTCATAACCAACAAGCAGGGAGAAGACCCAGAGAACGCACTGGTGTCGGCCGATTTAGTGTGCTTGAATGATGGAAGGGCAAATAGAAATGCCACTCGAACAGGAGTCTCTGACAGTATCATAGATTTGGCACTGGTGTCTTCCACCTTCGCACCGGTTTGCAGGTGGAGTGCACTGGGGTTACACGGAAGTGATCACTATCCATGTGTCCTCCTAATTGAGAAAAGCAGAAATAGAAGTAAGAAAAGAAAGCTCCACACATTCCACTACCAGAAAACAGACCAGGTCGTCATTAGCAAAATCACACATAGGAAACAGAGCGCCCCACGTAGGAGGCAGGAGAGATGGACGCAGCCACCCTGGTGGAACGTAAAAGTTGAGGAAGCTTGGCGAAGCAAGAGACAAACGGCCAAGACATGGCAGAAAGCCAGAAATAATGAAAGAACACAACCTGAGATCTTGAAGCGTCTGAAAGAAGAGGTCGACCAAAAAATGAAGCACTTTAAGCTATGTGCTAAGCTGGCTAAGGATGCCAAATGGGATGTCTTCTGTAGAAAAGTGTGCTCAGAAAAATCGCTAGCCACATTCTGGCGCTTTCATTAGAGCATGCATGGCACATCACGACACAGAGGCATACCAGACTTTCAGAGCACAGGCCGGATATGGCACAAATCTGATGAGAGCAAAGGGAAGGCCCTGCTTGCCCGCTACATTGAGCAGACGGACCAAAGAAATGAGGCTGTAAGAATGAGGATACGTGGATCTTTGTCAAATTTGTGTAAGGATGTAGGGCTGGAAGAAGATCTCACAATCACAACCGATACAATTCGGACAACACTTAAAAGGTCACACAACACTGCTCCTGGTCCACATGGTGTTCGGTACGATGACATAGGCGATTTAGCTGACGACGACTTGACAAAACTGGCCAATGAGTTTAATGCCAGCATTCGGAGTGGTCAGATTAAGGAGGAGTGGCCACACAGCTACTTACTACCGATACCGAAACCAAACAAGGACCATTCTCAGATCAGTGCCTACTGAATCATCACAATGCAGAACACTGCGGCCAAGCTGCTGGAGAAAATAGTTGCCAGTGTCCTCACCTGTCACCTTGAACAGAAACGCGCATTCCCATCCACACTCGGAGGTTATAGATATAACAAAGAGACATAGCTCAATGCAGCAGTCTTTGCCTATGACGTCTTCGAAGGCTTCCACAGACGAGAGGAGACATGTGCTGCTGCTATAGATCTGGAGGATGCAAACAACAGGGCACCATTTGAATAGCTCATGCATATGCTCCTTAAACTGGCGGTGCACCCCTTCCTCATTAGATGGATCGCTGCGGCACTGTTTCAGATGTGGAAGTTGGTCTTCCGAGCCAATATCCATTTGCCACAAGGCTCACCATTATCACCAGTTCTATTTAACGTGTACACAATGACGATTGTAATAGAGTAAGCTAGTGAAAGCATGGGAGCAGGTAACTTAGTTGTTACTCGTTTCTTTAACGGACAATAGCAGTAACATATGGTAGCGACTATCAGTAGTTAGGACATAAATTTAAGGTATGGAAAATTCCAGCCAGAATAACAAATTAAGGGAATAAAAGTTCATAGTAGGGATAGGGACACCCACCGAGGAATTATACTCGGACATAACAAGGACACCCACTTGGCTAAGGTAGGAAAGTCCAGACTTACTGGACATTGGCCGTCTGATAAATAAGTTGTCATCCAACTACCAGGAAAGGTCATTGTCATGAGGTAATCATTAATTTGAATAGGGTATAGAGATTTCACGAAAATAAAGTGTTATGCTAAAGTCTGTGGAATGGTTCAAGTTTCGGACACAGAGTGATGAGAGATGACCGACTCCAAGTGATCAGAAAGGTTGCAATTTGTCACTTTGCGACAATTTAATTGGCTACTGATTTTCACGCGAAGAGTTGTGGCTGAGTATATAACCTTCAACACAATAGAATCAGGGCACTTTAGATTAGACACACACACACACACACACACAGAGAGAGAGAGAGAGAGAGAGAGAGAGAGAGAGAGAGAGAGAGAGAGAAATCAGAATGTAGACTAAGTAAGCTTTGTCCGGCTTCGACCGAACTGCCAAAGGCAGTTAGTAGAAGTTGAGCTAGATAAGTTGATCCAGTTAGTTAGGAAGTTAAGAATCTTCAAGTTGTAGTTTTAAGTCAGTTGAGAAGTTATTAAGTAAGTTGATAGAGAGTAGTAAGGGATAGCAATGAAAATATGAACTTTAGTTGTGAAGTGTTTGAGAGCTCACAAGAACTGTGTTTCAATATATTCTAAAAGAACTCGTAAGTAAACAAGTTGAGAGAATGATTGATCTTAAAATATGTCCTTATGAACTAATTAAATAAATATTATATAACAAATGTCGTTTGGTGTCCGTCGACCATAGGATCAAATCTGGGAGAAAACACTATCAAATAATGAGTGACAAAAACATTTAATGGAAGAACACAAGTATCGTTGAACCGCTGAGGTTAAACTTCAAAAACGTAACTGGTTTACCTGAGAAGTTTGTCAAGTCGTCGGGAGAAGTCCACTAAAAGTCATGGGGTCAACGCATGCTATATTGCCATTTCCCCAACCTACTGTTCTGGAAATCTGCGTGGAAATTTCCATTCCTTAAACTCATTATCGTGTCCAGTAAGTCTAGACCTTCCTACCTTAGCTAGGTGGGTGTCCTTGTTATGTCCGAATATAATTCCTCGGTGGGTGTCCCTATCCCTACTATGAACTTTTATTCCCTTAACTTGTTATTCTGGCTGGAATTTTCCATACCTTAAATTTATGTCCTAACTACTGATAGTCGCTACCATATGTTACTGCTATTGTCCGTTAAAGAAACGAGTAACAACTAAGTTACCTGTTCCCATGCTTTCACTAGCTTACTCTACTGAAACGATCATGGAACAACAACTGGATGGAAGGGGAAGACCTATGACTTTTGCTGTTGATATTCTGGTATATCGACAGGGAAGAGACAGACGGGGAATCGCCTCCACAATGCAAGACGAACTCGATCGCATTTCTTCCTGGTGTGGGGTTTCAGGTGCCTTGGTTAATCCTAATAAAGCATCACTGTCATGGTTCTCCCTTAACAATCATATCGTTTATACGACCTCACCGGTAGTACGAATGGGAGCTGATGAGGTGACCAGGGACAAGTTGATGACATACCTCGCAGTTAAGTTTGATCGCAGCCTGTGTTTTCGGGACCACGTCGACCATGTGATAACAAAATCCCGCAAAGGATTATCCGCCTTGAGGGTCATGGCAGCTGCCAACATCGAGCAGAGGCTACTTATTCTTCTGTTCCAGGGATTAGTCCTCGCACCAATCGAGTATGCCCTGGCCATTCTTACTGTCAGTACGACTCAAATTGATAGGCTGGAGAAAATACAAAATGAAGCCATGCGCATTATCCTGGGATGTACGAGGGACACTCCCTGTGTGGCAATGAGGTATCTTCTTGACTTTCCAACCATGGATGACAGAATCAAGATCTGGAGAGCACGAGCATACCTGAAGATTAGTACGGATAGAGAGCATCCATTGCACCACGTGCTCAACACAGAGAAAGGTACCAGGCTAAAAAGAGGCAAATCATGGGTGGGTCGAGCAGAAGATGTCATCAAACAGGTCTGTGGGCTTACCAATATCAGCGTTTGTGATGAGTGGATACCGGTGCCAACGTCATTCAGGGGACTTTCTAGTGTATTGTCACACTCAACATGAAAAGTAGGGAACAAAATTCCGTCGTAGTTAATGCTCAGGTCAACGGTCTCATCTGTGATAATACCGATGAGAAAGATGCAGTCATCTATACAGACGGATCTGTAAGACGACACCAAAGAAGTGCCTGGGCATTTACAGCACGCTCAGCAGCAGAATAGTCAAAGAAGACAGTGGTGCATACGTCATGACCACGAGTAGCATGACAATGGAGGCGATGGAAGTCACCAAAGCATTCAAATGGTTAGAGTCACAAGACTACACCCACGCATGTATACAGAGTGATTCGATGAGCATGATAAAAAAGTGCAAGCATGCCTCTGTACGCATGCAATGGGTAGAGTCATCGCAGAAGTCCAAAATACATAAGGTCACCTTTGTCTATGTCCCAGGACATGCTGAAGTACGGAGAAATGAAAGAGCGGACAGGTTGGCTAGCTGCGCTGTCGTTGAGGACGGTCAACCAGTGGATCGGGCGGACATCATCAATGCCCTCCGAGATGTGGAAAGGGCACAGGACTTCGACAAACACAGATCCACGTCACTTCTTTGATTGATGGAAATGGGAGTTAAGATGGGCGCAGCCAGAAATGAGAAACTTAGTGGCCGTGTAAGAAGACTTATCAATCAACATAGAACTGGAGTCGTCAGTCGCTGGACACTGCGGGACTTGCTGAGGAGGGTATCTGAGCACCTATGGACATGTTAGGAGTGCAATGATGATGACCCTCAAATAACTCAATAACGCCTATGATCATCGAACAACCAATCTGTCCTCT
The DNA here is from genome assembly GCA_032433765.1 of Megaustenia siamemsis. Taxonomy (NCBI): domain Eukaryota; kingdom Metazoa; phylum Mollusca; class Gastropoda; order Stylommatophora; family Ariophantidae; genus Megaustenia; species Megaustenia siamemsis. The sequence continues at coordinate 932,010 of JAVIAB010000125.1, read as the reverse complement.
CTATTGGCTGTCCACCTCCTATGATCATCGAACCAGCCAATTTGTCTCCTTTAGAGTTAGTCAATCAAGTTCATCGAGTCAAACGAGTTAGAAGGCCGGGTAGTCTAGAGCTATGGCGTCGGCCTCAGGACAGAAAGGGTCAGGTTTTAAGTCAACCAGAAGCGGTGGTGTTTTTTTTCTTCAAAGATGGGAATAAATGTGGTTCTTTATAGCGTTGTTCTTCACTGATCTCTTGTGTAGTGTGATCCGATGTCTAGCCTTCTCAGTTAACGGCAATAAATTGGCGGTCCGTGTGCACTCGCGCACCTTAAAGAACCCTTAACAGTTAAAATCGAAAAGAGTTGACTCTAACTATTACCGTTACTCGGGTAAAACTGTCAATAGAAACCTACCCACACCGTGGATCCAAGGCCGTGCACGTAGGCCATGAATTTTCTCTAATTTTCTCGAGATTCTCAAGGAAAATATTGAAGCACATATGGGTTCGTCCGGTGTGCGGTGATGATGATCCTAACAACAACAAAATTCGAGTGTTATCTTCAGACTAATCAGATACAAACTCTTCATCGTCGCATTACTGATCGTCATTGGGTAGAGGCCACTATCTTTCTGAAAAGCCCAGTCGCTAGATTGTGCGGTAAACTCCCATGGACTCCGCTGATGGTTCACTACATAACCATCTGTATAGATCACAGCATCAACGTCATTGGAATTTTCACAAATGAGGACCTCTGAAAACGCTTTACTGGCGACTCTGGTTAGTGGTTATTAGTGGTTAGTCGGAGGCCCCGGTATCGCTGGAAACGAATTAAAATCCATAATTGCTCAACCGCCCATGCCATTGGAATCATCCGAGTTAAAGCTCATCTCATTGAAGAATCAAAAAAAAAAAGAAAGGCAGCTGCATTCCCCATCATAGCAGGTAAAGCATACGCCAAAAGACATAAGCGTAGCCGCACCGAAAGTGAACGCAACCGAACTGTCTTTTGTCATACGATATCTTCATTCATCGTAAACAATCGGAATATCGAAACACTATCCGGATGAAAAACACAGCTCACGGTGTCCACAGATCACTAAACTCAGTAGCACCGGCAGCAAGCCAGACATGAAATATGAGGAAACTGCAGTAAGGAACACTTTTCAGACTGAGACTCGATGGTACGTGTCGTTTATCTGTCATATTGACCGGAAGTCTCGGAAGACTCTGGTTATCATCATCATCATCAAGTACAGGGCCTGCAGGCATGGGTGATCATGTCTCTCCACAATTTTCGATCACGACAGTTATTTATCATTTCTGTTGTTGACCTTCTGCCAAGCCATTCTCTTAAGCTGTCTGGTATTTTTTTCTCTTTGCCCTCTTCGTCCCTCAATTTTTCCAGTTGTTACAATATATTCCAGTTGTTCTCTTCTCATTACATGGCCAAAAAAATTATGATTGTTTCTTCCTAATATTGGAAATTAGCTCTCTTTTTGCTGTGGCCTTTTTCAGAACGTTTTCATTACTCTTCTCAGCTGTCCATGGTATTCTCAACATTTTTCTGTAAAACCACATTTCTACAGGCTCCAGTGATTTTCTTGTTGTCCTATTGTCCATGATTCACATCCATATGTTAAGACTGGCTCTACATAACATAACATTTAAGAACTAGTTTCTTGTTTCTATTGCCAAAATGGATTGCATAGTATCTTCCTCATTTTTTGGAAAGCTGCTTTTGCCTGAGCAATTCTGCATCTCACCTCTTTTGTACATCTTTCGTCTGAGGTCAACAAAGTTTCCAAATATTTAACAAAGTTTCCAAATATTTAACAAAGTTTCCAAATATTTAACAAAGTTTCCAAATATTTAACAAAGTTTCCAAATATTTAACAAAGTTTCCAAATATTTAACAAAGTTTCCAAATATTTACTTCAAATTCAAGTAACGTAAATGATGCAGTCATCTCATCTCTAGCACAAGTAGGACTTCATATTCAAGGAATGTTAATGATGAAGTAAATTCATCTCTATCACAAGTAGGACGTCACATTTACGTAATGTTGATGATGAAGTCAACCCAGGAAGAACTGTCACATGGTTTTAAAATAAATGATCTCATGACTTTATTGCCCTATCCAGTTGATATTCAACCCTCACAACAACATCTGATATCACAATACATCACAATACATCACAATACATCACAACACATCACAGTACATCACAACGTCATCATATTAGATGCAATCGCCCCCTGACACGTTATTGAGCTGACTAGAGCTGAACAGCTGAACAGATCAACGAGGACATTCTCAAAGAAGCCAACAGAAAAAGGGAACTCCTAAAAAACATCAGGAAGAAACAATCGAAATTTTTAGGATACATCATGAGAAGAGGAAAGTTGGAATACTTGGTTACAACTGGCAAAATAGAGAGATTAAGAGATCGCGGACGAAAAGAGAGATATACTAGATAGCTTGATATCAAGCATGGAAAACAGTTAAGCACAGAATTGAGGAGATGCTCTATGGATAGAAGACATGATCGCCTACGCTAACCGGTATGGCACATGATGATAATGAGAGCTTTGAAACTGTTGCGCAATGAAATTTTATTGTATTTTATTGTATTTTTTTTTTTTTGCGTTCGTCCGCTTTCATCATGACGAAGTCCCTAAAGACTAGGAACTGAATTTTGTGTTTTAGTCCGTGTTTCCCTGGCATCCGTGTGAACAGAGGTCCCTTGACGCACAGTTAGATAACTCGGTTTTCGGTGGTACTCATCTTTTCCGTTAATTGACGTTTCAAGCCGGGCCTCGCAGTTGAGACCAGGGGTGGTTGCCGTAGATAGTGATCAGAAACAAAAGTCGAACTGGTTATCTATCTATCTTTCGTTCGCCCGAAGTATTATCTATATCAGCAATGTCGTTTCCTGTATGAATTTTACTGTCTTTTGTAATTCTTGCAGTGGCCCATATAGTTTTGTTTGTAGTGTTGTATTTATGGGCCAATGAATTTTCCTCAGTCTACTATATTCAGTGCAGTCTTGAAGTATGTGTTTAGCAGTCTGGGGCGCCTGTCCACACGTACAAGTAGTTGATGTGCCGATCTTGAATTTTGTATACATGTGACTATGGAGTCGATTGTGTCCTGTTTTGAGGCGTATAATTATAACTTGTTCATATCTATTCATATTATGAAATGCTTCCTGATTTGGGGCTTGTGATCCTCTGATTGATTTGATTATCTGTTTCTTATCTTCTTCTTCTTTCCTTCCTCGTCTGCCTTTCAGCGTCGAGGGGAGATATAATTTGCGGTCTTTTGCTCTTATGTTCGCCTCTGCTGCTGTTATGTTTCCTAGTGCTTCTAATATTCCATCGATCCATCTTTTTCGTGGTCGACCCTTGGGTCTGTTGTTCTCACAACGTTTGTTGAAGGCTCGTTGTGTTGTGTTTTGTTCTTTCTGCCTTGTCACGTGGCCGAACCATTTTATCTGTTGTTTCCTTATATATTCTATGGCTGGGGCTATTCCTAGCTTTTTTCTCAGTTCTACATTTCTGATCTTATCTCTCAGACTGTTTCCTGTCATTCGTCTAACACATTTCATCTCTGTAGAGGTTATTTTTCTTATTGTTCTTGCATCTAGAGTCCAGGTCTGGCATTGGTAGCACAACGTTGGAATGAAGATTGTATTGTATAGTGCTCGTTTTGCCTCCAGAGTTATTTCCTTGTTGGACAATAGTGGTGATAACTGTCCGATGATTTGACAAGCTTTGTTGCATCTTGATTCTATCTCTGCTGTTTGGGAATTGTCGTTTGTCATTAGACTTCCTAGGTATTTGAATTCCTCTACTTGTTTTAGTTGTCTGCCTTCTATAGTTATATTGATGTTCTGTTTATTTTTGGCGACATTCATGACTTCTGTTTTGTTGATGTTGATTTTCATGTTGTATTTTGTTCCTAAGATGTTGAGTTTGTTTAAGTGTTCTTGTAGGTCTTCTATTGTTTCATGTATTAGTGCCTGGTCGTCTGCAAATAGAAGCTCGTTGATCTCCTTTGTCTCTGATGGGTTGGCTAGCTTGCATATATGGTCCATGTATGTAATAAACAGTAGGGGGGATAGTACGCACCCCTGTCTTACACCTGATCTAACTTCGAAGTGGTCTGTGTAGCCTGTTGCTGTTCTGACCCTGCAGCTGCTGTTGGCGTAGAGACTTTTAATAATGTTGGTTAGATGTTGGCTTACTCCGTATGTTGTTAGTATCTCCCACAGTTGTTCTCTGTTTACTCTGTCGAATGCTTTTTCCTGGTCAATGAAGGCTATGTATAAGTTTTGGTTGTGTTCTGTCGTTTTTTCTGCAAGCTGTTTTAGTGTGAATAGTGCGTCGGTACATCCTCTGTTTTTTCGGAACCCCATTTGAGAATCGCTTAACTGTAGTTCTATTATTGGTCTCAGTCTTTTTCCAAGATTTTGGCGTATAGCTTTCCTACATGGCTGAGCAGAGATATACCTCTATATTGATTGCAGTCTCTTTTGCTACCTTTCTTTTTCCATATTGGTATGATGATTGCCTGTTGCCAGTCTTCTGGGGCTTGTTGTTGGTGCCATGCTGCATTAAATATTCTGTGCAGCCATTGCATTCCTGTTTCTCCCGCTGCTGCTATTATTTCTATTGGAATGTTATCTATCCCTGGTGCTTTGTTTCTTGGTGCATATTTGATTACTTCTTCTATTTCCTCTTTCATGATGTTGGGTTCAGTATTTGTGAGTTCTAGTGTGGTTTTTGTTGTCTTGTTGGTAGTTGGTATGTTTAACAGGTCTTCAAAATATTCTTTCCATCTCTGTTGCATACATTGGTTGTTTGATATTGGCTGTCCGTCTTTGTCATTTATCAGCTCAGTAGGATCATGGTTTTCTTTTCTCGCTCTTGTGGCTTTTACTGCTTTGTAGAAATCTCTTGTGGCTGTCTTGAAGTCCCTGCTCATGTTTTGTCCGAATTCTGTCCAATTCCTTTGCTTAGCTTCTTTGATCAGCATTTTAACTCTTTTTCGAACTAAGGCATATCTTTCATATTTTTCTTGGTTCTTGTTCTCCCTCCAATTTTTAAACAGTTTCTTCTTTTCTTTAATTGCTTCTCTGATTGTTTCGTTCCACCACGGGGTGCTCTTTTTCCCTTCTCTTGTTCTTAGCTTCGTTCCACAAACTGTTTTAGAGATGTTAGTTACTGTTTCCTTAAATTGTTTCCACTCTTCTTCTACTGTGCCTACTTCGTTAGGGAGTTTCTTGAATTCCTCTCTGAGTTTTTCTTCTAGGGTTTTCCTTGTTTCTTGATCGTTTAATTGTTTTATTTTTATTGTCTGTTCTTTTCGCTTCTTTTGTTTGTTTTCGTGTTTTCTCTTTATTTTTGGCTGTCTTAGTGTGATCATAACCATCTTGTGATCCGTGTCGTCTGTAATATTTGGGATTGCTCTACTGTCGGTTACTCTTTTCTTGTTCTCTTTTCTTGTTAGTATAAAATCTATCTGGCTTCTGCATGTTGTGTCATTCCATTTGTACCAGGTGTATACTTGCGACTCTCTGTGTTTGAAGAATGTGTTGGTGATAAATAAATTGTTTTGATTGCATAGTTCCAGCAGTCTGCTTCCGTTTTCGTTTATTTCAGCTGTTTTATCGCCAAAGGGTCCTAAGATGTCACTGTTCTCACTGTTGCGTTTCCCAAGCCTTCCATTAAAATCTCCCATCACTAACATGTCGTCGCTTTCGTCAATCTTGTTAATAATTTCACTCAATGTGTCGTAGAATTCTTCGCTGTCTTTTACATTGTTGTTGCATGGTGCATAGATTTGAATTTAATTTTCTGTTTCTTACGATGGTATGTAACCGGTGTATCTAGTTGTGTGCCTGTTGAACCTTCCTTTGCCAACTGATCTGCTTTCTCATTTCCTGGTATTCCACAGTGAGACGGGATCCACTGCAGGGCAACCCTGTGGTGCTTGCAGAGTTCAGTCAATAAGGTCTGCAGATGTCGTAATTTTCTGGATTGTAGTGCCTGGAGTACTGATCTTGCATCTGTCAAAAACACTACAGGCTGTGGGCTAAGATTACTGTTCAGCAGTTTTTCTATTGCCAACTTTATTGCTTGTATTTCTGCATCATAATTGTGACAATATTTCCCTGTTGCTATTTTATTCATATCCCTAGTGTTATTTGGGTACTCTATATATGCACCTGCTCCCCCATTCTTTACTGCATTCTGTGCTGATCCATCTGTGTACACATGAATCCATAGGCCTTGTGGGTATTCTTCATCCAGGAAACTGAGAGTTATTGTTTTCCGCTGTAGGCTATTCTGTTCCTCTTTGTCAACTATTCCTTTCACTTGTGTCCGTATTTGTATTGATAATGCTGATTCCTCTGTCTAGGGAGTATGTTCTGTATGGGCAGTAGGTGGTTAACAACTCTTGGCATGTCTGGTGTTTGTCTACTAATACGCTTGGCTTGGTGGATAAAACTGCTTCTCTTAAGTCGTCCCAATGCAAGATTTTGGAATCGGTCCTTCATTTGATTCAGATAGTTTGTTATCAAATGTAACTCCGAGATATGTAGCTTGTATGTCTTCTTTCACAGGCTCATTGTTTATGTAGATGGCTCCTGCTTTTTGTTTTGGGGAGAGTGTGAAAAGTGTAGTACTGCATTTGTCTGTATTGATGCTGATACACCATCTATTTGTCCATGAATTCAGTGCATTCATAGCTCTTTGTAGCAATTTGGAGGCCACTGTTGCATACTCCTCTGTGCACCACATTACCAAGTCATCTGCATACATTGCCACTTTGATGCCATGTGGTAGTTCAGTAACTATGTCATTGATGTAGATCAGAAAAAGTGTTGGAGATAGTATCCCTCCCTGTGGAACGCCCTGGCGCAGTAAGACCTTCTTACTCTTAAGACCATCCAGTTGCACTCTGGCTCTCCTGTTATGCAGGTATGTTTTGACCCATTTGTACATCCTGCCATTTACTCCATAATTTCTCAGTTTCTTCAAAAGCCCTTCCTTCCATACCTTATCAAATGCTTTCTTTAGGTCTATCCATGCTGCTAATACCAGTTTTTTTTCTTGGAACGCATCCTCAAATTTCCTGGGAAAGATAGGTTGCCTGATCTTCGATAGAGTAACACTGTCTAAAGCCTGCTTGTTGTGGGACAAGGAGATTTTCACTTTCCAGGTACCACTGCAGTCTGAGATTGATTATACGTTCCATTGTTTTACACAAACAGCTTGTAAGGCTGATTGGTCTATAGCTGGATGTCGTTGAACCATCTTTTCCTGGCTTTAGTAATGGTATCATAATTGCTTCTCTCCATGCCTGTGGCACTCTACCTGTGATCCAGCAAATGTTGTAGATCTGTAGTAGTTTTTATTTAGCTGCAGTTCCCAAGTTCTTAATCATTTCATTGGACACTCCATCACTGCCTGGTGACTTTTTCATTTTTAATTTGGATATTGCCGGCTCTAGCTCTCTTTGTGTAATGGGTATTCCCATGACTTCATGTGTGGTCTCTTCTTGTCTTGCATTTTGTTGTTTTAAACGGGTCTCTTGTCGTTTCTCTAGGCTAATTTCAATATTATTGTTATTTGCAAAGGAGTCTGTAAAGTAATTTGCTGCATGTTTACCTGTTAGGATGTTTCCATCCTTCTTCAGTGTAATTTTGGTGTTCCTTTCTGTACCCTCATCATTCAGCTGTTTTACAAGCTTCCACACTTTTCTTGTGTCTCGTGCAAGATTCAAGGACTCTGTTCTCTCTTTCCAGCTTCTCCGTCTGGCTTGTAGTTTAGTCCATTGAAATTTGGCTTTAGCATGCTGGTAGTTATTGTGGTGTTCCTGGCAAGGGTTATTTTCTGCTTGTTTTCGAGATGTTTCCATGTCATTGCGCAGTTGCTCTAGTTCACTACTCCAGTATGGTTTGTAGTGTTTCCGTGCCCCTCTAGGTATTGTTTTACTGGCAGCTTGTATTATCAGTCTACTGAATTCATCAACTATTTTGTTGATGTCTCTGTCTGTATTTAGATCTTTAGTCAGTACACTGGTGTAGTGTTGATACATTTTCCAGTCTGCCTTTTTGTAATTCCATCTAGAGAGAGTGCTGCTCTCCCTGACGGCCTCATTTTGCTCCACTAAAAAGACTGGTCGGTGGTCGCTGCCTCCAAGTTGTTTCCCAACAATACGTGTGATATTCCAATCCAGGTCTGGTGAATGGAAAGCAAGGTCTGGTGTAGATGTGGTATGCCATGATCTGGAGTAGAATGTTGGTGGATCTGTTGTCTGGTTTATTAGTATAAGCCCATTGTCATCCTGCCAATTTTCAAGCTCTTCACCTCTCTTGTCCATATGTTCATAGCCCCAGCTCTGTGAATGGCTGTTAAAGTCTCCACATACAATTATTCTTTCTTTTAATGTAATTGTGTCTAGTGCTAGTGGGCGGTCACTCGGACAGTAGTAGTTAAGTAGATGGAAGTCTGTATTTCCTGTCCTGAGGTGTTGTATTTGATATTCCGCCCCATCCATACACACTTCAATCTGACATGCATTGACATTGTTCTTTACAAGTGTCAATATTCCGCCCTTCTGTCTGTTTTTCCTGTCAGATCGGTAGCACTGGTATCCCCTAATCTTCAAGGCTATGCCGTTGTTTAGATGGGTTTCCTGCAAACAGCATATGTTTATTTGTTCTTCATGCAGGATAGTTTCTAATTCTATCTTGTTACTGTACCCATCTCTTTTGCTGTTGATGCCTTCAGCATTCCAGTGCATTATTTTGAGTGGTCTTATTTTGGATTGGCCAGTAGCTCTATTCTCTCGCCCCCTGACTCCACAGAGCGGTTGAGAAGGACATCCAGTAATAGAGGTTGGGCCCTTTCGAGTCCGAGGGCCCGGCGCTGCACCTGCCTGAGTGTCCATCACAGGGCGAGTGCCATATCGATTTGCGGTTATAGACATACTTCCATTTGCGTTGAGTGCATCGCATCCTGATTATTGTAGTGCGCCTTTTGGCTGGTTGCCTCCGACTTCAGCACTTGAACTTGCTAGAGCAGACTGTGGTCTTGCTCAGTTGTAGGAAGGCCTGGCCAGTCTTGGTTTTCAGTCCCTGGTGACTGTTAAGTCCCATCCCCACGACAAGGAGCTGGCCTTGATGAGGGTCGAACTGGTTGAGCCGGGATGTGAACTCACAACCTCTCTGTCTTGAGACCGGCTTCTTGCCTGGAGACCAACCAGTCCCTCACACAATGAAGTGATGTGATTTCTAAGCAATTGTGATTGTTTAATTGCTAATTTTCTATATTTATATATATACATTGTAACACAATGATATTTTTATATTAATTTCAATATGTTCCCAGATGACGTATTCTGGATTCATATCTGACTGGTACTGTACGGAACATAATGATAGCCAATCAGGAAATAAATCACTTAAAGCCTGCTTCATCAACAGCAGTAGTGGCGACTCTGATGGGGTAAAGTGTTCACAGCACGTGTTTGAAGGGTCTTCCAAAACAACTGTCAGCGAGGTAAATCAAATGGCATGATCTTTTCTTCCTTAGAGGTAGCTCAATGATACAGACGTGGCCAAGATAATTCCTGTGATATGATAAAGGTAAAGGTAAAATACGAGATTTGAATCGGCGTCTTAGCACTCGAGTTTTTCACCCATATGTGTTCGGTCGCCTTAATAGAAGTGTTCGAAGACTTCTGGACAGTGTCGCTTCAAGCATCGAAACTCACAATACGAGGCGGCATTCCTCCCCTTCTCAGAGTACTACTCTGGTACCCATTTCTGCCAGCGGCTAAGTCGACCGCGGGGGTATTTTTTTTTTCCAACAACGAGTACTACTCACACTGCTTCAAGCGGCAATTGAACACGTGTTGTCCGAATGTCGGTGTGATAAGATTTCTCATCTACCTCCATCTGTATACGCAATAAGCATTGGTGACCGGAAAGGGCGGAGGAGCAGAAATGGGAATATCCGGACTACAGTGATGCAACTTCGTAAAAGTAAACAAGCAACCCTTATCGTTTCTTCATCTAATAACAATAACTATGCGAACCTTCTCCTTCATTGACTTTTATTATGGTCTGCTATCTTAAAGAACAATCGAGATAATTCTTCTTCTTCTTCTGCGATCATGGCTCATTCAGAGTAGGATTCCGGACTTTCTTATGAAGGCAGCTGTCTGTTTAAGTGATTCGGTTGTCCCGTATAGTTTCTCTTCCAGGGAGGTGGATGTGGGCCACATTGTCCTTCTCAGGTCTATGTACTGGAGGCAATCCTGTAGAACATTTGTTGTTGTCATGTTGTCCAGTGTACAGTGGCATTGGCTATCATTGATTTGACTGAAGCTTGAGCAGAAAAGTGCATTTAATTTCAAAACTGCACCACCACATGTTTCATAGAAATAGATTGATAATTAATAGATGTCTGTAAAGCAAAATGTTAATATAATCCATTTCTTTGTTTTATCTTATACTACACCTGACGTGGTGTGAGATGCATCCCTCTATTTCTCAATTTCCTGGCAGCCTCAATTATTGGTATTAGATAGGGAACATGTAACTAATTGCAGTGCTGCGGTATAGCTAGTAGCAAGGAGCCAATTTTTACACCCCACTACTGGCTCATTGGCATTAGGTATTCTCCAGAGTTTCCTCGTGTCGTCATTCATGTTCCGCTCCGTTAGCCTTGGACACTGATTTGTCCGTTTTTTCTGATACATGTCTTGTATGTCGTTACGATGACGTTTTATTACTCAGTCGAGAAGTAATTATGAATGTTATGACGACCGTTATTATGTTTTATTACTCAGTCGAGAAGTAATTATGAATGTTATGACGACCGTTAGAGGTAGGGTTCGAACCCAACCGACGGCTACCGGTTCACCCAGCCTTTAATGGGTACCAGATTTTTTTCTGGGAAAGTAAAGCGGCACGGGCATCATACCAACCACATTACCTCAAAAATCATGTGCCGAAGGTCTGTAAAATTTATGGTCACTAACACCATATTCCCTATACGCCACTTGGCGTGACGGGGGTACATTACTTTTTTATGACGACCGTTATGATGACGATTTATTACTCAGTCGAGAAGTCATTTTGAATGTTATGACGAACGTTGTGATGACGCTTTATGATTGTCAAGAAGTAATTATGAATGTTATGACAAATGCTACAATGAATACTCTGCTCACCGTTACTTTAAATAGCATTGTGAATACTGAGATGATACTGTGCTGGAAGTTGTATATACACGTTGAGGTGGCTCAAGTAATGAAGATTTTAGTGACGTCATTTTAACGATTTGAGATTTCTACGCTTCTTCTTCTTCCTCTATTATTCCTTCATTGCCGTTGGCGTCAAGGGGAGATACAATCTGCGATTCTTTGCTCTTCTGTTGGCCTCTTCTGGTGTTATCCCTCCTATTGACTCTAGTATTCTCTGTATCCATCTCTTTCTCGGTCTTCCTCTTAATCTGGCGTTTTTGTAGCGTTTCTTTATGGCTCTGAGTCATTGTTCTTTTCGTCTTGTTATGTGGCCGAACCAATTTATCTGTTTTTTCTTTATGTATTCGATAGCTGGTTCAATTTCGAGTTTCTTCCTCAGGTCAGTGTTTCTTACTCTGTCCCTTATGCTGTTTCTGTCATTCTTCTGACACATTTCATTTCGGTGGTCGTTATCTTTCTTATTGTTCTAGAGTCCAGCGTCCAATTCTGGCACTGATAGCTCAGAGTTGGTAGAAAAATTGATTTATATATTGCCCTTTTTGCTTCCGTAGTTATTACTTTGTTTTTCAATAGTGTTGATACTTGGCCTATAACTTGGCATGCTTTGTTACACCTTATATCTATCTCTGTCTCGTGGTTATTGTCTTGTGTTAACTTGCTACCCAAATATCTAAAATTGTCTACATTTTTCAGAGTTGTATTATCTATTATGATGTTTAGTTTTCTTTCTTTCTCGCTATTGCCATTACTTCGGTTTTGTATGATCACGACTGTTTCTCCATTATTTTGGCTCTGAGCACTGTTGTATGTATGTTACATAGTCCCCTGCGGCTGTGCTAGTTCTGTCGAAGATTTCTACGCTGACGGTATGAATACACTTAATGACGTTTACCAGTTTGTGGTAACATTATAAACATGACATTAATTAGTTCTGCAACAGCCCTTTTCTGAACACAGTGGCACCTTGTCTGCGACATGAACTGGGTGAAGGCAGCTGTGACATCCATCCAGATGGCTGGCGTTCTTGTTGGCGTCATTCTCACGGGGAGATTGAGTTGCCTCATCGGAAGGAAGAAAACTATGTACCTTTTTGTGCTGGAGCACGCTGCCCTCAACCTGATTGCCGCCTTTTCTGTTAGCTGGCACATGTTTGCAGCGTGTCGGTTCTTCATTGGCTTGGGAATCGGTAAGTGGAATACATTGTGTTGACATTATAGAGTAGACATTCAACATTTGAGCACTCTAGCATCAAATAGATGACAAGTATTTAAGGATGGCAACCGTTCTTTTTTTCTTCTCTCCATCTGTTGTGGCATTGAAGCGTCGGAGGAGAAAGGAGGGATATATAACATAATCTGATATCTTTAGATGTTGTATGGTTTGTTGTTTTAGTGATGCCCCTTTTTAGATTTTGTTTTGTTTGTTGTTTTAGTGATGCCCCTTTTTAGATGTTGTATTGTTTGTTGTTTTAGTGACGCCCCTTTTAGATGTTGTATTGTTTGTTGTTTTAGTGACGCCCCTTTTAGATATTGTATTGTTTGTTGCTTTAGTGACGCCCCTTTTAGATGTTGTATTGTTTGTTGTTTTAGTGATGCCCCTTTTTAGATGTTGTATTGTTTGTTGTTTTAGTGACGCCCCTTTTAGATGTTGTTTTGTTTGTTGTTTTAGTGACGCCCCTTTTAGATATTGTTTTGTTTGTTGTTTTAGTGACGCCCCTTTTAGATATTGTTTTGTTTGTTATTTTAGTGACGCCCTTTTTAGATCTTGTATTGTTTGTTGTTTTAGTGATGCCCCTTTTAGATGTAGTGTCGTTTTTGGGCCTATTTGAACGCTGTTAGAATAGAAATGTTTTGGTTCTTACATATTTCTTTTATTCCGTCTATCCATTTCTTCTTTAGCCTCTATCTTGCTCTCTGCCCTGATGTTTTGAAGTAGACATCTTTTGAAGTTTTTGGTACGGTTTCATTTTTACCTAGTTCTGAACCATTTAATTTATGTTTTGGAATGTAATTGTAATATGTAATTGACACAATGTTTCTGTCAGCGGACGAAAGGAAGTCTATGCCAATAAAAGTAAGGAACGTTTTGAAACTCATCACAAATGATGAATAAATAAATTACAAAATCTTCATTAAATGTTTATTATTTTTGGCGATTTCATGAGGCCTTATAGAATATAAACTCACACACTAGATTGGTAAGCTTAGCCTACCGCGCCTAATGTTAGCGTGATGACTTTATCAAATGCAGATAATGATGGTTCGGCCAAAGCTGTACGCTTCCAGTCAACGTAGCAGTTAGAGTCAGTTAGAGAATTTAATAACAAGAAGGGAAAAACGCTGAGCACGTTACATTATTGGCAGCCGCAATAGCTCAGTGGTCAGTGAACTGGACTACAAAGGACAAGTTGTCGAGCTCGAGCTTGATAGACGGCTTCCAGGTTCACCCAGCCATAAATGGGTATTATTTCTGGGAATGTAAAGCGGCACGAAGGTAATACGGACCACATTACCCAAAAATCATGTGCCGAAGGTCTGTAAAAATTATGGTCACTAACACTATATTCTCTATACGTCACCTGGCGGGACGGGGGCTCTTGAATTTTTACTTTACATTATTGTTGCGTAACACTGTTAATATAGTTTAAATTCCTACAACACTGTACATAACAAAATATAAATAAGAATAAATTACAATTTTCCCTTCTTAATTTGTTTTGTCCTTAAATTTTCCTGCTATATCGGACCACACAATTAAACTGCATTTGTATATCCAGGCGTGATTATTGTATGCAGTTTCCCGTATTCCCTGGAGTTTCTGCCTCTGAAATGGCGGCCTCTAGTGGCAGCATTGCCAGTGTGGCCATTGGGGATCGCAGTGTTTGCTTTGGCAGCGTGGTTGATGAAAAACTGGTCACATGTTCACATAGCATGTGCGATCCTCTCCCTTCCTGGTCTTCTTGGATATTTGTAAGTAGAGTTTTCATGTGGTGATGACGTGCTGCTATTTTCATTAAACTTTCTTACAAGATGAACACTCTTTTAGTCAGCTCTGAAGAGAAGAAACAATCCACACACACATGCACGCACACACACATGCACACACGCATGCACATACACACACGCACGCACGCGCACACCCACACACACACACACACACACACACACACACGCTAACAACCCAGTTTTGACATTGGCCGGATTTATCCAGCGTGATGTAAAGCCAGCCACGATAAAATGGAATGTATTCTTCTCTACATAATAGAGCACATTATGTAAGAAAATAATTTGAAGAATACAGAAATTAAGTTTTAATAAAGAATGTTAAACATACAATAATGAAAAGACGATTAGACGGCCACAGATATGGGGTTTCTCAGGAGAGTGTTGAAAATTCCCGGGACAGCTAAAAAGATAAACGAGGAAATTCTCAGAGGCCAACACAAAACGGGAGCTCCTAAAAAAAACACAAGAAAGAAACAATCGAGATTTTTCGGACACATCATGAGAAGAAGAAAGTTGGGGTACTTGGTTACAACTGGCAAATTACAAGGAAAGGGAGATCGCGGACGACAAAGAGAGAAGATACTAGATAGGTTGGTGTCATAGCATTGAAAACAGCAACAATAAAATTGATACGATGCACTTCTCCTTCTACCTTTTTAGCTCCCTGTTGAGCATAGGTCTTCAACAAACACTTTCCAAGTCGTTATATTTTTTGCCATTCTTATAAGATCATTTCATGTCTTCCCCATCATCTTCATCTATGCTTCTGTCTGTCTTCTCCAAGAATTCTGTGGTCTTCCTCTTTGTCTTTTCCTCTGGGGATTCCAAAAAAGGGCCTGTTGTGTAATATTCTCAGTTGGCTTCGCAGTGTGTCCTATCCAGCGCCATCGTCTTCGCTGTATCTTTTTATCCACTGGTATTTGACTGGTACATTTCCATAATTCTATGTTAGTTATTTTGTCCTGCCATTTCCATCCTTTTATTCTGCCTATGCATCCATTAATGAAAGTCTGTATCTTAATGATTGTCAATTTGCAAATGCCTTATCGTAATCTATGAATCCAATATAAAGTGGGGATTTTAGTTCTAAACTTTGTTCAACTATTAATATTTCGAGTAGTTGTTTGATCAGCACCTGATCTGTACTTCCTAAAACCTGCTTGTCCATCTCTCAGATGTTTCTCTATGGCCTCTTTTAGTCTCTCCAGAATGATTCTGCTTAATATTTTTCCTGGCACTGATAGTAGCATAATTCCCCTATAATTTGTACTCCTTTAAACTTCCTTTCTTTGGTAGTTTGATCGTATAACCTTTTTTTCCAGTCTTTATGTATTTCTTCCCTCTCCCAAATTATATCTAATAAATTATGTAACATCTTGGTAGAGGTGTTAATATCTGCTTTGATGGCTTCCGAAGGAATTTCATCTGGTCCTGTGGCTTTACCATTTTTTAATAGCTTGATGGCTTTCATTATTTCTTGTTTGCTTGGTTTTCCACAGTTAACGTGTAACTCTTCTTCTGCTGGTAGTATATCTGGAGGATTATTTGAGCCGGGTCAGTTCAAAAGTTCTTCAAAGTGTTCTTTCCATCTCTCCGTTTGTTCCCTTATATTACTAAGTAGATTTCATCTCTTATCTTTAATAAAGGCATTGGTCTGTTTGTATTTTCCACTTAATTTCTTTGTGCTGTTGTACAGTTCTTTCATATTCCCTTTATTTGCTTCTTCTTCTGCCTCTATAGCTAGTTAATCTATATATTTCCTCTTATCCCTTTTAATGCAACTTCTCACTTCTTTGTTCACCTCTGTGTAAGCTTTCTGTGTCTTGGCTTTATTACTTCTCGTTTTGCTATTATTTATGTCTGCTTTCTCGTTCTTTCTTTCTTTAATTTTATCCAGGGTCTCTGCTGTCATCCATGCCTCCATGCCATGTCTTATTCTGGTGTTCTCTTTTCCCCAGAGTTTCTTCGCATGTCTCTTTCCATTAATCTCTCCTGTATTTAGTTGAAATCTTTCCGTTCCTAGCCATCTAGTTTCGCACATTCCCAGAATATCTATTTTGTAATTTCTCATTTCTGCTGCTCCTGGTGCATCTTATTCCTGTTCATTTAGGGTACGTACATTCAAGGTGCCAATTCTGGAGGAAATCAATAGGATGCACCGTGAATAGAAAATTGTAGAAGGACATGATCGTCTACGCCAACCGATATGGCACATGATGATGATGAATAATAATACCAGAGATAATTTTTTTTTTGTATTAAACGAGGATTGTCTAAATAAGAGAAATTTGTTAAAATGAAAGCTTATTATCAATAGAATTAAGAAACAGTCCTTTACTTTTTTTTTTGCATGTAATGAACAAGGAACAGATGGAACATGTATCAAAACAAGAAAAATTAAGAAGGAAGAGATAAAAGGAAACAAAGAGAAAAATTGCCACGCTTGAAAGAATGGCTTGGTAGAAAGTCATTGACAGAATTAATCAATAAATGCCTAAAAAGTTGCGAAGAAACCCCGTGAGATATGTCAGCAGTAAAAGAAAAAATGTTTAGAGCCCCGTCACGCTATGTGGCATATAGGGAATATGTGTTAGTGACCATAATGTTTACAGACCTTCGGCACGTGATTTTTGGGATAATATGGTCGGTATTACGCCCGTGTCGCTTTACTTTCGCTGAAATATTCGGTACCCTTTTAAGGCTGGGTGAACCCAGAAGCCGTTGATCAGGATCGAACCCATACTCTAGTCCTTTGTAGTCCAGTTCAATAACCACTGGGCTATCGCGGCTCCCATATATCAGCAGGCACGGCACAAAACATATCTTTATCTGTTTATGCATACATATATATGTTTACACACACACACACAGATTTATACACGCAAACACACATACACATATATTATAGTGAAAAGCAGTGAGGACGAAATAGAAAAAGAAAGAAAATGTAAAAGAGAAAGATATGGAGAAAGAGAAGGGGAGAGTAAAAGAGAATGAATAAATTACAAGTGATCTACATTAAATTATGAACGCAGCACTGTCATTGAACGTACGATTGTAAAGTAAGACCCTGCATGTTATCTCCACCAGTTACGTGCCCGAAAGTCTGCGATGGCTGACAGTTCACGATCAAATCAAAGAAGCACAAGATGTCGTGTCTAAGATTGCTGTTGTTAACCGGAAGTTAGAACTGCGCAAGGCATCCATCATGCTACAGGTACTTCCTCTGCTTCTTCGTCCTCCTAACTCTCTCCCTTCTTAATCTATTTCTTTTTTCAATTCTTCACCTTCTTTTTTTCTTCTTCTTTTTAATGATTCTTCTTTTTTCTTATTCTTCTTTTTCGTCTTCTTTTTCTTCTTCTTTTTTTCTTCTTTTTTACTTCTTCTTCTTCTTACTTTTCTTCTTCTTCTTCTTCTTCTTCTTCTTCTTTCTTCTTCTTCTTCTTCTTCTTCTTTCTTCTTCTTTTATTCTTTCTTATTCTTATTGCTTCTTCTTCTTCCTTCTTTTTCTTCTTCTTCTTCTTCTTCTTCTTCTTCTTCTTCTTTCTTATTCTTCTTCTTCTCCTTTCTTCTTCTTCTTCTTTCTTCTTCTTCTTCTTCTTCTTCTTCTTCTTCTTCTTCTTCTTCTTCTTCTTTCTTCTTCTTCTTTTTCTTCTTCTTTCTTCTCCTTCTTTTTCTTCTTCTTTCTTCTTTCTTCTTCTTTCTTCTTCTTCTTTTTCTTCTTCTTTCTTCTCCTTCTTTTTCTTCTTCTTTCTTCTTCTTCTTCTTCTTCTTCTTCTTCTTCTTCTTCTTCTTCTTCTTCTTCTTCTTCTTCTTCTTCTTTCTTCTCCTTCTTTTTCTTCTTCTTTCTTTCTTCTTCTTTCTTCTTCTTCTTCTTTCTTCTTCTTCTTCTTCTTCTTCTTTCTTCTTCTTCTTCTTCTTCTTCTTCTTCTTCTTTCTTATTCTTCTTCTTCTCCTTTCTTCTTCTTCTTCTTTCTTCTTTCTCCTTCTTCTTCTTCTTCTTCTTCTTCTTCTTTCTTCTCCTTCTTTTTCTTCTTCTCTTCTTTCTTCTTCTTTCTTCTTCTTCTTCTTCCTTCTTCTTCTTCTTCTTCTTCTTTCTCCTTCTTCTTCTTCTTTCTTCTTCTTTCTTCTTCTTCTTTCTTCTTTCTTCTTCTTTCTCCTTCTTCTTCTTTCTTCTTCTTCTTTCTTCTTCTTTCTTCTTCTTCTTTTTCTTCTTCTTTCTTCTTTCTTCTTCTTTCTTCTTCTTTCTTCTTTCTTCTTCTTCTTCTTCTTTCTTCTTCTTCTTCTTCTTCTTTCTTCTTTCTTCTTCTTCTTCTTCTTTCTTCTTTCTTCTTCTTCTTCTTCTTCTTCTTCTTCTTCTTCTTCTTCTTCTTCTTCTTTCTTCTTCTTCTTCTTCTTCTTCTTCTTTCTTCTTCTTCTTCGTTTGCGTAACTTTGCACACTTTCAGTCTAAAAACGCTCAAGAATATAAGAGGCCAGTCCAAGGCCATGGACATAACACCAGCATAGAACTTGTTCTGCAATACCAAAGGCAATTATGATATGAGCCTTCTCTGTTCATTGAGACTTCGACAATATAGAGCAGTTATTGAGCTATCATTGTTCCAATGTCTCAGATCAAACACACACTTAATTTTCACGACATTTTATCGTTTTTGAAAATTTTCGTCTTCTAGCTTGTGCCACTTTGTCATCCCATTGATGTGTCAACAAATGAAGTTTAATTTTGTTTGAATAACTGAGTTTTGGTTTACATTGCTCTCATATTTTTTATGAACTTCTCAGTATCACCCAATTGTTCTACGAAACTAATTTACACTATCCTCATTGCTCTATGAACATATCTACATAGACATCATTGTTCTATGAATTCCTCTACACCGCCCTCTTTTGTTTATGAAATAATTTAAATCGCCCCTATTGTTCTATGAACTCATTTACACCACCATTTTTTTTTCGACGGACTCATCCTTACCGCTCTCATTGTTCTATGAACTCATCTATACCACCCTATTTTTTTCTATGAACTCATCCTTACCGCTCTCATTGTTCTATGAACTCATCTATACCACCCTATTTTTTTCTATGAACTCATCCTTACAGCTCTCATTGTTCTATGAACTCATCTATACCACCCTATTTTTTTCTATGAACTCATCCTTACAGCTCTCATTGTTCTATGAACTCATCTATACCACCCTATTTTTTTCTATGAACTCATCCTTACAGCTCTCATTGTTCTATGAACTCATCTATACCACCCTATTTTTTTCTATGAACTCATCCTTACAGCTCTCATTGTTCTATGAACTCATCTATACCACCCTATTTTTTTCTATGAACTCATCCTTACAGCTCTCATTGTTCTATGAACTCATCCTTACAGCTCTCATTGTTCTATGAACTCATCCTTACAGCTCTCATTGTTCTATGAACTCATCCTTACAGCTCTCATTGTTCTATGAACTCATCCTTACAGCTCTCATTGTTCTATGAACTCATCTACATCGTTCTCAGAACTCACCACCTACAACCAGGTGTTGTACGATCAAAGACATATATGTTGTCAGTGCCTTAACTTTTACGTCGTGTCACATACAGTGTATCATAAAAAATACAATATATGTTCCTCATTATGCAGGAGACATACTCTAAATACAGTCATGACTTCTCTTTATAACCTTCGCTGTTGTGAACTCTGTAGTCTGACTAGAAATTGGTGTGTTGATCATGTTGTCAATAAATATGTTCTGATTGCACTGAACAAAAGTTGACAAAACATTACTAATAATTGTAAAAATTACGGCGCGTTGATCATAAAGTAATTATTTTATGATTCTTGATGGTATGTACTGATTTTAAGGTTGTAGTTCAAAATAATACTCAAGTTACAAAAGAACATCATAGTTTATAAGGCCTTCATCAGAAGATAGAAATAATGCAAATTAGTAGTATTTAAGTAGCTTAGATCCATCCTACCATATGGGTCTGCAATATGGACAACGTCAACCAGGAATATAAGAAACTTGATAACATTTATTATTACCTGTTTAAAAAGGATAGTTAAGATTAGATAGGCGGACGCCATTACAGAACATGAACTGTATGTTGTAAATAACAAATGAACCCACGATGGAAGAATGTTGAGTTAAAGGCAGTGGGGATGGATGAAACACACGTTTTCTGAACTAACTAAAGCATTACCAGACAAGCTGTCACTTGGAAACAAAAGGGAAAGAGAAAGCAGGGCAGTCTTAGAAACATGATGATTATTAGAAAAGACAACAAAGGATTGAATAGATTGGAGAACTCTTTCTCGTGGCCTATCCCAAAATGGAGGTAAACGTTCAAGAATAGAATAAAATAGAACCGAATAGAATAGAACCGAATAGAATAGAACCGAATAGAATAGAACCGAATAGAATAGAACATACTAGAATAGATAGACTGGATCAATGAAAACATTTCATCATCATCATCATCAAGTACCGTGCCTGCTGGAGTAGGTGATCATATTTGTTCACGAATTTCAATCTCGACAGTTATTTATCATTTCTGTTGTTGACCTTCTGCCAAGCTTTTCTTTTAAGCTATCTGGTATTTTTTTCTCTTTGCCCTTTTCGTCCCTCAATTTTCCCAGTTGTTACAATATCTTCCAGTTCTCTTCTTATTACATGGTCAAAAAATGATGATTGCTTCTTCCTAATATTGACTATTAGCTCTATTTTTGCTGTGACCTCTTTCAGAATGTCTTCATTACTCTTCTTAACTGTCCATGATATTCTCAACATTCTTCTGTAAAGCCATATTTTTATAGACTCCAGTGATTTTATTGTCTGTTGTCCTTTTGTCCATGATTCACATCCATATGTTAAGACTGGCTCAACATAATATTTAAGAACTCTTTTTCTTGTTTCTATTGTCAAAAATTGATTTCACAGTATCTTCCTCATTTTTTGGAAAGTTGCTTTTGCCTGAGCCATTCTGCATCTTACTTCTGTTGTACATCTACCATCTGAGGTTAACATTGTTCCAAGATATTTAAATCCATTTACCTGTTTTAATATTTTCCCACTTGTCTTTATTGTGCACTGAGGTAATGTCTTTTTCTGTCAATCAAACAATCAAATATAGAAATGTATAACTTAAAGTCTCTAGTACTCTTTGGGGGGGGGGGGGGGAGAGAGAAGAGCTGTGACAAATGGCGCCGTCCTTAACTTATGAACTGGCGTCCTGCTCTGTAAATGTTTAAAAAAATATGCTATAAAGTAAATACGAACAATCGGTGTCTTCACTGTTAAAATGGTTTCTGGTTTCATCTGTTACTCTACCACCAACAATTCACCATCGCTTTGTGTCTCAGAGATACTTGCGTTAATATATATATATATATATATATATATATATATATATATATAGAGAGAGAGAGAGAGAGAGAAAGAGAGAGTGTTTATAAAGTCGCTGTGCAGTGAATTAGAAAAAAATATTTGTGAAATTACAACACCGATTGATGAAATCTAAGTCATGATATTCTGTGTCTGCAGCATAACACAACTAGCTGTTGTTATATTCACAGTTTCATTGCTGAAAGGGCATGGTGTTAAACATTGAAAACAGGGTATTTTTGGTTGAACATGTCTTCTGTAATGGTTGCAAATATACTGAAGAAGTAATCCGGCAATTAGTGCTGAAATTGCGAGACTCACAAGTCCCCCACCGCAATACGGTTAGGAGTTTGATGGACAAGTTTCGTGCTACGGGTAGTGTGGTACATGCATACCGATCTGGAATACCAGTCGTAGCCTACGTTACAGAGCGGGGAATTAAAGACGTCTGGTTTCGGCAGGATAGGGCAACATCACACACAGCCTCAACATCAATTACTTATTTAGAAAACATATTTAGAAATGTCATTATTTCACGTGGGATTTGGCCTGCTCGTTACCCGACCTAACTCCGCCTGACTATTATCTGTGGGGTGCGCTGATAAGAGAAGTTTATATAAATAAGTCGTAAACTAATGATTGGAAGGCAGAAATCGTCGCCCAGATCCAACAAATATCACCGGTCACTATCCAGAAGGTTTCCGAAACCATTAAGACCCGAGTCCAACAAATGTCCTGAGGTTCGTCGTGGACATTTTGAAAACATGCTGTAGATACAAAGTCATCGTGTGAACAGCCACTTTACCCAACACAAGCCAGCCAAGTGAAGTAGCGTCCTGATGAATAATATAAATTTACGTTAAATTTCCCGAAATTTCACAAATATTTTTACTCCACGGCGACTTTGTAATCAGTTGTCACAATATCTTCCAATTGAACACTAGCTGTCAGTTGTCACAATATTCCAGTTGTCACAATGTCTTCATGTTGTCACAATATCTTCCAGCTGCCACAATATCTCTCAGTTATCACAATATCCAAGTTGTTACAACATTGCGGCTGTTACAATATCTTTCATTTGTCACAAATTCTTCCAGTTGTCACAATATTCCAGATGCCACAATGTCTTCACATTTTCACAATATATTCTAGTTGTCACAATATATTCATGTTGTCACAATTTATTGCAGTTATCACAATATATTCATGTTGTCACAATTTATTCCAGTTGTCACAATATATTCATGTTGTCACAATTTATTCCAGTTGTCACAATATATTCATGTTGTCACAATATTACCATCGCTTCTCTTTTTTATTTGTCTATTGTATTCTAAATGTTCAACAATGAGTGTTTCTTGAATTCCTCTTTGTGTCATCTTGTTCAGCGTGGTTTATACCAGCGGGCTTCATTGTGTAGATCAAGTCTAGAGAAGATATTTTACTTTCCATTTTGATCAGTTGAGTGCAGTTCCAGGTTTCTACATGAAAGACAGTCTCCAGTTAGTATGGGGAACTTATTAACCGACGATGTAGAAAATATCAAGTGAATTATTAAGCACAGAGCATTCTTGGCAGTTTAAACAGCAATCTAATTAATCAGTATCTAGAGTGAAAAAAACTGTTGTACATATAATAAATATTCAAATGAGTTACATGAAATGTTAGACATTATAGTGAAGGAAAGCAAAAATAAAAGACTCAGCCTTAATAACAAAAAGACAAAGTAATGGTAGCAACAAAGAAAAAAGATATCTCCCCAATGCACAATAATGACAAGTGGAACAATATTAAAACAGGTAACTGAATTTCAATATCTAAGAACAATCTAGACCTCTGCTAATGTTATGTTCCGTATTTTTCAATATTTTACCAATTCATCTTTTTCGTGGTCGGTGATTGATTCTGGTCTTCTAGCAACGTTTATTAAAGGTTAATTGTGTTTTGGTCTTTCTGTCGTATCACGCGGGCAAACCATTTTATCTTGTTTTTCTTCATGTAATCTATGGCGGGAACTATTATTAGCTTTTTGTTTCAGTGCTTCATTTAAAAAAATCTTATCTCTCAGTTTATTTCTTGTCATTCGTCTAACATATTTCATCTTGGTAATGGTTATTGTTCTTATAGTTCTTGAGGCTAGAGTGACAAGCATTGACAGCTCAATGTTGGCATGAATATATTGTGTTGCAGAGTGCCCACTTTGCCGCAAGCGTTATTTCCTTGTTAGACATTATTCTTCATTCGTTCCTCTTTTGCCTTTCAGCATCGAGGGGGAGGTACAATTTACGTCCTTTTGCTCTCCTGCTAGCCTATAGTGCTGTCATGTTTCCTAGTGTTACTAATACTCCATCAGTCCATCTTTTTTCATGGTCGGGCCCTTGGATCTGGTGTTTTCACAACGTTTATGCAAGGCTCGCTGTGTTGTGTTTTGACCTCTCTGCTTTATAATTTTGCCATACCATTTTGTTTGTTTCTTTATGTACTCTACGGCAGGAATTATTCCTAACTTTTTTTTCAGTTCTTCATTTCTAATGTCATCTCTCAAGTTGTTACCCGTCATTTGTCTAACATATTTCATCATGGTATTGTTGGACATTTGTGGTGATAATTGTCCAATGATTCGAAAAGCTTTGTTATATTCTGAGTCTATTTCTGCTGCATGTGAATTTTCATTTGTCACTGGACTTCCTAGGTATTTAAATTCCTCCACTCGTTTTAATCGCTGCAGTCTATCATCATGATAAAGCTATGTTTGTCGTTTTGCGATATTCACGACTTATGTTTTGTTGATGTTGATATTCATGTTGTATTGAGTGTCTGTGCTATTAAGTCTTTTAAAGTGCTTTTGTAGGTCTATTTTTCATGTATGATGTATATATATATACACACACACACACACATATGTAAGTAAAAGTAAAGTACCCCCGTCACGCCAAGTGGCGGCGTACAGGGAATATGGTGTTAGTGACCATAAATTTTACAGACCTTCGGCACATGATTTTTGGGGTAATGTGGTCGGTATTACGCCCGTGCCGCTTTACTTTCCCAGAAAAAAAATCCGGTACCCATTTAAGGCATATATATACATACATCATATTTATTGCGACCCGCAAATGATATCACGTCTTACATTCATGTCACACTACGCTATGCAGAGATCAATACAATATGAGTACTCACTCTAATACAGTTATATATATATATATATATATATATATATATATATATGCATATATAGTGTGTGTGCGTGTGTGAAAAAATATATATAATTATATATATATATATATATATTGAATAGGTCTCCAGAGAGCGTTGTGTGCCTGAAGAATGTAAGAAGTGATATCATTTGGGGTGGCTGTTTAATGTATGCCACAGCTGCTTAATATGCTTTGATAAGATTAGACTGTAATCAAAATTCAAGTTACGCACTTAGAATAAAATATTAGATGCCTCTGGGTTAGTGTGCTCCTAGTCTTGAGTTGTGATCATAAATTTTGTTGAAAGTTTTAGTGACAATGGCGTCTATGATAAGGTCATGTGACATATTGAAGGGAGGTTAATTAACTTAATTAATAGGAATTTATTGACTATTCAAACTTTGAAATATGGAGTTGTGTTTTTGTATATGTCAAAAGACACGAAATAATTAATACATAAGCAAGTGTGATAATCTCACTATTTTGTATTTACTCATTTTTATACAAAATACAACATGAAAATCAACATCAACATAACAGAAGTCATGAATGTCGCCAAAAATAAACAGAACATCAACATAACTATAGAAGGCAGACAACTAAAACAAGTAGAGGAATTCAAATACCTAGGAAGTCTAATGACAAACGACAATTCTCAAACAGCAGAGATAGAATCAAGATGCAACAAAGCTTGTCAAATCATCGGACAGTTATCACCACTATTGTCCAACAAGGAAATAACTCTGGAGGCAAAACGAGCACTATACAATACAATCTTCATTCCAACGTTGTGCTACCAATGCCAGACCTGGACTCTAGATGCATGAACAATAAGATAAATAACCTCTACAGGGATGAAATGTGTTAGACGAATGACAGGAAACAGTCTGAGAGATAAGATCAGAAATGAAGAACTGAGAAAAAAAACTAGGAATAGCCCCAGCCATAGAATATATAAGGAAACAACAGATAAAATGGTTCGGCCACGTGACGAGGCAGAAAGAACAAAACACAACACAACGAGCCTTCAACAAACGTTGTGAGAACACCAGACCCAAGGGTCGACCACGAAAAAGATGGATCGATGGAATATTAGAAGCACTAGGAAACATAACAGCAGCAGAGGCGAACAGAAGAGCAAAAGACCGCAAATTATATCTCCCCTCGACGCTGAAAGGCAGATGAGGAAGGAAAGAGGAAGAAGAAGAAGACTCATTTTTTTAAATTATCACTATTCTAGTGTGGTCATTTCTAACATTATATAGGTAGATTACCGCTCATAACTCTGGTGAAAAGTAGACAAATGAAATGAGAGTACGAAGCAAACAAAAAATGAAAATATTAACTCTAAAAGTAACAAAAACAACAAACAATACAGACAAGAACAAATATCAACAAAAAGTCACTTATTGATAATAATGTGAAAAAAAGAATAAATCTCTGATAATTAACAGACAAAAAATATATAATCTACAAATTAATATCAAGGTTATTACAACTGTGTTAATCGTCGTCATTTGACAGTAGACGAATCCATAGCTACTTAGATATTCCACTCGAGTAAATCCTGAGAAAACCTTGGTATTTAATACCAAGGTATCGAAGGCAGCGCTTCTTAAACTGTGGCCCGTTGACCCCTATAGGGCTACGATATCTTCACATGATGAATGAATGAATGAATGAATGGATGAATGAATGAATGAATGGACGAAAGCAAGAATGAAAAAGGAAACGTAGAAGAAAATCTCAATTTCATTAATCATTAATAAAACTGTTTGATATAAAAACATGTACTTCGGAATCAAATGGTTGTGAGTGGCTAAGAGTAAACACGTTAAATTTCTTGCGACTGCGCATACAGTCAGTAACTGCAGGAAGTCAATACGTTTTAGTGTGTGTGGGAGTTCGAAAGAATTTAGTGATCGTGTTTCTTCTTCAACTGGCGCTAATGCAAATTGTCAGATAAAGTTTCTTATCGCGATCAAATAAGTATAAGCACATTGGTTGAGCTTTAGTATGGATCGTTGGCTGAATTTGAAACGTAAAAGAACTGATAACGTTGGTGAACCGATAATGTTTGGAAAGCTTAGTGGATTTGCAACACGGATTAAGGAAATCAGACTGCCAGTGGGTTGATACAATTGTTGCATACATAGAGAAGTTCTATCTGCTAAGAAACTTTTAGAAAAAAAATCAAAACATCTTAAATGAATCAGTCAAAGTTATTAATGTTTTAAAGAGCAAATAAATAAATTAAAGACTTTTTGACCAACTCTGCAAAGGTATTGGCAGTGAGCTCTATCAACCTTTGCTACACTGAGAAGTTCGTTTGCTATCACGAGTTAAATGTTTGTCTCGCCTTCTGGAATGGACTGGGAGCGGACAGCAATATTTTGAAATGACCATACACATAAGACCAGTTCTAGAGGATAGAGTCACAGCCTGCGCCTACAGCTTCAAAATTACAGCTTAGCAAAATTAACGTAAATCAAAACCAGGCTGCCCGCATCATCACTGGTGCGATTAAATCTACACCTATAGAGACTGGAAACAGTAAAAGGCCTACAACCTTTGGAAGATAGACGGAAAACTAAAGTAATGCAACAAGCGGAGAAATACAAAAGGCTCCCTAACTACCCCATACACCAAAGAATAACTAGCTTCGGAAAAGGAAGACTAAAAGGGATCAACTTCACGGCAATCTCCAAAGAATTGACAATTAGCGATCTAGTAATGTCCCAAACAATGCCAAAACCTATATGCCCATCCTGTATGACTCTCCACAGGAAATATAAAATATTAGAACGTAAAGTAGACGTAATAGGAATCATGTAAAAAGGTACTCAGACAAAGAGAGAAATCACATAGCAGAAAAACACATAGACAACTACCAACAGGACTACTGGTCTCTCATAACAACTTTAAAGCAGCAACTGAGGCCATCAGAGATGCTGCAACGCTGGCTACTCAACACAAAAATAACATGCACAATAAAATGGTGATTCTGACTGATGCACTGTCAGTACTATCAGCTCTAAAAAGTCCCAAGAACAATGAACTAGATGACTTGAGAACAACCCTGGACCAACTATGCAATAACTTCCAGAGAGTAGTCATTCAGTGGATACCATCACACTGTAATATACAAGGGAACGAACGCGCAGACAAATTAGCTAGCTAAATAGGGAGGGAGATTACCACAATTGAACCATCCGCTCTGTTATGATGAAGCCAAATCCATCCTCAAAGGTCAGTTCCATGAAAAATGGAAACGAGAACATCCAAAGCATAACGAGAGTGACGGATACCACCAAACTATCAAGGAGGGATGAAGTCATCATACTTCGCCTACGCACTGGCCACAATAGAATGAGAAATCACATGTTCACCAAATTCAAAATAGGTACAACCAGCCTATGCCACTGTACACTGGACAATATGACTACAAAACATGTTCTACAGGATTGCCCCCAGTACACAGACCTGAGAAGAGCAAGGTAGTCCACGCCCACCTCCCTGGAAGAAAAACTATATGGGGCAATCGATTCGCTTAAACAGACAACTGACTTCATGAAAGAGTCTGGAATCCTACTCTGATTGAGTCTTGATCGCACAGAGAGAGAGAGAGAGAGATACACACATGGCACTGCTATAAACGCCATCAGATACCGAGGAGGAGGAGGTGTGTTCTTGAGGCTGAATAACCAGGAAGAGATCACCAAGTCAATAGCTACTGGGATATTCTCAAACAACTATAAAGCAGCAACTGAAACCCTCAAAGATGCTGCAAAACTAGCTATTCGACACAAAAATAACGTGCACAAGAAATTTATGATACTGACCGACGCACTGTCAGTCCTACCAGCTCTAAATTCCCCCCCCCCCCTCCCCCAGGAACAGCGATAACCTGAGAATAATCGTAGATCGAATGTGCAATAACTTCCAGAGAGTGGTCATCCAGTGGACACCATCACACTGTAATATTCCAGGAAACCAATGCGCAAACAGACTAGCTAAGGAGGGAGGGAGATTACTATAAGAAAACCATCTGGT
This sequence comes from Megaustenia siamemsis, assembly GCA_032433765.1. Classification (NCBI taxonomy): domain Eukaryota; kingdom Metazoa; phylum Mollusca; class Gastropoda; order Stylommatophora; family Ariophantidae; genus Megaustenia; species Megaustenia siamemsis. The sequence continues at coordinate 903,107 of JAVIAB010000125.1, read as the reverse complement.
CAGCTACGATGAAGCCAAATCCATCATAAAAGGTCAGTGTCATGAAAAATGGAAACAAAAACAACCAAAGTATAACGAGAGTGACGGATACCTCCAACTATCAAGGAGGGATCAAGTCATCATACTTCGCCTACGCACTGGCCACAACAGAATGAAAAAGCATATGTTCACCAAACTTAAAATAGGAACTACCAGCTAATGCCGCTGTACCCTGGATAACATGACAACAAAACACGTTCTACAGGATTGCCCCCAGTACACAGACCTGAGAAGGACAATGTGGTGCACACCCACCTCCCTGGAAGAGGAATTCTACGGGGCAACCGAATCACTGAAACAGACATTTGCCTTCATAAGAAAGTCCGGAGTCCTAGTCTGAATGAGCCATGATCGCAGAAGAAGAAGCACAGCTCACTTGCTGCACGGTATTTAGATGATCTGCAGCATAGTTTTCCTGAATGATTTCCTGTTTTCTACGCAACAAAAAACTGGATTAGAGATTAATGTTCGGTTATTGTATATAAATTAGAGGGACTCACGCCAGCAGAGGAAGAGAGTCTCATAGAAATATACGCGAATGGTTCTCTAAAACTGCAGTTCAAGGAACAGTCCCTTTCAATTTTATGGGCTCACAAGCAACTTTTCCGAAACTCTCGAAGTGGGCTACGAGAGTATTGCTCCCTTTAGCAAGGACATACTTGTGTGAACAAACCACTATACGCTTTTGTTTATCTTAAAAATAAATATAGAAACTGTTTAAAAACTCAGAACCTGGAATAGTAAAAAAAAGAAAAAGTAAAGTACCTCCCCGTCACGCCAAGTGGCGTATAGGGAATATGGTGTTAGTGACCATAAATTTTGTAAACCTTCGGCACATGATTTTTGGGGTAATGTGGTCGGTATTACGCCCGTGCCGCTTTACTTTCCCAGAAAAAAATCCGGTACCGATTAAATGCTGGGTGAACTTGGAAGCTGTCGATTGGGATCGAAACCTACCTCTTGTCCTTTGTAGTCCAGTTCACTAACCACTGAGCTATCGCGGCTCCCAGAACTTGGAATACAATTTTAAAACATTAAGCCCGATACAATAAAACTTGTCATTAAAATGCAGCATCATACTTCTCACTAATTATGTAAGTATAAGGTGTTTGCTCTTGTTTCCCCACCCATCTTGTGATTAATGACGTATCATTTTGTACTAATTACATTCATAGCACTTTCTATTTTCATTTTTAGGAGTTTTCCATAAGCGTATCTTATTGATAATATAATGTGCTTGCAAATTCAGCTTCTTAAAAAATGAATTCATGACTATTAATATTGTTATTATCATCATCATCATCATCAAATACCGGGCCTGCTGGCGTAGGTGATCATGTCTCCCAACAACTTTCGATCACGATAGTTATTTATCATTTCTGTTGTTGACCTTCTGCCAAGCCATTCTCTTAAGCTGTCTGGTATCTTTTCTCTTTGCTTCCCTCTATCTCTTCATCGATCAATTTTCCCAGTTGTTACAATATATTCCAGCTGTTCTCTTCTCATTACATGGCCAAAAAATGATGATTGTTTTTTTCCTAATATTGGAAATTAGCTCTCTTTTTGCTTTGACCTCTTTCAGAACATTTTCATTACTCTTCTCAGCTGTCCATGGTATTCTCAACATTCTTCTGTAAAATCACATTTCTACAGACTCCATTGATTTTCTTGTCTGTTGTCCTGTATGTCCATGATTCACATCCATATGTTAAGACTGACTCTACAAAATTGTTATATTTTTTACTAATTAAAAAATAAGTTAAGTAAAAATATTGTAGTAGTGTGTGCAACAATTTATTTATTACCTGTCTTCAAATGTGAAACTGGAAACAAATATCAAATGCACTTTAGAGTTGTCAATCTTGAATAGAGGCTTGGTGGTCCGGGGCTACACAAGATAGGATGTATAAAGGAGTCGTAGTAAATCAAAGTTTGTAAACGGGTAACCTAGAGAGAAAAAATGAGTGAGAAAAAGATAAATTAATAGAGAGAAAGAGAGAGAGAGAGAGACAGAGAGCGAAAGAGAGTTCAAGATCATATCTACTTGAAATCGTCATAACGATAATTTAAAATACGAGAGAAAAAATAAGTAAAAGAAAAGGAATGGCAAAGAGCACTTTAACAACATGGAATATATAGTCACATAAAAAGAAAATATCTGAGAAGACTGAAGTGTTATATCAACTCAACGCCTTCGCTAGGCACAGAAAGATAACACTAAACAAGAAAACAGAAAAAAACAGAAGCTCTGGAAATGTTGATTTATATAAGAATTTGGAAGAATAGGATAAAAAGAGAAGAAAGCAAATAATGGAGTTCTGAAACAGCTGAAAATGGTGAAATAACTATTTGTATGAATATATAAAGAATCACGTTAATTTACTGAAATTGGTATTGGTATCAAGAGGTAACGTTTCTGTAGTCAAGATATTCCCAGGCGCTCTTCACTGCTCTTTCCAATGTTATAGTGTGAACAATCCTAATAACGATTTAACAACCATCATCATCATGTGCCGTACCGGTTGGCGTTGGCGATCATTTCCTTCCACAATCTTCTATCCACAGTGCATCATATGAGTTCTGTTGTTGACTGTTTTCCATGCCATGACACCAAGCTATCCAGTATTTTCTCTCTTTGTCGTCCGCGATCTCTCTTTCCTTTTATTTTGCCAGTTGTAACCCAGTATTCCAACTTTCCTCTTCTCATGATGTGCCCAAAAATGTTGATTGCTTCTTTCTGATGTTTTTTAAGCACTCCCTTTTTGTGTTGGCCTCTTTGAGAACTTTCTCATTGGTCATTTTAGCTGTTCAGGGAACTTTCAACATTCTTCTGAGAAATCCCATCTCTGTGGCCTCCAATCGTCTTTTCATTTGTTGGTCTATTGTCCATGATTCGCTTCCATAGGTCAGAATTGGTTCTATATAGCATCGATGAACTCTCTTTCTCATCTCTATTGACATAGATTTGTTGCATAAGATATTTTTCATTTTCTGAAATGCTATTTTGGCCTGAACTATTATGCTTTTTATTTCTGTGTTGCATCTCCCATCTGATGTTATCACTGTGATTAAACAACAGTTAGGATTAATAAACACGGTTGGCACATAACTTTGACAAAGGGAGACCGTCAGCTTCAACAAGCAGATATAGCGACCTAGGATTGTAATAATGACACGTAACTGACGACTCGCAGGCGTTTCCTTGGTCAGGGAGAGGGACGTAACTGACGACTCGCAGGCGTTTCCTTGGCCAGTGAGAGGGACGTAACTGACGACTCGCAGGCGTTTCCTTGGCCAGGGAGAGGGACGTAACTGACGACTCGCAGGCATTTCCTTGGTCAGTGAGAGGGACGTAACTGACGACTCGCAGGCGTTTCCTTGGCCAGGGAGAGGGACGTAACTGACGACTCGCAGGCGTTTCCTTGGCCAGGGAGAGGGACGTAACTGACGACTCGCAGGCATATCCACGGCCAAATCACTGAAACAGACATTTGCCTTCATAAGAAAGTCCGGAGTCCTAGTCTCGGAGTCCGCAGACATATCCACGGCCTGGGAGAGTGACGTAACTGACGACTCGCAGGAGTCTCCACAGCCAGGGAGAGGGACGTAACTGACGACTCGCAGGCATTTCCACGGCCAGGGAGATGGACATAACTGGAACAGCGAGAGATGAAACAAAAAAATTCTACAACATATTTTTCCAGGAAGTAAAGACTTTCGTTTTTATGGATCGAACGGAAGATGCAAGGACCGAAACTTCATCTGATGTCCAGCGGTAGTAGACGTGAAGATTTCTCTGATGTCTAGTGATAGTAGAGGAGAAGATTTCTCTGATGTCTAGTGATAGTAGAGGAGAAGATTTCTCTGATGTCTAGTGATAGTAGAGGAGAAGATTTCTCTGATGTCTAGTGATAGTAGAGGAGAAGATTTCTCTGATGTCTAGTGATAGTAGAGGAGAAGATTTCTCTGATGTCTAGTGATAGTAGAGGAGAAGATTTCTCTGATGTCTAGTGATAGTAGAGGAGAAGATTTCTCTGATGTCTAGTGATAGTAGACGAGAAGATTTCTCTGATGTCTAGTGATAGTTGATGTGGAGATTCCTCTGATGTCTAGTGATAGTAGAGGAGAAGATTTCTCTGATGTCTAGTGATAGTAGACGAGAAGATTTCTCTGATGTCTAGTGATAGTAGACGAGAAGATTTCTCTGATGTCTAGTGATAGTAGACGAGAAGATTTCTCTGATGTCTAGTGATAGTAGACGAGAAGATTTTGTTGATGTCTAGTGATAGTAGACGCGAAGATTTCTCAGATGTCTAGTGACAGTAAACGAGAAGATATCTCTGATGTCAGTGATAGTAGACGTAAAGATTTCTCTGATGTCTAGTGATAGTAGACGCGATGATTTCTCTGATGTCTAGTGATAGTAGACGCGATGATTTCTCTGATGTCTAGTGATAGTAGACGCGATGATTTCTCTGATGTCTAGTGATAGTAGACGCGATGATTTCTCTGATGTCTAGTGATAGCAGACGCGATGATTTCTCTGATGTCTAGTGATAGCAGACGCGATGATTTCTCTGATGTCTAGTGATAGCAGACGCGATGATTTCTCTGATGTCTAGTGATAGTAGACGCGATGATTTCTCTGATGTCTAGTGATAGTAGATGCGATGATTTCTCTGATAACTAGTGATAGTAGACGCGATGATTTCTCTGATGTCTAGTGATAGTAGATGCGATGATTTCTCTGATGTCTAGTGATAGCAGACGCGATGATTTCTCTGATGTCTAGTGATAGCAGACGCGATGATTTCTCTGATGTCTAGTGATAGCAGACGCGATGATTTCTCTGATGTCTAGTGATAGCAGACGCGATGATTTCTCTGATGTTTAGTGATAGCAGACGCGATGATTTCTCTGATGTCTAGTGATAGCAGACGCGATGATTTCTCTGATGTCCAGCGAGTGTGAACGAGATGAAAAGATTTCTTTCGAGAAATCTGGAGAGATCCTGCGTAGTGAGAAAAAATCAAGAGGAGCTTTTTAATGGAGTCACCTGATAAGAGTGATTGACAGATGTTTGTCTAGACTCCTCATTAAATTTTTGGCAATTGACAAGCAATCAGTATGTGGAATGAGTGTCCAAGAGTTGTAGGGCGGAGTTCCCAGGACTGACCACATCAGATACCCACAATGCCCAACAGATAGAATGACCCTAGCTGGCAACAGAAACATCAAGCAGATACTTTTAAAAACTTTCAATTACTCTTTCGAAGCGAGTAGGGGATATCACGAAGATGTAGAAGTTAGCCAGAGTTTAGGGACCTGCCTCAAGGGAGAGGAATGTTTGTTGTTAGTTAAGTAAGTTAGAAGTATCAGAAGTTATCAGCAGATTTGTAGAACCATTAGAATAGTAATAGAGTCAGGCAGAGATATAAGAAGCTATCTGTGAATTCTAGAACTATGGAGTTATTATAAACCAGTGAAGAGTTGATTATATAATTCCTAAGGATATTGATAATTGAGTTATATAAGCAAGTGTCAAGTTAGATATGATAAAACATAAAAACAGTAAATCAGAAAGTAAGTTATGATAAGACGATCACGGAGTATCCGCATAAACACCGTCGATTGACTAGCGGACCAACACATTTCTAATGTATCAATAATAGAGATGAGGTGCGCGTGGCCGTGCGGCCTAATCAACTGTTTTGCTAGTTGCAAAGCCGGCATACGGTGTTCGAAACCCGCGATAGACAGAAAGGATTTTTTCTACCTAGGGTGAAATAAAAATCCAGTCTCTCACGTCGTGGCGACTGCTTTGACCGAGCGGCCTTTATCCCTTTGGTCCTATCGTGAGCCCCCCGACATACACCAGCAATGGTACTATGTGTTCTAAAGATAATTTTTTTTCTTAAATAATAGAGATATAATCCCATTGCTGTGTGATTTGCTACGTCCAGACTGGTAGACGTAATAATACAGACTGATGTTGATCTTGTACCAAACATTGTGAGTAATCAATCCCATTGAATGTGCTAAGCGTGATGTGATGTGTTATACGAGTAATCCTCTCACGTGATAGCTGACTGTCCAAGACAACCAACCAAGTCAGCAACCAGGAATCATAATTAAGGCAGACACATTATGTAAAGATACTGCTATACCAAAATCAATCGCGAAATGTACATTGAATGTTCCTGCTTCTGATAGTCCCTTTGGTGGGGAAATATGAAAGTAAACAAGGCAGAGGGTGGCAAAGACTAAAGTTCAGTGATAACATCAAGGACAGAAGAACACTTGACAGTGAGTACCATCAAAGAAAGAGTGTGAGAGAGAGAGAGAGAGAGAGAGAGAGAGAGAGAGAGAGAGAGAGAGAGAGTAAAAAGGCGATACATGTTAGTCAACCTTCGGTGAAGAAGTGGCACACGACAATTGTGATGATAATACTAGTCTTGACCTTACTCCTTCTAGCGGCGCTAGAGTGTTACATAGGGCTTGTAGTGTTTTTAGCCTCACATCTCTATTCTGGGAGAGATGTTCAATCTTATCCATCGAGTATATGCCTGCTGGGGAGCCGCGATTGCTCAGTGGTTAGTGAACTGGACTACAAAGGACAAGAGGTAGGGTTTGATCCCAACCGATGGCTTCCGGTTCACCCAGCCTTTAATGGGTACCAGATTTTTTTCTGGGAAAGTAAAGAGGCACGGGCGTAATACCGACCACATTACCCCAAAAATCATGTGCCGAAGGTTTACAAAATTTATGGTCACTAACACCATATTCCCTATACGCCACTTGGCGGGACGGGGATACTTTACTCTTTCTTTTTTTATATGCCTGCTAACCTTGCTTCTCTTATAAATGTTGTTTTCAGTGTTTCTAGGTCTTCCTCTTTTTTTTTCTATGTCCTGATGTTTCACATAGTAGAGCGTTGCACTAGTGGGAGATTATAAATTCGAGCTGTCGTAGAAAAAATGCAAATTATCTCAATGGGTGGATTCAAATAAAGAAGAGAATAAATAAATCATGCAGAGCCAAATGGTTTAATGTTCTAGGGATATGATCAGAACACGGTGACACAACGACAAGTAAACATTCGTGATTTAAATGCTCCTGTCTTTGACTGTAGAAGTCACAGGGTACTAGAGATACAATAAAGGTTCAAGAAGAAAATACCATTTCAATAAATATCAGTTTGTTATGTGGGAAAAGGAAGAGGGTTGAGGCTCTTTTTTCGATCAATGGTTCTCAGAGTATGCGATATGAGCGTCAGTTTATTTCAGTTGAAAAGGTAGTAAGGATATGTTTAAGTTAAAAAGATATTAACAGTCGCTAGAGTAGAGTCAAAGGTGGATTGAGAGCTGGCTCTCAACAGCAGTCAAGGTATGTTTATGGAGAATTTGTTTGTGACAGTTCGTAAGGTAAAAGGAATGGTGAGGGTTAGTTTATGTACTACAGTGATTATGAAGGTTGATTAGTGAATTAATTCTTCGATGGAGAGGTTAGTTTGTGAATTAATTTGGCGATGGAGAGGTTAGTTTGTGAATTAATTCTTCGATGGAGAGGTTGGTTTGTGAATTAATTTGGCGATGGACAGGTTAGTTTGTGAATTAATTCTTCGATGGAGAGGTTGGTTTGTGAATTAATTTGGCGATGGAGAGGTTAGTTTGTGAATTAATTCTCCGATGGAGAGGTTAGTTTGTGAATTAATTTGGCGATGGAGAGGTTAGTTTGTGAATTAATTCTTCGATGGAGAGGTTGGTTTGTGAATTAATTTGGCGATGGAGAGGTTAGTTTGTGAATTAATTCTTCGATGGAGAGGTTAGTTTGTGAATTAATTCTTCGATAGAGAGGTTAGTTTGTGAATTAATTCTTCGATGGAGAGGTTAGTTTGTGAATTAATTCTTCGATGGAGAGGTTAGTTTGTGAATTAATTCTTCGATGGAGAGGTTAGTTTGTGAATTAATTCTTCGATGGAGAGGTTAGTTTGTGAATTAATTTGGCGATGGAGAGGTTAGTTTATGAATTAATTTGGCGATGGAGAGGTTAGTTTGTGAATTAATTCTTCGATGGAGAGGTTAGTTTGTGAATTAATTCTTCGATGGAGAGGTTAGTTTGTGAATTAATTCTTCGATGGAGAGGTTAGTTTGTGAATTAATTTGGCGATGGAGAGATTAGTTTGTGAATTAATTCTTCGATGGAGAGGTTAGTTTGTGAATTAATTCTTCGATGGAGAGGTTAGTTTGTGAATTAATTTGGCGATGGAGAGGTTAGTTTATGAATTAATTTGGCGATGGAGAGGTTAGTTTGTGAATTAATTCTTCGATGGAGAGGTTAGTTTGTGAATTAATTTGGCGATGGAGAGGTTAGTTTGTGAATTAATTTAGCGATGGAGAGGTTAGTTTGTGCATTAATTCTTCGATAGAGAGGTTAGTTTGTGAATTAATTCTTCGATGGACAGGTTAGTTTGTGAATTAATTTGGCGATGGAGAGGTTAGTTTATGAATTAATTTGGCGATGGAGAGGTTAGTTTGTGAATTAATTCTTCGATGGAGAGGTTAGTTTGTGAATTAATTTAGCGATGGAGAGGTTAGTTTGTGAATTAATTTAGCGATGGAGAGGTTAGTTTGTGAATTAATTCTTCGATGGAGAGGTTAGTTTGTGAATTAATTTGGCGATGGAGAGGTTAGTTTGTGAATTAATTTAGCGATGGAGAGGTTAGTTTGTGCATTAATTCTTCGATAGAGAGGTTAGTTTGTGAATTAATTCTTCGATGGACAGGTTAGTTTGTGAATTAATTTGGCGATGGAGAGGTTAGTTTATGAATTAATTTGGCGATGGAGAGGTTAGTTTGTGAATTAATTCTTCGATGGAGAGGTTAGTTTGTGAATTAATTCTTCGATAGAGAGGTTAGTTTGTGAATTAATTCTTCGATGGAGAGGTTAGTTTGTGAATTAATTCTTCGATAGAGAGGTTAGTTTGTGAACTAATTTTTCGATGGAGAGGTTGGTTAGTGAAGAAAAATTGGCGATGAAGAGTTTGGTTTATGAGCCGTGAAAGCTGTGAGGAAGCGGAGCAAGTGACGAAAGCTGTGAGGAAGCAAAAGGGTGTAATGACAATGAAATTTTAGCCATTTTTTTAGGGAGCAAAAAAATATGAAAAAAATAAAACAGGATCGATTCAGGCCAGGGTCAAAATATTTTTTTTTTCAATAATGGTTGAAAAAAACATCTGACCTGAACACTACGTGGCTACTAAGGTATACATGCGGTCTTTATTCTCATACCTCATGGGAACCCCTCGACATAACTCAGAAACGTGACACATACACGAAAGTAGAGTCTCACTGAGGACGACAGTGAATCAAACTTTTACAATCACTGCTTTAGCTATAATTTTTTCGTCGATCAGAAATATAACTCCAACTTCTACAACATCTCATCCAAACATAAAGTACATACAGCTTAATTTCTGAACAAACTCAAATAAAATAGGGTTACACTAACATTTCACAACCTGCTTTGTCAAGTTGTTTTACTGCAAGGTGATTTGTAGCACTTGTGACGCAATCCAAAAGTTAGGTTCATTTAACCCCTTAACTCAGTAGAGTGAATTCGAAAGCATCAGCATCATTATCAACATCATCATCATCAACATCATTATGTGTCATACTGGTTGGCGTAGGCGATTATGCCCTTCAACAATCTTCTATCCATAGTGTATCATACAAATTCCATTGTTGATTTTTTTCCATGCCATGATACAAAGTTATCTAGCATTTTCTCTCTTTGTCGTCCGCGATATCTATTGCCCTGTATTTTTCACTTGTAAATAAAGTATTCTAACTTTCCTCTTCTTATGATGTGCCAGAAAAATTTTGATTGTTTTTGTTTCTGCTTTTCATGGAGACTGTTGCTTGGCAAGAGCAGAGAACCCGAAAGAATAATAAGTATACGTACCTGGACATCTTTCGTGAGAAACCATTGATGAGAACCACGTTGATGTTTTCCTTTCACTGGCAAGTCAATAAGTCATCTCACTACATTCTTGTTTGTAATATTTACAGCTTTTGTGTAATCTGTTATATCTAATGCTTTTGTGTAGTCTGTTATATATACTGCCTTTGTGTAGTCTGTTATATCTATTGTTTTTGTGTAGTCTGTTATATCTACTGCCTTTGTGTAGTCTGTTATATATACTGCCTTTGTGTAGTCTGTTATATCTACAGTCGATTGTGTAGCCTGTTATAATTACAGTTGTTATGTAGTCAGGTCAGGTAATTTTACCTGCTACTGTATGCAGTAAACAGTACAACCTGTGGCTGCCCTGCTGCCTTGCAGGTAAGCTCGTGAGAGTAAAAGGCTAAGGGAGGGTACCCCGAAATAAAACAACCCCACTGCCTTGTGGGTGAGACTTTTTAGTCAAAGGCTAGCGGAGCCAACTGAAAACAAACCGACGGAAGGCAACAAAAAAACCACCGTCGTAATTTCTTTGTACAATCATGAATCGCCACAACAATAGAAATAACGACAACAACGTTAAGGGGGATTCCAATAGAAAACCCTCGTTCGGTAGGGGACATCATGTGCTACAGGTGATACCCGATCGTCATCAAGCTACTGTAAGTTAAATAAAGATAAAACAAACTCTATTAGGTACTTGGAATGTGAGAACACTCATGCAGAAGGGTAAACTAGAAAACATCATACAAGAAATGAAAAGAATGGATTTACAATTACTGGGACTTTGCGAAATGAGATACACCGGATCAGGGGAGATGTATTCTGATAAACATACAATAATCTATTCTGGAGGTACTGAACACCAAAGAGGAGTAGGTATCATCTTGGATGCAGAAAGAGCAAAAACAGTGAAAGTCTTTTACCCAATATCTGACAGAGTCCTTCTAGTGAAATTGAATGGAAAGCCAATAGACATAAATCTTATACAAGTTTATGCACCAACATCAGACAGTCTAGAGGAAACAATTGATAAATTTTACAACGAGTTAAATGAGGCATTTCATAGATGCAAACCACATGAAAACACAATAGTTCTAGGGGATTTTAACGCAAAAGTAGGAAAGGAAGGAGTTGAGGAAGTAGTTGGTCATTATGGCTTAGGCGAGAGGAATGAAAGAGGTGAGAAACTTATTGACTGGGTAAGATCACACAACATGATGATAGGAAACACCTGGTTTAAGCAACATCCAAGACGTCTGTGGACATGGAAAAGCCCAGGGGACAACGCAGGTAATCAAATTGATTATATAATGATAAGCAATAGATTTAGAAACAGTCTGGTGTGTGTGAAAAATAGACCAGAGGCAGATTGCAATAGTGATCATGTACCAGTTGTGGGAAAGCTTAGAGTTAAATTAAAAACAACAAAACGAGCCTCAGTTAACATCAAGTTAAATTTAAATTTACTAAAATCAGACAAGAAGCTGCAAGACAAATATAAAATCACAATTCAGAACCGGTACAATGCAATAGAGAAGATACAAAGCATTGATGAACAGTGGGAAATGCTAAAAGAATCAATGCAACAAACATCAAAAGAGTTAATACCACCAGGGAGGACAATTTCAAGAAAGAAATGGATGACAGACGACATTTTGCAGCTAGTGGATACAAGAAGAAGAAATAAAGAAAATAAAGATGAGTATAAGAGATTAAATAAAGAAATTGTAGTAAAATGCAATGAAGCAAATGAAGCATGGCTAAAAGAGAGATGCAAAGAGATTGAATTGCAACAAAAAGGAGATGCTAAAGCTGTATACAAACAAATTGAGGAATTAACAGGAAGAAAAACGCAATAAAAAAATGGATGTCTTAGATCAAAGGAAGGAGAACTGTTGATTGATCAAGAAAACATAAGGGGACGATGGACATAATACATTAAAGATCTTTATAATGATGAACGAACGGAAGTAAATATTAAAGATAAATGGAGAAGGACCAGAAATGCTCAGAGTGGAAGTGGAAGATGCCTTGCGCAATACGAAAGCAGGCAAAGATCCTGGACCAGATAATATAACTAAAGAAGAGATTGAAGTCATGGGTGATGTTGGAATAAAAATATTATTTAAAAAATATTGAATTATATCTACAACAGCGGATATATACCAGACGACATGATCAAATCAATATTCATAGCCCTACCAAAGAAATCGGGTGCGATTGAATGCGATGATCATCGCACCAATAAGCCTCATGAGTCATGTGACTAAGATATTACTAAGAATCATCATGCGAAGAGTGCGAAACAAAATCAGTCCAGAAATTAGCGATGAACAGTGTGGTTTTGTTAGAGATAAATGAACAAGCAATGCCATTTATATCATAAGATCTTTAGTAGAAAGAGCCATAGAGGTGAAAACTGATCTATACCTATGTTTCATAGATTACACCAAGGCATTTGACAAAGTAAAGCACCAAGAAATAATCAACATTTTAGAAAGCATAAACATAGACAGCAAAGATCTAAGAATAATAAAGAACATGTACTGGCAACAAACAGGGGCCATAAGAATTGGAAACCAATTGGGAATGTTTCAACAAATAAAACAGGGTGTTAGACGGGGTTGTGTGCTGTCACCAGATTTGTTTAATATTTATAGTGAGATTATTTTAAGATCCATAAGGGACATGTCTGGAATAACAATTGGAGGTCATAATATAAATAATATAAGGTATGCTGATAATACAGTCTTAATCGCTAAGAGTGAAAATGAGTTACAAGAAATGTTGGACATTATAGTGAAGGAAATCAAAAATAAAGGACTCAGCCTTAATAGCAAAAAGACAGAGGTAATGGTACAACAAAGAAAAAGACATCGCCTCAGTACAAAATAAAGACAAGTGGAACAATATTAAAACAGGTAAATGAATTTAAATATTTGGGAACTTTGTTAACCTCAGACGGAAGATGTACAAAAGAGGTAAGATGCAGAATGGCTCAGGCAAAAGCAGCTTTCCAAAAAATGAGGAAAATACTATGCAATCCATTTTTGACAATAGAAACAAGAAAAAGAGTTCTTAAATATTATGTAGAGCCAGTCTTATCATATGGATACGAATCATGGACAATAGGACAACAGACAAGAAAATCACTGGAGTCTGTAGAAATTTAGTTTTACAAAAGAATATTGAGAGTAACATGGACAGCTAAGAAGAGTAATGAAAACGTTCTGAAAGAGGTCAAAGCAAAAAGAGAACTAATTTCCAATATTAGGAAGAGACAATCATCATTTTTTGGCCATGTAATGAGAAGAGAACAACTGGAATATATTGTAACAACTGGAAAAATTGAGGGACGAAGAGATAGAGGGAAGCAAAGATAAAAAATAACAGACAGTGAGAATGGCTTGGCAGATGGTCAACAACAGAAAAGATAAATAGTTGCCGAGATCGAAAATTGTGGAGAGACATAATCACCTACCCAGTAGGCAGGGTACTTGATGATGATGATGGTATATGTACAGTCTTTTGTGTAGTCTGTTATAACTACAGTCTTTTGTGTAAAAAAAAAAGTAAAGTACCCCCTTCACGCCAAGTGTCGTATAGGGAATATGGTGTTAGTGACCATAAATTTTAAATAATAACAAAAATATTGAATGATATCTACAACAGCGGATATATACCGACGACATGCTCAAATCAATATTCATAGCCCTACTAAAGAAATCGGGTGCGATTGAATGCGATGATCATCGCACAATAAGCCTTATGAGTCATATGACTAAGATATTACTAAGAATCATCATGCGAAGAGTGCGAAACAAAATCAGTCCAGAAATTAGCGATGAACAGTGTGGTTTTGTTAGAGATAAAGGAACAAGCAATGCCATTTATATCATAAGATCTTTAGTAGAAAGAGCCATAGAGGTGAAAACAGATCTATACCTATGTTTCATAGATTACACCAAGGCATTTGACAAAGTAAAGCACCAAGAAATAATCAACATTTTAGAAAGCATAAACATAGACAGCAAAGATCTAAGAATAATAAAGAACATGTACTGGCAACAAACAGCGGCCATAAGAACTGGAAACCAATTGGGAATGTTTCAACAAATAAAACAGGGTGTTAGACAAGGTTGTGTGCTGTCACCAGATTTGTTTAATATTTATAGTGAGATTATTTTAAGATCCATAAGTGGCATGCCTGGAATAACAATTGGAGGTCATAATATAAATAATCTAAGGTATGCTGATGATACAGTATTAATCGCTAAGAGTGAAAATGAGTTACAAGAAATGTTGAACATTGTAGTGAAGGAAAGCAAAAATAAAGGACTCAGCCTTAATAGCAAAAAGATAGAGGTAATGGTAACAACAAAGAAAAAGACATCACCTCAGTGCAAAATAAAGACAAGTGGAACAATATTAAAACAGGTAAATGAATTTAAATATTTGGGAACTTTGTTAACGTCAGACGGAAGATGTACAAAAGAGGTGAGATGTAGAATGGCTCAGGCAAAAGCAGCTTTCCAAAAAATGAGGAAAATACTATGCAATCCATTTTTGACAATAGAAACAAGAAAAAGAGTTCTTAAATGTTACTTAGAGCCAGTCTTAACATACGGATGTGAATCATGGACAATAGGACAACAGACAAGAAAATCACTGGAGTCTGTAGAAATGTGGTTTTACAGAAGTATGTTGAGAATACCATGGACAGCTAAGAAGAGTAATGAAGAGGTTCTGAGAAATGTCAAAGCAAAAAGAGAGCTAATTTGCAATGATAGGAAGAGACAATCATCATTTTTTGGCCATGTAATGAGAAGAGAACAACTTGAATATATTGTAACAACTGGAAAAATTGAGGGACGAAGAGATAGAGGGAAGCAAAGAGAAAAAATAACAGACAGCTTAAGGGAATGGCTTGGCAGAAGGTCAACAACAGAAATGATACATAGCTGCCGAAATTGAATGTTGTGGAGAGACATGATCACCTAAGCCAATAGACCCGGTACTTGATGATGATGATGATGACCATAACTTTTACAGACCTTCGGCACATGATTTTTGGGGTAATGTGGTCGGTATTACGCCCGTGCGGGTTTACTTTCCCAGAAAAAAATCCGGTACCCATTAAACGCTGGGTGAACCGGAAACCGTCGGTTGGGATCGAACCCTACCTCTTGTCCTTTGTAGTCCAGTTCA
Source organism: Megaustenia siamemsis (assembly GCA_032433765.1). Taxonomy (NCBI): domain Eukaryota; kingdom Metazoa; phylum Mollusca; class Gastropoda; order Stylommatophora; family Ariophantidae; genus Megaustenia; species Megaustenia siamemsis. The sequence goes on along the minus strand of JAVIAB010000125.1, from coordinate 887,895 downwards.
CTAACCACTGAGCTATCGCGGTTCCCAGTCTTGTATGTAGTCTGTTATATCTACAGCTTTTGTGTAGTTTGTTACATCTACAGTCATTTATGAAGTTGTCATATCTACAGTCCTTTGTGAAGTTGTTATATCTACAGTCCTTTGAGAAGTTGTTGCATCTACAGTCATTTATGGAGTTATCATATCTACAGTCCTTTGTGAAGTTGTTGTATCTACAGTCTTTTGTGAAGTTGTTTTATCTACAGTATGTTGTGGTGGTGTATCTACATTATTTCGCGGTGTTGTATGTACAGTATTTTGTGGTGTTGTATCTACAGTATTTTGTGGTGTTGTATCTACAGTATTGTGTGGTGCTCTATCTACAGTATTGTGTGGTGTTGTATCTACAGTATTGTGTGGTGTTGTATCTACAGTATTGTGTGGTGTTGTATCTACAGTATTGTATGGTGTTGTATCTACAGTATTTTGTGGTGTTGTATCTACAGTATTGTGTTGTGTTGTATCTACATTATTTTGTTGTGTTGTATCTACAGTATTGTGTGGTGTTGTATCTACAGTATTGTGTGGTGTTGTATCTACAATATTGTGTGGTGTTGTATCTACAGTATTGTATGGTGTTGTATCTACAGTATTTTGTGGTGTTGTATCTACAGTATTGTGTGGTGTTTTATCTACAGTATTGTGTGGTGTTGTATCTACAGTATTGTGTGGTGTTGTATCTACAGTATTGTGTGGTGTTGTATCTACAGTATTTTGTGGTGTTGTATCTACAATATTGTGTGGTGTTCTATCTACAGTATTTTGTGGCGTTGTATCTACAGTATTGTGTGTGTTGTATCTACAGTATTGTGTGGTGTTGTATCTACAGTATTTTGTGGTGTTGTATCTACAGTATTGTGTGGTGTTGTATCTACAGTATTTTGTGGTGTTGTATCTACAGTATTGTGTGTGTTGTATCTACAGTATTGTGTGGTGTTGTATCTACAGTATTTTGTTGTGTTGTATCTACAATATTGTGTGGTGTTCTATCTACAGTATTTTGTGGTGTTGTATCTACAGTATTGTGTGTGTTGTATCTACAGTATTGTGTGGTGTTGTATCTACAGTATTGTGTGGTGTTGTATCTACAGTATTGTGTGGTGTTGTATCTACAGTATTGTGTGGTGTTGTATCTACAGTATTTTGTTGTGTTGTATCTACAGCCTTTTGTGGAGTTGGTATATCTATAGTATTTTGTGGAGTTATTGTCAACTGTTCTGTTTTAGTAAGTTAACAATATCAACTGTTATGTTTTAGTAAGTTAGTAATATCAACTGATATGTGTTAGTAAGTTAATAATATCAACTGTTATGTTTTAGTAAGTTGTAATGTCATCTGTTATTTTTTTACACAGCGCATGTCAGTAATGTCAACTGTTATGTTTTAAACAGCGCAGGTCTTTAATGTCAACTGTTATATGTTTTAAACAGCACAGGTCAATAATGTCAACTGTTATGTTTTAAACAGCGTAGGTCTTTAATGTTAACTGTTATGTTTAAAAACAGCGCAGGACAGTAATGTCAACAGTTTTGTTTTAAACAGCGCAGGTCTTTATTGTCAACTGTTATGTTTTAAACAGCGCAGGTCAGTAATGTCAACTGTTATGTTTTAAACAGCGCAGGTCTTTAATGTCAACTGTTATGTTTTAAACAGTGCTGGTCATTAATGTCAACTGTTATGTTTTAAACAGCGCAGGTCAGTAATGTCAACTGCTATGTTTTAAACAGCGCAGGTCAGTAATGTCAACTGTTATGTTTTAAACAGTGCAGGTCTTTAATGTCAACTGTTATGTTTTAATAGCGCATGTCTTTAATATCAACTGTTATGTTTTAATAGCGCATGTCTTTAATGTCAACTGTTGTGTTTTAAACAGCGCATGTCTTTAATGTCAACTGTTGTGTTTTAAACAGCGCATGTCTTTAATGTCAACTGTTATGTTTTAAACAGCGCAGGTCTTTAATGTCAACTGTTATGTTTTAAACAGCGCATGTCTTTAATGTCAACTGTTATATATCGCAGGTTTTCTCTCTCCCTTACCTACTATGGCATCTCGTTCAGTGTCTGGAGTCTAGCTGGGAACATCTACCTCAATATATTCCTCCTGGCGCTCGTTGAAATACCAACCATTTTCTTAACTTTCTTTGACAATAAGTAAGTATTCCTTATCTGTGTTATATTATTAGTCGGTCTTATTTTTCAGCCACTGTATATCCGACCATATATATTTAGCTATATCTATCTCCTTAAGAAGAACCCATTCTACTGGACTATGCAAAATGGTCTGTGCTAATTATTTCTCCAATGGTCTAATTTTTAATTTAGCTCTTTTTTCTGGCAAGCACGGTTGATTTCTTTATGCATCTTATTTCTGTAGTGATTGCCTTCCTTTTCTGACTAGTAATGAGTGGCAACACTTGAAACTGATGGCATTGGGTGGGAATCGTATTGCTTTGTGTTTGCTGTGTCCCCATGGTGATTGGCACTTCTTTTTGCTGCGTGGGAAGGGTCAACTGTCTCACTATTTGGTTTAGCTGAATGTACCTGATGTGAATCATGCAGAATGGCTAGGCAAAAACAGCTTTCCAAAAATGAGGAAGATACTGTGCAATCTGTTTTTAACATTAGAGAAAAGACGAAGAGTTCTTAAACGTTATGTAGAGCCAGTCTTAACAAATGGATGTCAATCATGGACAATAGGACAACAGACAAGAAAATCACTGGAGGCTGTAGGAATGTGGTTTTACAGAAGAATGTTGAGAATACCATGAGCAGCTAAGAAGAGGAATTAAAACGTTATGAAGAGAGGCCAAAGCAAAAAGAGAGCTGATATCCAATATTAGAAAGAAACAATCATCATTTTTTGGGGCATGTAATGAGAAGGGGACAGCTGGAATATATTGTAACAACTGGGAAAATCGAGCGAAGAAGAGATAGAGGGAAGTAAAGAGAAAAAATAGCAGACAGCTTAAGAGAATGGCTTGGCAGAAGGTCAACAATAGAAATGATAAATAACTGTCGAGATCGAAAGTTATGGACAGAAATGATCACCTACACCAGCAGGCACGGTGCCTAATGATGATGATGATCTGATGTGTGTTTCTCTGACCATTTTATTGTCTTTTAAAGAGAATTCTGAATCTGGAATATGCATCTGTTTCATACCGTAGCTCTCTGCAGCTATATTTAACATATGTGCATCACATCGTAATGATACGACTTATGTTTTTCTTCAGTGCTGGTCTTTCGTGTTACTTGTTTTCCATTCTTGATTCAACAGAAACGGGCCCTGTTGTATTTTCAGAGCTGTATTTGCTTTAAAACCTGATCAGATGTAAATAATATCCCATTAATAATAGTTTTCCCTATTTGATTGGCTTGGCATTTTCACATAAGATGACAGTGTATAGATGATAAAGAAAAAATACAATGAGCCATTGTTTTATAACAGAAGATTCTGCCATTGGTCAAAAAGTTTCTTCATTTCTTTGAACCACACATCTGTAATCAGAGTATAAGTATCTGGTTATCTATTGAAGGTTCGCTAACTATGATGTGACTCTTTAGCTTACTCAAATATATATATATATATATATACACACACACACCGAAAATTGCAAACAGCAAATTATAAATTACTTTCTACAAAGGAAGGGGAGAATATTAACAGGGGCAAGACTAGACACCCTACCAAAGATATCCATGCGGAGTGAAGAAGCTTATGGAAAAAAGAAAATTAAATTTTAAGTCATTTATCTTTGAGAAATCTGATATAGCTCAATGTGTCAGGCAACAAATGTCACAACTTGTAAGAAAAGACACGACACAACCGACTATCTTTTCTGAGCGGCTGAGAAAAGGCAGCAGTCACCAAGGAGAACAACAACAGAACGACATTCACCAAGGAGAACAACAACAGAACGACATTCACCAAGGAGAACAACAACAGAACGACATTCACCAAGGAGAACAACAACAGAACGATATTCACCAAGGAGAACAACAACAGAACGACATTCACCAAGGAGAACAACAACAGAACGACATTCGCCAAGGAGAACAAGAACAGAACGACAAATCGCCAAAGGAGAACAAGAACGGAACGACAATCACCAATGCAGAACAAGAACAGAACGACATTCGCCAATTAGAACAACAACAGAACCACAATCACCAATGGAGAACAACAACAGAACCACAATCAAGAATGGAGAACAACCTCAGAACGACAATCGCCAAAGGAGAACAAGAACAGAACGACAATCGCCAATGGAGAACAACAACAGAACCACAATCAAGAATGGAGAACAACCTCAGAACGACAATCGCCAATGGAGAACAACAACAGAACGATAATCGCCAATGGAGAACAACAACAGAACCACAATCAAGAATGGAGAACAACCTCAGAACGACAATCGCCAAAGGAGAACAAGAATAGAACGACAATCGCCAATGGAGAACCAGAACAGAACAACAATCAGCAAGGAGAACAACAACAGAACCACAATCACCAATGGAGAACAACAACAGAACGACAATCGCCAAGGAGAGCAGGAACAGAACGACAATCACCAAAGGAGAACAACAACAGAACCACAATCACCAATGGAGAACAACAACAGAACGACAATCACCAAGGAGAGCAGGAACAGAACGACAATCACCAATGGAGAACAACAACAGAACGACAATCACCAATGGAGAACAACAACATAACGACAATCACCAATGAAGAACAACAACAGAACGACAATCACCAATGGAGAACAACAACATAACGACAATCACCAATGGAGAACAACAACATAACGACAATCACCAATGAAGAACAACAACAGAACGACAATCACCAATGGAGAACAACAACAGAACCACAATCACCAAGGAGAGCAGGAACAGAACGACAATCACCAAGGAGAGCAGGAACAGAACGACAATCACCAATGGAGAACAACAACACAACGACAATCACCAATGGAGAACAACAACAGAAAGACAATCACCAATGGAGAACAACAACAGAACGACAATCACCAAGGAGAGCAGGAACAGAACGACAATCACCAAGGAGAGCAGGAACAGAACGACAATCACCAATGGAGAACAACAACAGAACGACAATCACCAATGGAGAACAACAACATAACGACAATCACCAATGAAGAACAACAACAGAACCACAATCAAGAATGGAGAACAACAACAGAACCACAATCACCAATGGAGAACAACAACATAACGACAATCACCAATGGAGAACAACAACAGAACCACAATCAAGAATGGAGAACAACCTCAGAACGACAATCGCCAAAGGAGAACAAGAACAGAACGACAATCGCCAATGGAGAACAAGAACAGAACAACAATCACCAAGGAAAACAACAACAGAACGAAAATCGCCAATGGAGAACAAGAACAGAATGACAATCGCCAATGGAGAACAACTACAGAACGACAGTCACCAAGGAGAACAACAACAGAACGACAGTCACCAAGGAGAACAATACATAACGACAATCACTAAGGAGAACAACAACATAACGACAATCACCATGGAGAACAACAACAGAATGACAATCGCCAATGGAGAACAACAACAGAACTACTATCACCAAGAAGAACAAGAACAACAATCAGCAATGGAGAACAACAACAGAACGACAATCACCAAGGAGAAAAAGAACAGAACGATAAGCACCAATGGAGAACAACAACAGAACGACAATCACAAAGGAGAACAACAACAGAACGACAATCACCAAGGAGAACAACAACAGAACGACAATCACCGAGGAGAACAACAACAGAACGACACTCACCAAGGAGAGCAACAATATAACGACAATCACAAAGGAGAATAAGAACAGAACGACAATCATCAATGGAGAACAACAACAGAACCACAATCACCAAGGAGAACAACAGCATAACGACAATAACAAAGGAGAATAAGAACAGAACGACATTCACCAAGGAGAACAACAACAGAACGACAATCACCAAGGAGAATAACAACAGAACGACAATCACCAATGGAGAACAACAACAGAACGACAATCACCAAGGAGAACAACAACATAACGACAATCACTAACGAGAACAACAACAGAACGACAATCACCAATGGTGAACAACAACAGAATGACAATCGCCAATGGAGAACAACAACAGAATGACAGTCACCAAGGAGAACAACAGAATGACAATCAAACATGGAGAACAACAACAGAAATACAATCGCCAATGGGAAACAATAACAGAACGACAATCATCAAGCAGAACAACAACAGGACGACAATCACCAATGGAGAACAACAACAGAACGACAATCACCAATGGAGAATAACAACAGAACGACAATCACCAAGGAGAACAATAATAGAGCGACAATCACCAAGGAGAACAAGAACAGAATGACAATCACAAATGAGAACAAGAACAAAACGAATATTACAAAGGAGAACAACAACAGAACGACAATCAACAATGGAGAACAACAACAGAACGACAATCACCAATGGAGAACAACAACAGAACGACAATCACAAAGGAGACCAAGAACAGAACGAATATCACCAAGGAGAACAACAACGGAACGACAATCAACAATGGAGAATAACAACAGAACGACAATCACCAAGGAAAACAACAATAGAGCAATAATCACCGAGGAAGAACAATAATAGAGGAACAAGCGTCAAGGAAGAATAACAAAGGAGCAACAATCGCCAAGGAATAACAACAATAGAGTAACAGTCGTCAAGGAGAATAACAATAGAGTAACAATCGTCAAGGAGAACAACAAAAGAGCAACAGTCGACAAGGAAGAACATCTATAGATAGAGGAATAAACGTCAAGGAAGAACAACAATAGAGCAACAATCGTCAAGGAGAACAACAATACAGCAAAAATCGCCAAGGAAAAACAAAAATAGAGCAACAATTGCCAAGGAGAACAACAAAAGAGCAACAATCGTCAAAGAGAACAACAATAGAGCAACAATCGCCAAGGAAAAACAACAATAAAACAGCAATTATCAAGGAAGAACAACAGTGGAGCAAATATCGTGAAGGAAGAACAACAATAGATCAACAATCGTGAAGGAAGAACAACAATAGAGCAACAATCGTGAAGGAAGAACAACAAAAGAGCAACAATCGTAAAGGAAGAACAACAATAGAACAGCAATCGCGAAGTAAGAACAACAATAGAGCAACATTCGTAAGAAAATAAAAACAATCGACAAAGAAGAACAACAAAAGAGCAACAATCGTACAGAAAGGACAACAATAGAGCAAAAATTGCCAAGGAAGAATAACAATAAAGCAACTATCGTCAAGGAAGAACAACAAAAGAGCAACAATCGTCAAGAAAGATCAACAATAGAGCAATAACCGCCAAGGAATAACAACAATAGAACAAAAATCGCCAAGGAAGAACTACAAAAGAGCAACAATCGTCAAGGAAGAACAACAATAGAGTAATAACCGCCAAGGAAGAACAATAAATGAGCAGCAATCGTCAAGGAAGAACAATAATAGAGCAATAACCGCCAAGGAAGAACAACAATAAAGGAACAATCGTCAAGGAGAACAAGAAAAGAGCAACACTCGTCAAGGAGAACAACAATAGAGCAACAATCGCCAAGGAAAAACAACAATAGAGCAACAATCATTAAGGAGAACAACAATAGAGCAACAATCATTAAGGAGAACAACAATAGAGCGACAATCATTAAGGAGAACAACAATAGAGCAACAATCGCCAAGGAAAAACAACAATAGAGCAACAATCATTAAGGCGAAAAACAATGGAGCAACAATTGTCAAGGGGAAGAACAATAGGCAACAATCGTCAAGGAGAACAACAATAGAGCAACAATCGCAAGGAAAAACAACAATAGATCAACAATCATTAAGGAGAACAACAATAGAGCAACAATCGTCAAGGAGAACAACAATAGAGCAACAATCGCAAGGAAAAACAACAATAGATCAACAATCATTAAGGAGAACAACAATAGAGCAACAATCGATACTGAAAAATAGCAGTAAAGCAACAATCGTCAAGGAAAAACAACAATATGGGAACAATCGTCAAGAAGAAGAACAAAAGAACAACAATCGTCAAGCAAGAACAACAATAGAGCAACAATCGTGAAGAAGAAGAAGAACAAAAGAACAACAATCGTCAAGAAGAAGAACAAAAGAACAACAATCGTCAAGGAAAAACAACAATACGGGAACAATCGTCAAGAAGAAGAACAAAAGAACAACAATCGTCAAGCAAGAACAACAATAGAGCAACAATCGTCAAGAAGAAGAACAAAAGAACAACAATCGACAAGGAAGAACAACAAAAGTGCAACAATCGCCTAAGAAGAACAAAAATAGAGCAACAATCGTGAAGAAAGAAAAACAATAAAGCAGTAATCTTCAAAGAAGAACAACAACAGAGCCACAATCGTGAATGAAGAACAACAATAGAGCAACAGTCGTAAAGGAAGTAAAACAATAGAGCAACATTCGCAAGAAAATAACAACAATCGACAAAAAAGAACAACAAAAGAGCAACAATCGTAAAAAAAGGACAACAATAGAGCAAAAATTGCCAAGAAAAAAAACAATAAAGCAATAATCGACAAGGAAAACAAGAAAAGAGCAACAATCATCAAAGAGAACAACAATAGAGCAACAATCTTCAATGAGAACAACAATAGAGTTACAATAGCAAGGAAAAACAACAATAGAGCAACAATCATTAAGGAGAACAACAATAGAGCAACAATCGATACTGAAGAATAGCAAAAAAGCAACAATCGTCAAGGGAAAACAACAATAGTGTAACAATCGTCAAGGAGAAAAACAAAAGAGCAACAATCGTCAAGCAAGAACAACAATAGAGCAACAATCGTAAGAAAATAACAACAATCGACAAAGTAGAACAACAAAAGAGCAACAATCTTAAAAAAACAACAATAGAGCAACAATCGGCAAGGAGAACAACAATAGAGCAACAATCGCCACTGAAGAATAGCAATAAAGCAACAATCGTCAAGGAAGAACAACAACAGAGCAACAATCGCGAAGGAAAAACAACAAAAGAGCAACAATCATTAAGGAGAACAACAATAGAGCAACAATTGTCAAGGAGAACAACAATAGAGCAACAATCGCCACTGAAGAATAGCAATAAAGCAACAATCGTCAAGGATTAACAACAATAGGGGAACAATCGTCAAGAAGAGGAACAAAAGAACAACAATTGTCAAGCAAGAACAACAATAGAGCAACAATTGTAAGAAAATAACAATCGACAAAGAAGAACAACAAAAGAGCAACAATCGTAAAAAAAGAACAACAATAGAGCAACAATCGGCAAGGAGAACAACAATAGTGCAACAATCGTCAAGAAAGAACAACAATGCATCAACAATCCTCAAGGAAGAACAGTAATAGAGCAACAATCGCCAAGGAAGAACAACAGTAGAGCAACAATCGCCAAGGAAGAACAACAATAGAGCAACAATCGTCAAGGAAAAACAGCAATAGAGCAACAATCGCCAAGGAAGAACAACAATAGAGCAACAATTGTCAAGGAGAACAACAATAGAGCAACAATCGCCACTGAAGAATAGCAATAAAGCAACAATCGTCAAGGAATAACAACAATAGGGGAACAATCGTCAAGAAGAGGAACAAAAGAACAACAATTGTCAAGCAAGAACAACAATAGAGCAACAATTGTAAGAAAATAACAATCGACAAAGAAGAACAACAAAAGAGCAACAATCGTAAAAAAAGAACAACAATAGAGCAACAATCGTCAAGGAGAACAACAATAGAGCAACAATCGTCAAGAAAGAACAACAATGCATCAACAATCGTCAAGGAAGAACAGTAATAGAGCAACAATCGCCAAGGAAGAACAACAGTAGAGCAACAATCGCCAAGGAAGAACAACAATAGAGCAACAATCGTCAAGGAAAAACAGCAATAGAGCAACAATCGCCAAGGAAGAACAGCAATAGAGCAACAATCGCCAAGGAAGAACAACAGTAGAGCAACAATCGCCAAGGAAGAACAACAATTGAGCAACAATCGTCAAGGAAGAACAACAGTAGAGCAACAATTGTCAAGGAAGAAGAACAACAATTGAGCAACAATCGTCAAGGAAGGAAAACAATAGAGCAACAATCGTCAAGGAAGAACAACAATAGAGCAACAATTGTCACGGAAGAACAACAATCGCCAAGGAAGAACAACAAAGTAGCAGCAATCGTGAAGGAGACTAAAAACAGAGCAACAATCATCAAAAAAGAACACCAATAGAACAACAATCGTTAATGAAGTATAATAACAGAGCAACACTCGCCAATGAAAACCCACAAAAGAGCAACAATCGCTAAAGAAAGCAACAGAGCAACAATGATCAGAAAGGAAAACAGAACAGAATAAAATTCGCCAGGATCGACAATAACAAGAAATCAGCTGTGGAGAACATGTGGACAATAATGAGCCATGGAGAACACACCAATCGGCGCGAGTCAACGTCTTCATTTTTTAAATTCTAACGGAAGCTGCCCCAACACGATTATAGACGCTTCTATTTATAGAGATAATGTTTATAAATAAATATTTATATTTTGAAGGCATGTTAAAAGACACAGTAGCCTATTAAAAGCAATCTGCGAAGGGAAAATACAATGTAAGAGGCAGAGGCAGACCAAGACAGATATGGAAGAGTAACATCACAAGATGGACAAGTCATCCTACAACATCAATACTAAATAAGAAGAAGAAAAAAGTGGTATGATTACAGTTTTATTTGGTAATGGACAAAACAAAAGTCGACGTTTCGACCAAGTAGGCCTTCAGCTGGAACAAATAACAAACACAAAATATATATATAAGGATATGTAAACAAATCTAACTACATGGCGATAATATGCTAGATACTCAAGAAAGGAAATTTAAAAAAAGGGTCACTTCCCTGTGTTCCAGAGCGTGGTCAGTCTTAGAATAGACTAAAATGATAAGGCAGGATGACCAACTATAAATATCACTGACCAGGCAGTCAAGCGAGAAGACGGAACGGAAGGGTTCTAAAAATATCGGGAGGTGGGTACAGGATATGTATAAACTATGCAAATCTAACTCTGTGTGTGCACCCCGAACCGATGTGTAAAAAGAAACATGTGTATATAACAATACATGTGTACAAGCATAAATCCGCACATATATTGCCACAAAGCACACAAAAGAAAAACCACAAGGAGCCCAAATGTGCCAATACATGTGCAGACAAATATATCTACATGTATAAGTTCGGTAGCACATATACTCAGCGTCGTCCACTCTTTCCCCCACATACGTCATCTGGCAATGCTTACATATTATGGCGTAGATGATATTCCGTGACACACAAGTGAAACCCTCCTTGATGTCGAATCGTTTATTAGGGAACAAGACCGAATCGGTGCAAAGCACGTAGTTACAAGTTCTGCAGACTCGACGTCCACAACGAACAGTACCAAGGTGTTTGTAGTTTGAGCGGGGGAGGCGGCTCGTGACAAGAATGTCTCTCAGACTCCTGTCGCGTTTGAAGGCTACCTAAGAAGGATCACTGAAAAGTAGGCGGGTAGTAGGATCTGAGTGGAGAATGGAGCGATACCGGTTAAGGATCCTCACCGCAACCAAGTTGTGGGGGTGGTAGGTGAGAGTGAACATGGTCCTATCAGAGGAACGGCGGGTGGATGGAGTGAGTGCTACAGGACTGGAAATATCGACAGCTCGCTTAAATGCAGATTGGAGAACCGAATCAGGATAGAGACGACGCCTAAAGAAACTTAACATCAGGTGGGCCTGTTGGAGAAAATCGTGATCATCCTGGCAGATACGACGAAGTCGTAATAATTGAGAATATGGAATGGAATCTCTGCAGTGAGATGGATGAGACGAGGTGTAGAGAAGATAACAGTGAGATGGATGGGACGAGGTGTAGAGAAGATAACAGTGAGATGGATGAGACGAGGTGTAGAGAAGATAACAGTGGGATGGATGAGACGAGGTGTAGAGAAGATAACAGTGAGATGGATGAGACGAGGTGTAGAGAAGATAACAGTGAGATGGATGAGACGAGGTGTAGAGAAGATAACAGTGAGATGGATGAGACGAGGTGTAGAGAAGATAACAGTGGGATGGATGAGACGAGGTGTAGAGAAGATAACAGTGAGATGGATGAGACGAGGTGTAGAGAAGATAACAGTGAGATGGATGAGACGAGGTGTAGAGAAGATAACAGTTGGCGTCTGTGGGTTTATAGAAGACGGAAGTGTGGAGGCTGGGGGTACCAAGGGAGACGAGGTGTAGAGAAGATAACAGTGGGCGTCTGTGGGTTTATAGAAGACGGAAGTGTGGAGGCTGGAGGTACCAAGGGAGACGACCAGATCAAGAAAAGTGACGGACGAGGTAGAGATATAAATTGTCATCTTCCGGCAAGTCAGTCAGTCCAAAACCGTCATCAATGTACCGTAGGTATTTAAGGGAAGGGGTCCACGGTACGAATTCAGTATTTGATGTTCAAGAGAACAAGTTCAGTGAGACGGAGGAGAGTATAAGTATCCACAGATGGATGTTTTCTTTGGTCAAGAAAGAATTGAAGAGCTATTAGGCCATCGGCATGAGGGATAGAGGTATACAGAGAGCATACGTCGAGGACGGGGATAGAGGTATACAGAGAGCATACGTCGAGGACGGGGATTGAGGTATACAGAGAGCATACGTCGAGGATGGGGATAGAGGTATACAGAGAGCATACGTCGAGGACGGGGATAGAGGTATACAGAGAGCATACGTCGAGGACGGGGATTGAGGTATACAGAGAGCATACGTCGAGGACGAAAGGTCGGTACGAGCGTTCAGGGGTAAGGGAAAGAGAAGAGAAGATAGTGAGGGCATGATTCGTGTCCTTGACATAGGTGGGAAGGGATGTCACTATGGGTTGGAAAATGCTGTCGAGATTGTCGGATATATGTTCCGTGAGACAACTACATGCTGAAACAATGGGACGACCAGAATTATTGGGCGTGTGGATTTTAGTAAGCATGTAGAAGGAAGGTTTTCCTAGAGCACTGCCTGGGATGATGAGACGGGACGCGCTAGGAGGGAGGGACTTATCGTTGATAAGCTGTTTGATGGTTGAGCGAACCTTGTCATTGTTGCTAGTAGTGGAATCACTAGAGCAAGGTTTATAGAACGTGGTGTCAGATAATTGTTTGATGATTGAGCGAACCTTCTCATTGTTGCTAGTAGTGGAATCACTAGAGCAAGGTTTATAGAAGGTGGTGTCAGATAATTGTTTGATGGTTGAGCGAACCTTCTCATTGTTGCTGTCAGTGGAATCACTGGGATGTACTGCCAGGATGATCAAGATTTTCTCCAACAGGCCCACCTGATGTTAAGTTTCTTTAGGCGTCGTCTCAATCCTGATTCGGTTCTCCAATCTGCCTTCAAGCGAGCTCTCGATATTTCCAGTCCTGTAGCACTCACCCCATCCACCCGCCGTTCCTCTGATAGGACCATATTCACTCTCACCTACCACCCCCACAACTTGGCTGCGGTGAGGATCCTTAACCGGTATCGCTCCATTCTCCACTCAGATCCCACTACCCGCCTACTTTTCAGTGATCCCTCTTTGGTAGCCTTCAAACGCGACAGGAGTCTGAGAGACATTCTTGTCACGAGTCGCCTCCCCACAAACACCTTGGTACTGTTCCTTGTGGACGTCGAGTTTGCAGAACTTGTGACTACATGCTTTGCACCGATTCGGTTTTAATCCTTAATAAACGATTCGACATCAAGGAGGGGTTTACTTGTGTGTCACGGAATATCATCTACGCCATAATATGTAAGCATTGCCAGATGACGTATGTGGGGGAAAGTGGACGACAATTGTGTAACAGATTTTGTGAGCATCTTCGTGATGTTGGGCAAAAGACCGACAGCCCGACGTCTGCCCATTTCAACTCCCCTGGCCATAGTGGTAAACCTGACGTGCAGGTTACTGGCATTGTCTCCTGTCACTCCAGCGATCGCGCCCGTTCGCCCTTGAGAATCGCCTTATTGCCCTGTTGGGTTCGCTGTCCCCCCAAGGTATGAACATATCACTCTCATACACATAGGACACCTACTACATATTCCTTACCCCCATGCGCTACCGAACCTATACATGTAGATATATTTGTCTGCATATGTATTGACACATTTGGGCTCCTTGTGGTTTTTCTTTTGTGTGCTTTGTGGCAATATATGTGCGGATTTATGCTTGTACACATGTATTGTTATATACACATGTTTCTTTTTACACATCGGTTCGGGGTGCACACACAGAGTTAGATTTGCATAGTTTATACATATCCTGTACCCACCTCCCGATATTTTTAGAACCCTTCCGTTCCGTCTTCTCGCTTGACTGCCTGGTCAGTGATATTTATAGTTGGTCATCCTGCCTTATCATTTTAGTCCATTCTGAGGCTGACCACGCTCTGGAACACAGGGAAGTGACCTTTTTTTTCTTAATTTCCTTTCTTGAGTATCTAGCATATTATCGCCATGTAGTTACATTTGTTTACATATCCTTATATATTTTTTTTTGTTTGTTGTTTGTTCCAGCTGAAGGCCTACTTGGCCGAAACGTCGACTATTGTTTTGTCCATTACCACGTAAAGCTGTCACCATACCACTTTTTTTTCTTTTTTTTTAGTATTGCTTTTATCATCAGCTTTACAGCAGATTTGCATCTCTACGCATCTTGATGCATTTTGATGACTTTACCTCTACCTAATCCTATAACAAGCTGCACTATCAAAGCAAAAGACAGTGCGGAATTAGCGCTCCATGATAGCCAACCTTCGATGTGGAGAAGACGGCACTTAATGATGATGATAATTTATGACGTCAATTAAAGTATTTTTCATTGCCAAATATATTGAAAGCCGAAAGCATCCAAGCTTGTGTGGACTACAAAGGACAAGAGCTTCTAGGCTTCATGGTTCACCAAGCTTAAATGGGTACTGGATTTTTTTTCTGGAAAGTAAAGCAATGACGTAATATCGACCACACTACCCCAATAAATAATGTTCCGAAGGTCTGTACAAATTATGGTCACTAACACCATATTCACTATACGTCACGTGACGGAGCTCTTTAATTTACCAAAGCTTGTGACTTCTTCAACAAATTTAGCTATAAACGGCTGACGTCATCTTACCACGGCTGCCCCTGTTCACAATGCTGAAAACGTCACAACCTTTGGGTAGTTCCCCTCAGTGGCCAGGTATTCAATATAGATGGGTATAGTTGTCTTTAATAAATAGTTGGTTCACTCAATACTTGCTATCTCTCCGTAGGATCAACCGCAAGTTGTGGTCCGCTATATCCTTGAGTGTCGCCTGTGTGACAGTATTTGCTTGTATTCTTGTACGATACCACGGTGAGTGAGCCAGTTTACTTTTATTGTTATTTTTATTTCTTAATTTTTATTTTCTTTGCATTATTTTTGTTCTTTTTATCTTCTCTTATCTCATTCTATTCTTCTTTATTTCCATCTCATTTTTTTCATATTCTTAGGTTTTTAAAAATAATATTTGCTTTCTTTCTTTTTTCTTTTCTTCTTCATCTTCTTTTCTCTAATTTCACTTCTTCATCAGCTGCATTTTATTATTATTTCTTTTAATTTAAACTGTTGTATCTATTTCGTTTTTTTTTTTTTGCTTCGTTGGTCTTTTTTAATCGTTATTCTATTTCCTGTTTTTATTTTCTTTCTTTTTCTTGTTGTTATTTCAATATTTCTTTCTGTTACTCCTGTTCTTGTTTTTACCTCTCTTGTATCGTTGGCTCTTGTTCACAAACAGGAGTTGCAAATAGCTCTTCCCCGCTGGAACTACAAGAGAGCAGATTGGGCAAAGTTGGCAAGGCTCACTGATGCATATACTGCGCCTATCAACACCCACGAAAAGAAGGTCAATACCATGATAGAGCGGTTAACAAATGGAATCCTGAGAGCTGCTATAGAATCCCTTCCTAAAAGAGCAAGAAGCAACTACAAGCCATACTGGAGCAAGGAAATACAAAGACTAGAACAGGAACTGGACTCTGGAAGAGAACTAGCTGAAACATCACACAGCACAGAGAGCAACATTGACTATAAAGCAGCCTGGGCCAAATACAGACGAGAGGTCATGATATCAGCAAGACAGAGCTGGATAGACAAAATAGAGAGCCTTAATCTAGACAAAAATGGTCATAAGCTATGGAAACTTGCGAAAGCTCTGAGCGGCGAAAACAACTGCCGACCTCCAATATCATTAACACACAATCAGAACATCCTCAAAGACAAAAGGGCAGCAAATCTACTGATAGAGACTTACAAAAACATTAGTAGAATGAACATCCCAATAGACAAACACAAAGCTGCAAGACGGGAAAACCAAGATGCAAAACACATGCCTTTAGCACCAGAAGAGCATCAGACGACCATCTTTACCCCAACTGAATTAGATGTTGCCCTCAAAGGATTGAAGCTCAAAAGTTCCCCTGGTAAAGATGGAATCTCCAACGATATGCTCCTAAATCCTGGACAGACAGCCAAGAGCCAGCTTCAAAGGATAATAAACGCTAGCTGGAGGAGAGGTCATGTGCCGGCAATCTGGAAAGAAGCTATTATGGTGCCCATCCTCAACCGTTGAAAGGACCCACTAGACCCAAGTAGCTATAGACCAATTAGCCTACTGAGCTGCCTGAGTAAACTCATAGAAAGACTGGTTAACAGAAGACTTATGTGGCATTTGGAGACAAAACAACAAATCGTACCACAACAAAGTGGCTTCCGTCAGCACAGATAACTAAAGACCTGATCACCTACATTGCACAGGAAATAGAGGATGCCCTACAAGAAAAGAAACACACACTGGCAGTGTGGGTCGACATAAAGAAGGCTTTTGATAGGGTTTGGCGAGAGGGTTTAAGAAACAAGCTTTTTAGACTTGGCATCCAGGGTCGTTTATTCAATTGGGTCTCTCAATACCTTCAGGATAGAACAGCCAGAGTACAAATTCAAGGTCAACTAAGTAAGAAGGTCTCTATCGAACAAGGTGTCCTACAAGGCGGAGTCTTGTCCCCAACACTCTTTTTAATTTTTATAAATGACATCGTAATGGACATTCCACCCAGAATAAACTCAGCAATATACGCAGATGATCTGGCGTTATGGGCTCGCGAGGAAAGTATGTCGGTGACTGGACCCAGGATGCAAGATGCCCTAGGTGAACTTGAAAAATGGACGAACACCTGGTTCTTACCAATCAACGAAAAAAACTACGTATACAATTTTCAGCCTATCAAGAAACACACTCTCTGCAAACTTGAAGATAAAAGACCATACACTCCCTATAGACCAAAACCCAACATATCTTGGCGTCACCATGAATCGCAGAATGACTTGGAAAAAATCAGATAGACAGAGCAAGGAAAAAAGTCAGAAAACGAACAAATATTATGAAGAAATTGGCAGGAACGGACTGGGGGGGGGGGGGGTGGCAGACAGCAATATTTTGAAAAGACTATACGTAGGAAGAGTCAGACCAGTTCTAGAGTATGGAGTCACAGCCTGGGCTATGGCTTCCAAATCACACCTTAGCAAAATTAACAGAACACAGAACCAAGCTGCCCGTATCATCACTGGTGCTATGAAATCGACACCTATCGTGACCCTAGAAATAGTAACAGGTTTACAACCCTTAGATGACATACGGGTCACTAAAGTATTGCAACAAGCGGAGAAATATATACGGCTCCTTAGCCACCCCATGCACCAAAGAATAACTGGTTCCGGAATTGTACGAATAAAGAGGAGCAACTTCGCTGCAATTGCCAATGAACTAACTACTGAAGACCCAGTACTTTCCCAAACAATATCGACACCCTTGTGCCCATCTGATATGTCTCCTCGTGGAAAGCATAAAATACCAGAACTTAAGGAAAATATAACAGGAATCATGAAAAAAGGCACCCAATCAGACACAGAAAGAAAACACGTAGCAGAAAAACACATACACGATACCTACCCACAAGACTCTTGGTCTCACATATACACAGATGGCTCAGCTACAAATGCCACCAGAAATGGAGGGGGAGGTGTGTTCTTGACGCTGAATAATCAGGACGAGACCACCAAGTCAATAGCTACTGGAAAATTCTCAAACAACTTTAAAGCAGAAACTGAGGCCCTCAGAGATGCTGCAACACTGGCTACTCAACACAAAAATAACATGCACAATACATTGGTAATTCTTACTGATGCACGGTCAGTATTATCAGCTCTAAAATCCCCAAGAATAATGAACTAGATGACTTGAGAACAACCCTGGATCAACTATGCAATAACTTCCAGAGAATAGTCATTCAATGGATACCATCACACTGTAATTGTGATCCACACCATCACACGGGAACGAACGCGCAGACAAATTAACTAAAGAGGGAGGGAGATTACCACAAGAGAACCATCCGCTCAGTTATGATGAAGCCAAATCCATCCTCAAGGGTGAGTTCCATGAAAAATGGAAACGAAAACACCCAAAAGCATAATGAGAGTGACGGATACCACCAACTGTCAAAGTGGGATCAAGTCATCATACTTCGCCTACGCACTGGCCACAGAAAAATGAGAAAAACACATGTTCACCAAATTCAAAATAGGTACAACCAGCCTATGCCACTGTACATTGGACAATATGACTACAAAACATGTTCTACAGGATTGCCCCCAGTACACAGACCTGAGAAGAGCAATGTGGTCCACGCCCAGCTCCCTGGAAGAAAAACTATATGGGCAATCGATTCGCTAAAACAGACATCTGACTTCATGAGAGAGTCTGTAATCCTACTCTGATTGAGTCTTGATCGCAGAGAGAGAGAGAGAGAGAGAGAGAGAGAGAGAGAATATCGTTTATTTTCCCTCTTGCTTTATTTTAGTTCCCTTGGTTATAACGAAATTGAATTGTTTATTAACTTTATAAAAAGCTAAACACATAACAAGTGTATTAATTAAGAAAATCAGACAGAATAACAAAAACAAGTTTCGACTATAAAGTCTTCATCACCAAGCAAAGATACACGATTGTATGGTTCTTCGACAGTCTCATACATTTAACTGTGTACAGTCTGGTAATAAAATACAATGTCATTAGTTTAGTCGTATAATGGATCAAACATTATTTTCAGTCATTTCGTGATAAGAATGACTTAAATCCTTTGCGTTTCTGAGTAGTCTCGAAGCTATTGTTCATCTTCATATATGTATTCATACTCTTCATATGTGTATGGTCATAGCTTAATTGTATGATTCTCTCTGCTTCCTTCACTTTCTCTTGTACTCATTATGGATGGTGTCGAGGGAGATACAAAGTTCTGTTTCTTGCTCTTTTGGCGGCTTCAGTTATTGTTAATTGATGTTGTAGCGATTCTTTAATGTTTTCTGTCCATCTTACTCTGGGTCTGCCGCTTGCTCTTCTCCCTTCTCATCTTTTAATATGTGCTTTGTATGATAAGGAATCGGACGGCATTCTTTCTAGGCAATCAATTGAATTTATTGTTTCTGTATGTACCTTACGATTGGTTCAATGCCTACATTTTAGAATTACATTTATTAATATATAACGAATATAAACACGCATACAATTAATTTCTTTCATTATGTTATATATCATGTTGGTTAACAAAGGCAATTATGGTTAGTTATTTATTAAACCACCGGGAATTGACAGGCGCAGGGCATGGAGTGATAGCGAACCATGGTTGACCAAGATGCTACTCTACATCCTAGTGACTACCCAGTTTGATCAGTAGAGATTGAAGAGGGAAAGCAGACCCGATTTAAAAACATCCTGATTAGTAGTGTGAAGATTTTGGAGAAAATGAGCAAAACATGTCAGTCCGATTGAAAATGGGAGCCACAACGCGATCAATGAAAGCTAAGGGCAAACAACGAGAAGGAGAAAGACATGTGAACCGGTGTCTTTGTCTGATATCATTTGCATGACAGGTATGTGTGTTGTTCTACTTTGGGTGTGAAGTAGTGATAGACCTCATAACTATTGTTCTCTGCCAGGTCTACTTGTGAATGTCTTTCACTCCTTTGATGCCAAGTATATTTTCTCTTTTACGTTAAATATATAACTTCCTCTTCTTTCCTTTCTCATTTGTCTTTCAACATCGAGGCGAGATATAATTTGCGATCAGTTGATTCTCTGTTGGTCTCTGCTATTGTTATGCTTCCTAGTGTTTATAATATTCATCAATCCATCTTTTTCATAGTCGGCCCTTCGGTCTGGTGTTTTCGCAACGTTTATTGTAGGATCGACGTGCTGTGATTATGTCTTTCTGTCCGATCACGTGGCCAAACCGTTTTATCTGTTGGTTCTTTATTTATTAAGTTGCGGAAATTAATCCTAGCTTTTATTTCATTTATTACTTTCTGATCTTATCTTTCAGGCTGTTTCCTGCCATTTATCTAACACAGTCTACAGTCCAGGCCTGGCATTGGTTGCACAATGTTGGGATGAAGATTGTATTGTTGAGCACGGCTCTTTGTTTTCATCTCAAAGTAGCATTTTAGTTGTAATCTTCGAAATTACATTTCCACTGTTTATGGGCGAAGTTATCCTGAACATAGTACATTCCACTCATTCTTAAGATTAATAATTGATAGAAGTGGTTTAAATTTGTGATACCACACGACGAAACGTAATTTTGCTTTAGCTCAAGTAGATGTTTATGTTTAAATGATACTTTACTTGTTATGCTTGTACCAAAAAGGTCAATGATCGGCAAATCTGAGCGTTCCGGGGAAGCAATATTTACATTTTAACAACACACTTTTTTAAATTTGGAGATGCGGTGTCCTCTAATCACTGTGGATGTATAATAGAAGAAGAGTGTGTATTCTATCTCCATAAAAAGATACAAACGGGAAATCAACTAAAATATCAGTGACAAACAGCTGTGAGAGTGCCTGTTTTGCCTCTAGTGTTATTTTGCTTGTTAGACAGTTTTCTGACATTATTACTACTATCCATTATTTTATATTTTCTATGTTTTAATGTTGACACATTTCCATATTCTGCAGGGCCGTATCATTCAAAGGCGGACATTATAACTGGTTTATGTCTCGTCACTAAGTTAGGAGCTGGGGCTGCCTGGGCTGTGGTTCAATCCTGGGGGAATGAAATGTATCCACTTGCAACGAAGTAATTGTTCTGTCTTTATGCTCATATGATAAAAATTCTCCATGTTATCTGTTTTACTAACTACCTGCTGTCTGCTCACTTTCTGTCCATGTAGTTCGTTACAACACAAATGACTAAAACACGTGTTAACCAACCGCCTCAATCCACTAGTATAACTGTTCATTTATATAAGAATGCACTCATATCTTTATCTGTGCTTAGGTGTACCAATACACAAGAATATTTTTACAGGCATACATACATTCATTCATTAGGTGTCGTCTTCAAATCGAAGGTTGTCTAACATGGAGTGCCATTTCACACTGCCTCTTGTCTTTATAGTGCACGTTGTCAACGGATCATTTGTG
This sequence comes from Megaustenia siamemsis, assembly GCA_032433765.1. Lineage (NCBI taxonomy): Eukaryota > Metazoa > Mollusca > Gastropoda > Stylommatophora > Ariophantidae > Megaustenia > Megaustenia siamemsis. Next base: position 866,198 of record JAVIAB010000125.1, on the reverse strand, counting down.
CATCTTTTGATATATGAAATAAACATAAAATGGTATTGAGCATCTAGAGTAACAGTGCGACAAGACAAACTACTACATAGTTTCGGCAAAAGCCTTCATCGTGTAAATCAAACAAATTGTACAAATAAAACGCATAAATTCTATTTAGACAGTACAACACAACTCCAAAGAAATGGTGAAAAGAATGGCGATTAAGACCGTGGCCAGGATTTACGTCTGGTTAAATGATTAATAGACAATAGGACGGGCAGGTAGGACTTAATTAAACTAAAGGAAGCAAACAATGACACAGCTAAAACATTTGGTCAAATGAAAAACAAATGAGAGGAGATGTCCCATAGGGTACGAAGAAAACGAGAAGAATAGTAAAAGAGAGGGAGGATAGGGGTGCCAAGGGAGAAGAAGAGCAAGCGAGGTAATAGAGAGAATGCGGGGAGAAAAAATGGGGATAGACACAGAAAAGAAATGGAGAGGAGACCAGTGATTAAAGGAAAGAGTGCAAACAATTTAATCCTCTTGGTAGGAGAGTCCCAAAGAGGGCTCTATCTTTTGATGTTATCCGTCCACTATAGTCTTGGTCTGCCTCGTCTGTCTTGCACCTTCCCTTCCAAGATGACGTTTAGAAGGTATTATGTCTCTTCACATGTCCAAAACAAATGTAATTGTCTTTTTTTAAAATTGTATTAAGACGTTTTTTAAAATTATTTTCAGCTGATTCAGAACTTTCGTATTTGTCTTCCTTTCACCACATTCTCCCAATTTGCCTATAGATCCAAATTTCAAAGGCTTCCATTTTCTGCTCAGTGTTCTTCGTTAATGTATATGTTTCTGCACCATACAGGAATGTTGAGATAATATACTTATATACATATACTCTCATGAACAAATACATACATTAATATTTATATTTTTTATGGGATATTAGATTAACTTTGCACTACAGGCAAACAGGTTGGTACTAAGCTGATCAGTGATTAGACGCATAGTTAGTCCTTGCAGGTTGTAGTTCCCGCTTGTTCAACGTGGAATTTAATATTTATTATTGTCACCCCTCTATCTATCCATATGTTCGCTGACGTTTTTACTAAGGAAGGGATGTGATGAATGAAAACCATTCAAATTGTAACAAATCTTGGAGTGAAAACCATTCAAATTGTAAAAAATCTTGGAGTGAAAACCATTCAATTTGTAACAAATCTTGGAGTGAAAACCATTCAAATTGCAACAAATCTTAGAGTGAAACCATTAAAATAACAAATCTTAAAGTGTAAAAAAAAAAAAATTAAAACTATCTAAAAAGTAAAATGAAGAAAGAGGAAAATATTTGGTTGAAAATAATAAGTATGTATATACCAAAATGATCCACGCAAATAAGAAGCGAATAAGACCAACCCCTATATCTTTATCTTAGCGATCAATATTGTATTTATCTGCAATCATTTATTTCGAGACACTTCTAATGTGAAGACAATAATGAAAAAAATATTTATTATAGATGCAAACTCTGACGTGATACACAAACATCGATTACGCAGAGACATATATTTTTTTACAGCAATCGAAAAAAAATCCACTAGCAACAGAAACAAGAGATTATAAGTTCAAGCTGCCTGTTTTTCTAGGTTCTTTCTCTTGTGTATTTGTGGATTGTTCAAGGTGCTGTAATAACATTTCTGATTTAAAATCAATATTTTATATTAATCTTCAACATAACGTTGTGCTACCAATGCCAGTCCTGGACCCTAGATGCGAGAACAATAAGAAAAATAACCTCTATTGAGATGAAATGTGTTAGACGAATGACAGGAAACAGTCTGAGAGATAAGATCAGAAATGAAGAACTGAGAAAAAAGCTAGGAATAACTCCCGCCATAGAATATATAAAGAAACAATAGATAAAATGGATTGGCCACGTGACAAGGCAGAAAGATCAAAACACAACACAACGAGCCTTCAATAAACGTTGCCATAACACCAGACCCAAAGGCCGAACACAAAAAAGATGGAAACACTAGGAAACATAACGGCAGCAGACGAACAAAAGATCAAAAGACCACAAAGTATATCTCCCCTCGACGTTGAAAGGCAAATGAGGAAGGAAAGAGGAAGAATAAAAAGAATTCATCGACATTTTCTGCATCATTATCTATGTAGGGGGGAGAGTAGGTGGCAAAATCGATAGCTCTTCGTATCCCAAGTCAGGAGAGCACGGGTTAGATCTCGCTAGAATCAAAAGTTTCTTTTTCTATCGGAAGTGAAATAAAAACTCAGACCTGACTATCTCACTGCGACTGCACTGGACAGGCGGCTTTCATTCTCCGGTTCTACAGGCTCCCCTACCCGGCAGACCCCAGTACTGGAAAAATGCAGTAAAGATAGTTTGTAATGATAAATGTGAATCATGTGAGATCTGTTGTTGTGTCGAAGTCATGCATTCATATCATCGAGTGCCTTCTCCGCAACGAAGGTTGACAACCATGGATCGCCATTCTACTCTGTTTCTTGCTTTGATGGTGCAGGCTGTCATAGATTGACTTGTCCATCTTTTGATGTTACTCGTCCATGTTAGTCATGGTCTGCCTCTGCCTCTTTTACCTTGTATTTTCCCTTCCAATATTACTTTTAGTAGGCTGTTGTGTCTTTTAACATGCGTCAAAAATTTCATTTGTCTTGTCTTAATTGTATTTAGTAGTTTTCTTTTTATTTTTAGTTGTTTTAAAACTTCATTGTTTGTTATATTTTCTTTCCATCCAATTCTACCTATTCTTCTATAAATCCACATTTCAAAGGCTTCAATTTTCTGTTCTGTTTTCTTGTCTAATGTCGATGTTTCTGTACCATACAGGAATATGGAAAAGATGTAACATTTTGCCATTCTTAGTTTCAGCCCTTGTGTTATTTGTTTTGATGTTAGTATGTTCTTCATGACATTAAAATTACTTTTTGCCATACCTATTCTTTTGTTACATTTTCCATCATTGGTTATAGTATGTTCCATGTAGTTGTAGCTCTGGACTGTCTCCAGATGTGTTCCCTCAACTGTGATATTTAATTGTAGGTCTTGAGACTTTTCTTTGTTTATGATCATAGTTTTAGTCTTTTTGATATTCATTTCTAGTCCATATTTTTTTGCTTGTTATGTTTATCACATTAAGCAATTGTTGTAGGTTTTTAGGATTTTTTGCTAGTAGAACAGTATCATCAGCATATCTTAGGTTATTGATTATCTTTTCATTAATGTTTAGGCCTGGCATCTCTGAGATGTTTTTAAAGATTTGCTCAGTGTATAGATTCAACATGCTGGTTGCTCCCAGTACAAATTACATATTAGTTGTATGTCTGTGTCGTCTAGATTTATATTCTTTAGGCAGTCTATGAGTTGATTATGGTGTATTCTATCGAAAGCTTTGGTGTAGTCTATAAAGCAGGCATATATTGGTTTGTTTACTTCTGTGTACTTTTCAATCAATGTTCTCATGCTAAATATGGCTTCTTTTGTCCCACTGTTTTTCCTGAATCCAAATTGTTGCTCGTCTAATTCAGTATTGATTTTATTCTGAATCCTTCCCTGTATAACTTTTAGTAAATTTTTTGTTACCTGGCTCATTAGGCTTATTGTTCTGAAATCACTGCTTTCAACTGCACCATTTTTTTTAGGCAGTGCAATGAAAGTTGATGTTTTTAGATCGTTTGGTATGTATCCTGTATGGTATATGTCATTGCATATGTCTGTGATCACTTCGACGCCAAACTCTTCTAGAGCCTGTATCATCTCTATCTGTATATTGTCAGATCATGCTGGCTTTCCCTTTTTCGTTGTTTGTATGGCTTTTTCTACTTCATATTTCAGGATTTTATAGTTGTATGTACATTTTGTGTCTGGCTTTTTGTCCCTTTCGTCATGAAATGATTCTGTTATATATTCTTGCCATCTATCTATTATATCTTTGTTGTAGGTTAGCAATTCTTCCCTCTTTGTTTGCAATACATCCATTTCCTGCTGCTTTTTTGTCTTTAGTTATTCTCTTTATTTCTGCGTACATCTCTCTTATGTTTTGTTTACTTTCCATAGTTTCGACTTCTAGACATCTTTAGTTGAGCCAGACTTCTTTTGCCTTTTTGCACATTCTCCGTATTTCAATGTCTATATCCTTGTATCTGGCAGTGTTTTTCGCTTGTCTTCTTTCTTCCATTTTTTCTAAGATTTTGTCAGTTATCCATTTTTGTTTTTTGTTACTTTCCTTTTTGGGCAAGGTGTTACAGGATTCTTGCATGCTGTTTTTTATGTATTGCCATTTTGATGTGACTTTTTCCTCAGGATTTTCTATTCTGTACTGCTTAATCCCCTCTTCTAGCAGCTTCTGATATGTATTCTTTACTTGTATAGTATAAGTTTCTTTTACATCTTTCTGGTTTAACTCTGTTATTTCTATTGGTGTTGCTGAATTAGTTTTTTGTTTGTTTCTCTTTAATTTGATTTTCATTTTTATCATTACAGGATTGTGATCTAAATTAATATCTGCTCCTGGGTAGGTTTTGGCTTTCTTGACGCTGTTCCTGAATCTGTCTTTTATCATTATGTAATCTATTTAATTTCTCTTCTTGTCTCCAGGGCTTTTCCATGTGTATAATTTCCTTTTCTCTTGCTCAAAGACGGTGTTGCATATTATCAGTCTGTTTTCTTCACAAAATTGTATTAATCTTTCTCCTCTGTTATTCCTTTTTCCTAGACCATGATTTCCTATAATGGTCTTATATTTACCTTTTCCTACTTTAGCGTTCATGTCACCCATTATAATCAAGATGTCTGATGATTTCACTTGCTTCATAACTGTATTTAGATCTTCATAGTATGCCTCTATTTGTTCGTCTGTGTAGTCTTGAGTAGGTGCGTATGTCTGTATTATTGCTATGTCGAATGGTTTTGCCTTAATTTTTAATAGTGTAATCCTATCATTGTATGTCCAGTGGGTATTTATATATTTTTGTAGCTCTCGTTTTATTAGAATGCCTACTCCTCTTTGATGTTCTTTTGTGTTACCTGAATATATAAATGTATATTTATCGTCTTGTATGTATCCACTTTCCTTCCATCTTGTTTCTGATATGCCTAAGATATCTATGTTTAATCGCTCTGCTTCTAACATTAGATTTTCTAATTTAGTCATGCATTAAATTGAACAAATTGAAATATCTGTCCCAACTACTGCTGAGCTTATCCACTGATCTCATTAACACTGAGACTTTCATTGTACAGAGGTCACGGTCTGCTGACTGTCAACGTAGCGGCGCGGGTTGGTGCACTTGTCGCGCCCTTTCTTATAGATCTGGTAAGTGTGTCTGTAATAGCGTGTAGGTTCAATTCAATAGATTCACGTTAAAGACAGACACAAAAGTTCATACTGATAGACAAGTGCAGCAGGTATACAGACAGATAATTGGATGGACGCGACGAATACAAATTACAGACAGATGTATGTATGCTGTTTTATAGAGTGAATTACATACAATTAGATACATAAATATAAAAAGGTGTCAGGAGAAAGACATATAGACATGAATACAAAGAAATGAATGGATAGATGAATGGACCGACAGATATATATGCATGCATATAATTTAATATAGAGGTGGATGGGGATAAAGTTCAAGATATAATTATGTACATGCATACTATAATTATATATATATATATATATATATATATATATATATACAGTATATATATACTATTCTATATAATAATATATGGCCCTTTTCGTTTTGTCAGACGGTCTAGTGGAGGCTATTGTGTATTTTTTTGAGGTTTTGTTTTTGTCGAACAGCTTCTCTCGTGGCTAATTCTACCAATGTTTGACAATCACATACGTCCACAGAATGAACAAGTCAGGTCCACTGTTCCATAGGGTTTCTATCCTTTTTCATGAGTATTTTCTCTTCTAAGTTTTGCCTTAGCACAGTCTCAAAAGATGTTATTCCCTTCCTTATACATGCTATCCATGATGTGAGATCACGTGCCAGATGTTCCCAGCCATTTTCACAGATGGAGAAGTCATTCAGAGATGATTTACAATATATAAAAATATACATATACAATAAATAGACATGTATATACAATCATACGAACATACACTTAGAAACAAAAACGTAACGTAAGATAGGATAAGATAAGACAAGACCAGATTTATCAACAAGCAGTGCAGCAGATTTGTTGTTGTTGCGTTCGCCAGCTTTCAACTCTGACGAAGTCCCTAGAGACTAGGAACTGAGTTTTGCGAGTTAATTCATTTTTCCCTGGCAGCCGCGTGCACAGGGGTCCCTCGTCGCACAGGCAGATAACTCAGACTTCGGAGGTGCTCATGTTTTTTTCATGTCAATGAGTAACTGACGTTTCAAGCCGGGCCTCGCTGCTGAGACCGAGGGTGGTTGTCGTAGAGAGAATTCATAAATAAAAATCCCAACCAGTGTAGCCGAGATTTGAACCCACAACCTCTCTGTCCCGAGGCCGGCGTCTTGCCTCGAGACTAACCAGTCCCCCATGGACTTGGGATATGAGGAAACTGCAACAAGGAACACTTTTCATGCATAGCCTGCAATGGTTCCTGCCGCATATCCATCATATACCAGAAGTTCACGTCCTCCCGAAAGTGATGATCGTCATATTTCTTTAAAAATGTTTAGCGCTTGATGATGTTGGCCATCGCTGTTGACTCCAATTTCTAACATATAAACACACAGTTAGTCGTCAGATCATCCCCGTCGCACATCAAACAACAGACCGTAAGATTAGCGTACGGTCGGTCTAGGGATTTACGATGGGCCATTACGCTGACTTGGCACACATAACAATGTAAGCACAGCAATGACGCGCCCTTTAGATTCCTGATTACTCTAGTAAATGTAGCCTACGACGAACAAAACACGGTGCAGATTCCCTAAAGAGATAAAACTGCGGCTGACGAAACATTTCACATTAATGAGTACTAGAGATTTAGAAACTATGCCATCTCTCATCTCACACCTTACATAAGCCTGCATCTTCTTTCTCCCACTAGCAAATAGTTTTTTTTTTTTTATTTCATTGCTGTCATCGTCATAAGAGTTATCGTGTTTATATGTTCGTTTAATATACATTGTGCTTATTTTCAAGTCCCAAACAATATCAATGCCTGGACTAACCCTACAATACATATCAAGAGAATGAAGCTACAGTCTACTATTGTTTAAGAAATATTGTTCCTGATTTCTTGTAAATATTATATTGGGGGGTGGGGGGGGGGGAATGGTGAACGTATCCAAGCTAGATCGAGACAGCGGCCTGAATTAAGATCATTTAATCCTTGTGAAATATGTGTCATTCAAGTATCGAGTCAGCACACAATCCAGACATTAGGTGTTTACTTCGGGATCATAAGTTCAAATATGTTGTGTGTATGTGAGTGTGTGTATTGGGGGTGGGGGGGGGTGATAACTCTTATAATGAATCTTTAGTAATTCATGAATATCACCTTTAAATGTATTGAGATTCAGAGTAGAAACTGTAAATAATAAAAAGAAAAGTTACTAAAATGAAAAACCTTCAAGTTTCTCATTCTAGGTGTAGGTTTTCACCAGGTGAATGTCATATAGACACAGGTGTATACAAGTTAAGGGAGCCGCAATAGCTCAGTGGTTAGTGAACTGGACTACAAATGACAAGAATTCGGGTTGGATCTTGATCGATGGCTTCCGGGTTCACCCAACTTTAAATGGGTACCGGACTTTTTTCTGGGAAAGTAAAGCGGCACTGACGTAATACCGACCATATTACCCCCAAAATCATGTGTCGACGGTCTATACAAATTATGGTGACTAACACCATATTTCCTACACGGGGCTCTTTACTTTTACTTTATATACATGTCAAGCAGCACATGTCATGTGACTAATTGCACATAATTAATTAATTTCATAATGTTGCATATATGTTTTTATCTCTTTAATCATAGTTCTATTTATTTCAGGATCAAAGGGACATAAGTTCGTTCAGCGTGATGGGTTGCCTTCTCTTTGTAGAGATCATCCTGTGTATTATTACGCCAGAAAACAAGGCTCGTAAACCTGTTGCTATTTTTTCACAGAGCATTATTGTGGATAGGCCCGCAAGCTCCGTTAACCTGGGACACACTCAGGGACTTGAAAGTGAAAGCTCCACTGATGGTGCTGAAAGTAATCACACTAGTGTGTCTCTCGAAGTACCAAACGCTGCTCTTGGCACGATTGAAGAAGAGGAGATTTCTAGCAACGAGACAGATCGCAATGGTATAGAAACTTCCACAGAAAACATCAGTATTGCCATAGAAGAAGACACTTTAACAACAGACGCCACAGATAAAGATTTAAACATCGTCAAAGTAGAAGAAAATACAGCAGATACCAAAACTGATATTGCTTTAAGAAAAGAAAACAATATTGAACTCAAGCCGGCGAAAGTTACTAAAAAGTCATCACCAGAACCGAAGTCGAGAAAGAGTAAATTTGAAAAGTCTAAAAAGAATGGCGAAGTTCCTCATGGGAAATCCAAATCCAAACAAAAGGAAGAAGATTTCCCACCTTACATCGAATCTGAATACCACAAGAATATCAGATATTCCATTTATTGATGTAATGGGGTGTGCTTTTGTCGGACAACGTTTCTCTCTATTTGTAGATAGCCGCTCGTTAAAAGTGTGTTAAGCTTCTGAATCACACATTCACTTGTAAATATGTTTCAGTCAGAAAATTGTGGTAACGCACAGTGTGACGGGTAAAATTGACTTGTGGGATAACAGACATTACGACATGGAGGAGATACTGGTAACTATAGCATATTATCTTGAAAGAAATTCAACAATAGAAATTATAAACAAACGAGTGAAATATATTTGTCGTGATTCATGATCGCCTATACTTGTTGGTATGGCACTTGATGATATTCTATATCATCATCATCATCATCAATGGCCGTCTCCGCAACGAAGGTTGGCTACCATGGAGCGCCATTCTGCTCTGTCTCTTGCTTTGATGGTGCAGGTTGTCGAATTCTTCTCCATGGCTTCCTCTGGACTAGTACGTGATGAGGCTCCAATCTCTTTCACGGTGGTCAGCCACATTCGTCTTTCGTGTCCTGAACATGCCTCTTGAGTACCACACACTTTGCTATTTTCGCTTTCTGGGCCGTTGGTCATTGCTGACTCTTCCGCCCCATCCACCGTTGCAGACTTTGTACAATTCGGAATGGACATTTCCGTCTGCCTGGCTCGACAGTGAAAAACAATGACCTATCATCGATAGGTCAATCTCTAATGAAAAGAAGATAAATACCCACTTAACAACGAGAATTTCCACCGTCCACCAGCCTGTCAGAAGTTAAACAACCACAACAGGCATGAGCAGAATATTAAATCCAAGAAGCACACCGCCTGTAACCGGCGTATTTCGAAACAACACACGCTGTAACGGAAAACACTGTCCACACACGGACGCCATCTTGAATCATATCATATTCTATATAATCGAATAAAATCCAATGACAACAGAAAAGTTTGAATGTAGGAGAACAGAGGAAAGCATGCAGTGGTAATCTGGGACAATTAATAAAAGTGATTAGTAAACGATGGTCACATGAAATACTGACATACACAGTGAACACATCATGATAGTGTTGCGCTTATATCCACCCTTTCGCTGTAGCAGCAACACCTGCCTTCAGCACTCTCTGTTGTGTTTATATAACAACTATTAGAATGCTCTTACATAAGCTTTTATGTTCTACTAAGAAAAAGACGTTAAGTCGGGCATTTTCCCTACAATCCCTCAACTTCCAACCCTCAACTTCCAATCCCTCAACTACAAATCCCTCAACAACCAAACCCTCAACTTCCAATTCCTCAACTACAAATCCCTCAACAACCAAACCCTCAACTTCCAATCCCTCAACTACAAATCCCTCAACAACCAAACCCTCAACTACCAAACCCTCAACTTCTTCAATTTTTTGGTTACAGTAACTGATGTTCAAATCATTGGACAGTTATCACCACTATTGCCCAACAAGGAAATAACTCTGGAGGCAAAACGAGCACTATACAATACTCTCTCTCTCTCTCTCTCTCTCTCTCTCTCTCTCTCTGCGATCAGGACTCAATCAGAGTAAGGATTCCAGACTCTCACATGAAGTCCAAGTGTGTTGATCGCCCCCACAGACAGAACATCACAAGTAGAGTTCGCCAGATCCACTCTGACTGAACACCCGTTAAAACGTTGCACTGTGTTCTGCGCCAGTGGCCCAGTGCATCCGATTTCAGCCAGCATTTTATTCGGGTTTGCTTTCCCTAGCCTTTGATTGTCCCCAATCTTCCTGCAAGGCAGCAGATTGTCTTTTCTGTAGGGGGATTCTGCCCTTAGATGGTCGGCCCTCCCAGGTTTACAAGCACCATCTGCCCGAGTCACTAGAGGTGACTAACACAGACATGAACACACAAAGATGTGAGATGTGACTAACACAGACACGCACGCACAAAGATGTGAGATGTGACTAACACAGACATGCACACACAAAGATGTGAGATGTGACTAACACAGACATGCACACACAAAGATATGAGATGTGACTAACACAGACATGCACACACAAAGATGAGAGATGTGACTAACACAGACATGCACACAACGATACGAGGCATGACTAACACTGACACACATAAAGATATATGACACATGACTAACATAAGCATGCACATAAATATATGAGATATAACTTACATAGACATGCACACACAAAGATAAGACACATGCCTAACACTAGTACACACTAAGATATGAGATATGACTAAACACAGACACACATAAAGATATGAGACATGATTAACACGGACACACCAAGATATGAGATATGACTAATATGACACACACCAAGATATGAGTTTTGGCCAGCACACACAAGCTAAGATATGAGCCATGGCTAGGACAGAAACACAACAAGATATGAGCCACGGCTTCATGAAAACACACCAAGAAATGAACCATGTCTAGAACAGAAACATATTAAAGTGTCCATATGCTTGGGCTTGTTGTAGTCGGCAGACTCTTCTGAACGTGGGAATCACAGGTTTCGTTAAACAGTTGTCCGGAGATTTGAGAGTGCAGTCTGACCCATAGAACGTTCTCTTGCATGTACAGATTCCCGATTGACTGTTGACAGGTGTCGTTGAAACAGTTGTCCGGACATTCGAGAGTACATATGATGTCACAGGCATCAGAACACATCTGTTCGCACTGTAGCCCAAAATTACTATCGGGACAAGTGTCATTACAGGTATAGCCAAGATGTTTACATTGTAGGCATTTTCCTGATTTTTCCTCAAATAAAGGACATACACTAAGACAAGACCCGGAACAGTCGTGTCCATAGATCCCATGTGAACAGTTGCCGTGACAAGTACCGATGATGACATTGCAGCCTTTACTACACCCACTACACATTGCACAAAACGACCAAGAATGCTCGTCCAGACAATAGGTGTCTGTAAATGTTTGCACCTCACATACCGTCAGTGCACTCTCGGCCTGCGAAATGGTCGGTGAGAACTCAATCTTAATGTGTGCCATTGGTGTTTGTGTTTTGACTACAATAGCGTTCACAGATAAATTAGGGTATGATATATCATTATACTGGAACACTACTCAGCCACTGTCAGAGAAAGCCTTTAGAGTGGCATTCTTTACTCGAATTATAGTGCTAGCTCGATGATAGATTCGAATGGTGTGAGTCTTCTGGGGCGTTGCAAAGTTCAGATACCAGAATACAGAATTGGTTCCACTTCTCCATTGTGTGTGTGTGTGTGTGTGTGTGCGTGCGTGCGTGCGTGCGTGCGTGCGTGTGTGTGTGTGTGTGTGCAGTCATTGTCATAGAGATTGGTCTTTGTTTTGCTATTAACTGCGGCCTCTGGTCCACATCCGTCTCCTGTATAAAAAGCATCAAATGTGTCGGTCTGGTTTGTGATCTGTTTGAGAGCCACTTTCCTACCCCCGCCAATGTAGTTGGAGCAGATATTTGCAACTATCACCCCTTCAATCCGTAACTTGTTGATCAGACCAGCCCCAGAGCAGAAGACATCAATCTCGTGCGGACTAACTACAAACCTTGATACATTGTTACATGAGGCAGAACTATTCAGTTTTACCGTGAAACTGTCCGGATATGTGTAAAAGTCATTCACATAAATCCTAAACCAGGAGCACGGCAAAGATTGATTGAGAGTAGTCTCTCTCTCTCTCTCTCTGCGTTCAGGACTCAATCAGAGTAGGATCCCAGACTCTCACATGAAGTCAGCTGTCAGGCTAAGTGTGTTGATCGCCCCCACAGACAGAACATCACAATTAGAGTGTGTCAGATCCACTCTGATTGAACACCCGTTAATACGTTGCACTGTGTTATGCGCCAGTGGCCCAGTGCATCCGATTTCAGCCAGCATTTTATTCGGGTTTGCTTTCCCTAGCCTTTGATTGTCCCCAATCTTCCTGCAAGGCAGCAGATGATCTTTTCTGTAGGGGGATTCTGCCCTTAGATGGTAGGCCCTCCCAGGTTTACGAGCACCATCTGCCCGAGTCACTAGAGGTGACTAACACAGACACGGACACACAAAGATGTGAGATGTGACTAACACAGACATACACACACAAAGATGTGAGATGTGTCTAACACAGACATGCACACACAAAGATATGAGATGTGACTAATACAGACATGCACACAGCGATACGAGGCATGACTAACACTGACACACATCAAGATATATGACACATGACTAACATAAACATGCACATAAAGATATGAGATATAAATGACATTGACATGCACACACAAAGATATGACACATGCCTAACATAGACATGCACACAAAGATAAGAGATATGACTAACATAGATATGCACACACAAAGATATGAGATGGGACTAACATAGCCATGCACACACAAGGATATGAGATGTGACAAACACAGACATGCACACACAAAGATATGAGATATGACTAACATAAACATGCACACAAAGATATGAGATATCACTAACCCAGACATGCACACACAAAGATATGACATATGACTAACACTGGTACACACTAAGATATGAGATATGACTAAACACAGACACACATAAAGATATGAGACATGATTAGCACGGACACATCGAGATATGAGATATGACTAACATGACACACACCAAGATATGAGCCATGGCCAGCACACACAAGCTAAGATATGAGCCATGGCTAGGACAGAAACACAAAAAAGATATGAGCCATGGCTTCACCAAAAAACACCAAAAAGTGAACCATGTCTAGCACAGAAACACATTAAAGTGTCCATATGCTTGGGCTTGTTGTAGTCGGCAGACTCTTCTGAACGTGGGAATCACAGGTTTCGTTAAACAGTTGTCCGGAGTTTTGAGAGCGCAGTCTGACCCATAGAACGTTCTCTTGCATGTACAGATTCCCGATCGACTGTTGACAGGTGTCGTTGAAACAGTTGCCCGGACATTGAGTAGTCTCAACTGATGTAGAATCTATGTCCTGATTACATGAAGTGTCGTTGTTATCAAACAGGAAAGTAGGTTCAGATTTTTGGGCATATTTGTAAATAAAATCCAAGTACTGACACTGGGGTCCGAAATATTCATGCTGACAACTGTCATTGTTTGGGCATATCCCTGTAGTTTTGTCACAAACTAAGTCATTATAGCAGTGACATTGTAACGTACAATTCGTCCCAAACCAACCGGCTGCACAAGTTAGGTCACTAGCTTCCAAGGTTGCTAAGGAAGCCAGCGAAGAAAGACTTGATCTACAGCGATGGTTAACGAACTGTGTACACATATTTATTTGATAACGGTATTATCAAACCCGTGATTGCATTAAAAAAAATCCACCAACTCGCTGTGGTAACAGATAGCATGCAATTCTCTAATAGAATGTGATAAACCGTTGAAGGCAAGGAAAGTCAACATTGTTTACATGGCTTGGACGCAGGGTACGTCCATCTTGGTGCGTCCCATGACCCTATACAATACAATCTTCATCCCAATGTGCTACCAATGCCAGACCTGGACCCTAGATGCAAGAACAATAAGAAAAATAACCTCTATAGAGAAGAAGATGGGGTTTCTCAGAAGAATGTTGAAAGTTCCCTGGACAGATAAAAAAACCAATGAGGAAGTTCTCAAAGAGGCCAACACAAAAAGGGAGCTCTTTAAAAACATCAGAAAGAAGCAATCAACATTTTTCGGGCACATCATGAGAAGAGGAATGTTGGAATACTTGGTTACAACTGGCAAAATAAAAGGAAAGAGATATCGCGGACGACAAAGAGAGAAAATACTGGATAGCTTGGTGTCATGGCATGGAAAACAGTCAACAACAGAACTGATACGATGCACTGTAGATAGAAGATTGTGGAGGGACATGATCGCCTACGCCAACCGGCAGGGTACATGATGATGATTTACCTTTAGGTTTGAATATATAGCACTAGAATTTAGCGTTAGCTTTGAATATTTAGCACTAGCATTTAGCGTTAGCTTTGATTACATGTCACTAAATCAGTGTGGTGTTGAGCTAAAGTACTTCATACTCCCCACAAACCTATAATCTAAGAGCTGTCGCGTTGTAAATAGGAGCGTTCCACTTCAATTGATTTCCAGTCGGGTGGTGCCCTAAAGATGAGAGGAATAACGTGCACTTCTCCCACCACAAAAATTGGGTGAGGTAAACAAAGTGGAGGGAGACTGTGAAGTAAGAAGATGATACTTCAGTTGACAATTACTTCAGAATTCGCCCTTGATTATCGAGCTGCATGTATCAACTTTCACATAACATTCTACAAACCTTAAGATTTGTAATCCGCTAGTGATGTTTTTGTTATGTTGCCATTAATTATTGTGTGACGTGCATGGTGGACAAGTGCATGTGACTTTTGCATAAATTTCGTTTTTATTTAAATATTAATTTGAATGCTCATCCATTAAAATAATAATATGTTGACTTATCATCAGCATCAATTACCATGGCTGCTGGTGTGGGTGATCATGTCTCTCCACAATCCTCGATCACGACAGTTATTTATCATTTATGTTGTTGACCTTCTACCAAGTCATTCTCTTCAGCTGTCTGGTATCTTTTCTCTTTGCTTCCCTCTTATCTCTTCGTCCCTCAATTTTCTCAGTTGTCACAATATATTCCAGCTATTCCCTTCTAATTACATGGCCAGACAATGATTGTTTCTTCACGTCAGAGGCTAGCGGAGCCAACCGTGAACAAACCGACAGAAGGCAACAACAGAAAATCACAATCGTTACTTTTTTGTGTAGTCATGGATCGCCACATTTACAATTTGACATGTGCCATGATGGTATGCTGTCTTAGTTTGAGCGGTCGAAGTTGGAATATCAAAATGTATGTTGGAAATCAATCTTCTTTCTTGCTTTGACCTGTTTTATAACATCCAAATTACTCTTTTGTAACTGTCCGTGGTATTATTAATTCTCTCCTGCAAAACCACTTTTATGTGGCCTTCACTGATTTTCTTTCATGTTATCCCGTTGTCCATTATTCACAACCATATCGGTATTGGCTCTAGATAACAATGAATACTATTTTTCATATTTCAGTTGGCAATAATATATTGAATTATATCTATTTTATTCTTTGTAATGTCGCCTCTGTTGAATTATTTTGCATCTCACCTCTGTTATTCATCTACCATCTGAAGTTAACATCGTTTTGAGGTACTGAAAACAGGACTTCAGTTTCCAAGATGGTAGATGTAGTCCACGTTCTCTCGATCGCTGCAGAAAGTGCTCCGATGTCTGATTAATTTCGGTTCTCCATTGCACTCCTATGCGTTAAAGTCAAAATGATGATCTACTTATTACATCTGCGCCGATAAAACAATGTCGTACGCCGGCAATATTCCATTTTCGACAAATCAAGTGTTGTGAATGCGACCTTCCACCGTCTAGGCTTGTTCTGCGCTTTACGTCACATTGGCGCTGTTCATGACCGTTGTTGAATTTGCTTGGCGCAAATTATTTACAT
Organism: Megaustenia siamemsis; assembly: GCA_032433765.1. Taxonomy (NCBI): domain Eukaryota; kingdom Metazoa; phylum Mollusca; class Gastropoda; order Stylommatophora; family Ariophantidae; genus Megaustenia; species Megaustenia siamemsis. The sequence goes on along the minus strand of JAVIAB010000125.1, from coordinate 850,087 downwards.
GTTACTCATTATAGAGTAACTAGACTAGAGTCAAAAAACTGCTGGATCTATGCAATCAAAATGATTTATTTATCACCAACACATTCTTCAAACACAACACAGAGAGTCGCAAGTATACACCTGGTACAAATGGAATGACACAACTTGCAGAAGCCAGATAGATTTTATACTAACAAGAAAACAGAACAAGAAAAGAGTAACCGACAGTAGAGCAATCCCAAATATTACAGACGACACGGATCACAAGATGGTTATGATCACACTAAGACAGCCAAAAATAAAGAGAATATACGAAAACAAACAAAAGAAGCGAAAAGAACAGACAATAAAAATAAAACAATTAAAAGATCAAGAAACAAGGAAAACCCTAGAAGAAAAACTAACAGAGGAATTCAAGAAACTCCCTAACAAAGTATGCATAGTAGAAGAAGAGTGGAAACAATTTAAGGAAACAGTAACCAACATCTCTAAAACAGTTTGTGGAACGAAGCTAAGAACAAGAGAAGGGAAAAAGAGCACCCCGTGGTGGAACGAAACAATCAGAGAAGCAATCAAAGAAAATAAGAAACTGTTTAAAAATTGGAGGTAGAACAAGAACCAAGAAAAATTTGAAAAAATATGCCTCAGTTCGAAAAAGAGTTAAAATGTTGATCAAAGAAGCTAAGCAAAAGAATTGGACACAATTCTGACAAAAACATGAGCAGGGACTTCAAGACAGCCACAAGAGATTTCTACAAAGCAGTAAAAACCACAAGAGCGAGAAAAGAAAACCATGATCCTACAGAGCTGATAAATGACAAAGACGGACAGCCAATATCAAATAAACAATGTATGCAATAGAGATGGAAAGAATATTTTGAAGACTTGTTAAACATACCAACTACCAATAAGACAATAACAACCACGCTAGAACTCACAAATTCTGAACCCAACATCATGAAAGAGGAAATCGAAGAAGTAATCAAATATGCACCAAGATACAAAGCACCAGGGATAGATAACATATAAATAGAAATAATAGCAGCAGCGGGAGAAACAGGAATGCAATGGCTGCACAGAATATTTAATGCAGCATGGCACCAACAACAAGCCCCAGAAGACTGGCAACAGGCAATCATCATACCAATATGGAAAAAGAAAGGTAGCAAAAGAGACTGCAATCAATATAGAGGTATATCTCTTCTCAGTCATGTAGGAAAGCTATACGCCAAAATCTTGGGAAAAAGGCTGAAACCAATAATAGAACTACAGTTAAGCGATTCTCAAATGGGGTTCCGAAAAAACAGAGGATGTACTGACGCACTATTCACATTAAAACAGCTTGCAGAAAAAACGACAGAACACAATCAAAACTTATACATAGCCTTCATTGACCAGGAAAAAGCATTCGACAGAGTAAACAGAGAACAACTGTGGGAGATACTAACAACATACGGAGTAAGCCAACATCTAATCAACCTTATTAAAAGTATCTACGTCAACAGCAGCTGCAGGGTCAGGACAGCAGCAGGCTACACAGATCACTTCGAAGTTAGATCAGGTGTAAGACAGGGGTGCGTACTATCCCCCCTACTGTTTATTACATACATGGACCATATATGTAAGCTAGCCAACCCATCAGAGACAGAGGAGATCAACGAGCTTCTATTTGCAGACGATCAGGCACTAATACATGAAACAATAGAAGACCTACAAGAACACTTAAACAAACTCAACATCTCCGGCACAAAATACAACATGAAAATCAACATCAACAAAACAGAAGTCATAAATGTCGCCAAAATAAACAGAACATCAGCATAACTATAGAAGGCAGACAACTAAAACAAGTAGAGGAATTCAAATACCTAGGAAGTCTAATGACAAACGATAATTCCCAAACAGCAGAGATAGAATCAAGATGCAACAAAGCATGTCAAATCATCGGACAGTTATCACCACTATTGTCCAACAAGGAAATAACTCTGGAGGCAAAACGAGCACTATACAATACAATATTCATCCCAACGTTGTGCTACCAATGCCAGACCTGGACCCTAGATGCAAGAGCAATAAGAAAAATAACCTCTACAGAGATGAAATGTGTCAGATAAATGACAGGAAACAGTCTGAGAGATAAGATCAGAAATGAAGAACTAAGAAAAAAACTAGGAATAGCCCCTGCCATAGAATATATAAGGAAACAACAGATAAAATGAGTTGGCCACGTCACAAGGCAGAAAGAACAAAACACAACACAACGAGCCTTCAACAAACGTTGTGAGAACACCAGACCCAAGGGTCGACCACGTAAAAGATGGGTCGATGGAATATTAGAAGCTCTAGGAAACATAACAGCAGCAGAGGCGAACAAAAGAGCAAAAGACCGCAAATTATATCTCCCCTCGACGCTGAAAGGCAGATGAGGAAGGAAAGAGGAAGAAGAAGTTACTCATTAATGTGAAATGTTTCGTCAGCCGCAGTTTTATCTCTTTAGGGAATCTGCACCGTGTTTTGTTCGTCGTAGGCCACATTTACTAGAGTAATCAGGAATCTAAAGGGCGCGTCATTGCTGTGCTTACATTGTTATGTGTGCTACGTCTCGTAATGGCTCATCGTAAATCCCTAGACCGGCCGTACGCTAATCATACGGTCTGTTGTTTGATGTGTGACGGGGTAAATCTGACGACTAATAGTGTGTTTTTATGTTCGGAATTGGAGTCAACAACGATGGCCTAACATCATCAACGCTTTACATTTTTAAAGAAATATGACGATAATCATTTTCAGGAGGACGTGAAGTTCCGGTATATGGTGAATAGGCGGCGGGAGCCATTGCAGGCTATGCATGAAAAGTGTTCCTTGTTGCAGTTTCTTCATATTCCAAGTCCATGGGGGACTGGTTAGTCTCGAGGCAAGACGCCGGCCTCGGGACAGAAGAGGTTGTGGGTTCAAATCTCGGCTACACCGGTTGGGATTTTTATTTATGAATTCTCTCTGCGACAACCACCCCTAGGCTAAGCAGCGAGGCCCAGTTATAAACGTCAGTTACTCATCGACGGAAAAATCATGAGTACCTCCGAAGTCTGAGTTATCTGCCTGTGCGGCGAGAGACCCCAGTGCACACAATTGCTACGGAAAAATGGATTAACACGCAAAATTCAGTTCCTAGTTTCTAGTGACTTCGTCAGAGTTGAAAGCTGGCGAACGTAACAACAACAACAAGGTACTGAAATTAATTGACCTTCTTTCATACTGTCCCATTTTCTTTAAATGTGCGATCAGAAGATATTTTTTTCTTTTTTGCAACCACCACTTCTATCTTTGTTTCTGTTGAGACTAATGCAATTATTGTTTAAATTGTTACCGCTATAAGGTAATTACAAGACGGTGTCATCAGCATAATTCAGGTTTTTTATACTTGTGTTAAGACAACCGACTGATATTCCGGAAATGTTACTTATGGATAAGGGTTTAATCTCACAATTAATAGGAAACACCTTAGCTTAACACCTTGTTGAAACATTTCCTAATGATTTCTAGTACCTATGGCTGATTTTTGTTGCCATTACATGTTATTTATTATTCTTAGATCTTTGCTGTAAACGTTATGCTTCTTAAAATTATTATGCTGCCATTAGCATTCAGATGTTTCATGATTGGAGTTACCAAGTCTCCCGTCTTGAGATATCTCAAGGAATTACCAAGTCTCCCGTCTTGAGATATCTCAAGGGATTACCAAGTCTCCTGTCTTGAGATATCTCAAGGATTTACCAAGTCTCCCGTCTTGAGATATCTCAAGGAATTACCAAGTCTCCCGTCTTGAGATATCTCAAGGAATTACTAAGTCTCCCGTCTTGAGATATCTCAAGGAGTTACCATGTCTCCCATCTTGAGATATCTCAAGGAGTTACCAAGTCTCCCGTCTTGAGATATCTCAAGGAATTACCAAGTCTCCCGTCTTGAGATATCTCAAGGAGTTACCATGTCTCCCATCTTGAGATATCTCAAGGAGTTACCAAGTCTCCCGTCTTGAGATATCTCAAGGAATTACCAAGTCTCCCGTCTTGAGATATCTCAAGGGATTACCAAGTCTCCTGTCTTGAGATATCTCAAGGAATTACCAAGTCTCCCGTCTTGAGATATCTCAAGGAATTACTAAGTCTCCCGTCTTGAGATATCTCAAGGAGTTGCCATGTCTCCCATCTTGAGATATCTCAAGGAGTTACCAAGTCTCCCGTCTTGAGATATTTCAAGGAGTTACCATGTCTCCTGTCTTGAAATATCTCAAGGAGTTACCATGTCTCCCGTCTTGAGATATCTCAACATTAGTGTCAGCTGTTCAGCTGTAATGCCATTGCTCCTATTTGCAAACGTAAACAAATAAGAGCTGACCGTTAAAAATTTTTTAGAGCTAAACTTTTACTTTCTTATCATTTGTAAATAAATAATTGTAACTTGCTTGTGTGCAGAAAGTGTTTGAATAAAAAAAAAAATTATATACCAGTGTTATATTTTTATATCAATTATAAATGGACACAACTAATCGTGATCCTCGAGTCTGCATTTATTCTATGTGTCTGTACATGCAACTACACACTATGACTCTTGAAGAATTCCCACCTACCAACATGTGTTATATGTCTGTACATGTAACTACACACTTATGACTCTTGAAGCATTCCCACTTACCTGCATTTCGCAACACGCATATCCATACATATTATCCCGTAATTACAAGTTGCCGTGTTACAAACTACGTTTGCATGTAGAATGTTTAAACTTGTTGATTTAAAGTCGAAATTATGAGACAAGAATGCAATAAAACCTATGATCTACTTTCTGTAAACAAATAGAAAAAGATAAGAAATGTTTTCTGTGCCAGAACGAAATAAAATGACCTGAGAGTTGTCAGAACAATGGAGAAGTCAGAAGTCAGAGCTGATATACAATTTATGACAACACTCAGAAACACACAGGGAGTGAATAGGAACATTATGGACATGAATTATTCAAATTTCCAAATGGAAAACTTCGAGCTTTGTCAAAATCTGTCAGGACGAGAGCACAGAAACTTGCAGGAAAAGAGATATTGATGATTTTTTGAAACGCCTAAGTGTCTTTTTGAAAGATTATTTGTATCGTGGCAAGGTGAAGAAACAATAGCATGAATATCTTAGTGAAGAAAAAATAACATGCATATCTTAATGAAGAAACAATAGCATCATATCCTGGTGAAGAAATAATAACATGCATATCTTAGTGAAGAAATAATAACATGCATATCATGGTGAAGTAATAATAACATACATATCTTGGTGAAGAAATAATAAAATGCATATCTTAGTTAAGAAATAATAACATGCATATCTTGGTGAAGAAATAATAACATGCATATCTTGGTGAATTAATAATAACATACATATCTTGGTGAAGAAGTAGCTTCTTAAGCATATCTTAGTAAATAAACAATACCATCATATCCTGGTGAAGAAATAATAACATGCATATTTTAGTGAAGCAATAATAACATGCATATCCTGGTGAAGAAATAATAGCATGCATATCTTAGTGAAGAAATAATAAAATGCATATCTTAGTGAAGAAATAATAACAAGCATATCTTAGTGAAGAAATAATAACAGCATATCTTAGTGAAGAAATAATAGCATCCTATCCTGGTGAATAAATAATAACTTGCATACCTTGGTGAAGAAATAATAAAATGCATATCTTGGCGAAGAAATAATAACATGCATTTCTTAGTGAAGAAATAATAACATGCATATCTTATTGAAGAAACAATAGCATCACATCCTGGTGAAGAAGTTAATTCTTATACATATCTTAGTGAAGAAACAATAGCATTATATCCTGGTGAAGAAATAACAACATGCATATCTTGGTGAAGAAATAATAACATGCATATATTGTAGAAGAATTAACTTCTTATGCATATCTTAGTGAAGAAACTAAATGTAATGAAGCAAAAGAAGCATGGCTAAAAGAGAGATGCAAAGAAATCGAATTGCAACAAAAAGGAGATGCTAAAGCTATATACAAACAAATTGAGGAATTAACAGGAAGAAAAACGCAATCAAAAACTGGATGTTTAAGATCAAAGAAAGGAGAACTGTTGATTGATCAAGAAAACATAAGGGAACGATGGACAGAGTACATTAAGGATCTTTATAATGATGAACGAACGGAAGTAAATATTAAGGATAATGGAGAAGGACCAGAAATACTCAGAGAAGAAGTGGAAGATGCCTTGCGCAATATGAAAGCAGACAAAGCTCCTGGACCAGATAATATAACTAAAGAAGAGATTGAAGCCATGGGTGATTTTGGAATAGTATTAATAACAAAAATATTGAATGATATCTACAACAGCGGATATATACCAGACGACATGCTCAAATCAATATTCATAGCCCTACCAAAGAAATCGGGTGCGGTTGAATTCGATGATCATCGCACAATAAGCCTTATGAGTCATATGACTAAGATATTACTAATAATCATCATGCGAAGAGTGCGAAACAAAATCAGTCCAGAAATTAGCGATGAACAGTGTGGTTTTGTTAGAGATAAAGGAACAAGCAATGCCATTTATATCATAAGATCTTTAGTAGAAAGAGCCATAGAGGTGAAAACAGATCTATACCTATGTTTCATAGATTACACCAAGGCATTTGACAAAGTAAAGCACCAAGAAATAATCAAAATTTTAGAAAGCATAAACACAGACAGCAAAGATCTAAGAATAATAAAGAACATGTACTGGCAACAAACAGCGACCATAAGAACTGGAAACCAATTGGGAATGTTTCAACAAATAAAACAGGGTGTTAGACAAGGTTGTGTACTGTCACCAGATTTGTTTAATATTTATAGTGAGATTATTTTAAGATCCATAAGGGGCATGCCTGGAATAACAATTGGAGGTCATAATATAAATAATCTAAGGTATGCTGATGATACAGTATTAATCGCTAAGAGTGAAAATGAGTTACAAGAAATGTTGGACATTGTAGTGAAGGAAAGCAAAAATAAAGGACTCAGCCTTAATAGCAAAAAGACCGAGGTAATGGTAACAACAAAGAAAAAGACATCACCTCAGTGCAAAATAAAGACAAGTGGAACACTATTAAAACAGGTAAATGAATTTAAATATTTGGGAACTTTGTTAACCTCAGACGGAAGATGTACAAAAGAGGTGAGATGTAGAATGGCTCAGGCAAAAGCAGCTTTCCAAAAAATGAGGAAAATACTATGCAATCCATTTTTGACAATAGAAACAAGAAAAAGAGTTCTTAAATGTTACGTAGAGCCAGTCTTAACATACGGATGCGAATCATGGACAATAGGACAACAGACAAGAAAATCACTGGAGTCTGTAGAAATGTGGTTTTACAGAAGAATGTTGCGAATACCATGGACCGCTAAGAAGAGTAATGAAGAGGTTCTGAGAAAGGTCAAAGCAAAAAGAGAGCTAATTTCCAATATTAGGAAGAGACAATCATCATTTTTTGGCCATGTAATGAGAAGAGAACAACTTGAATATATTGTAACAACTGGAAAAATGAGGGACGAAGAGATAGAGGGAAGCAAAGAGAAAAAAATAACCGACAGCTTAAGAGAATGGCTTGGCAGAAGGTCAACAACAGAAATGATAAATAGCTGCCGAGATCGAATGTTGTGGAGAGACATGATCACCTACGCCACTAGGCCCGGTACTTGATGATGAGTGAAGAAACAATAGCATCATATCCTGGTGAAGAAATAATAACATGCACATCTTAGTGAAGATATAATAACATGCATATCTTAGTGAAGAAATAATAACATGCATACCTTAATGAAGACATAATAACATACGTATCTTGGTGAAGAAACAAAAGCATGCATATCTTAGTGAAAAAAAATAACACGCATATCTAAATGAAGAAACAATAGCATCATATCCTGGTGAAGAAATAATAACATGCATATCATAGTGAAGAAATAATGACATGCATATCATGGTGAAGTAATAATAACATACATATCTTGGTGAAGAAATAATAAAATGCATATCTTAGTTAAGAAATAATAACATGCATATCTTGGTGAAGAAATAATAGCATGTATATCTTGGTGAAGAAATAATAAGGGGTTAAGGCAAAGAAATGCAAATGAATGCATAAAAATGCGAAGCTGCAGTAAAGCTGAATTCGAGGAAAAATTGAAAAAAAAAAAAATGGTATGTTAGAAGCTTTACGTGATTAATAGACGACACAGATTCGAACGACGTTTCGGCTCAATAGGCCTTCAGCAGGAACAAACAAATACAGATATGTGAATAAATAAAACTAATCCTACATAGCTAACTAGTAATGAAACAACAAAAACAAAAATAATCGAAATATGTTGACTTCCCTGTGTGTCGTGGACAGTGGTCAGGCTATGAAAGGAATTTCTCACGGGTGTAGCTGTAATTTATACCCTGTGGTCAGTGGTGAAGGGTTCTAAAAATACACGAGTGGGGGGAACTCTATCTAGGTACGTCGACTACAAAGGCACAGGCAATATCTGAAAGTATCTAAGGGCCCATAAATACATGTATACACACACACAGATGCGTGTATACATATGTACACGTGCAAGAAGAAGTGCACATACTAATACATATCAACATACACATACATATACACACACATACATGTGTATGCATACAAGCAAGAGCACATATACATGCATGTGCACGTCCATACGGGGACAATCGTATGTGTGGAAGGGTTCAAACCGGGGTCAGTGTGCAAACTCGAAGGAGAAAGAATAGAACAGTGAAATTTTTTACTGCAGCTTCGCATTTTTATGCATTCACATTCCACTGTTCTATTCTTTCTCCTTCGAGTTTGCACACTGACCCCGGTTTGAACCCTTCCACACATACGATTGTCCCCGTATGGACGTGCACATGCATGTATATGTGCTCTTGCTTGTATGCATACACATGTATGTGTGTGTATATGTATGTGTATGTTGATATGTATTAGTATGTGCACTTCTTCTTGCACGTGTACATATGTATACACGCATCTGTATGTGTGTATACATGTATTTATGGGCCCTTAGATACTTTCAGATATTGCCTGTGCCTTTGTAGTCGACGTACCTAGATAGCGTTCCCCCCACTCGTGTATTTTTAGAACCCTTCACCACTGACCACAGGGTATAAATTACAGCTACACCCGTGAGAAATTCCTTTCATAGCCTGACCACTGTCCACGACACACAGGGAAGTCAACATATTTCGATTATTTTTGTTTTTGTTGTTTCATTACTAGTTAGCTATGTAGGATTAGTTTTATTTATTCACATATCTGTGTTTGTTTGTTCCTGCTGAAGGCCTATTGAGCCGAAACGTCGTTCGAATCTGTGTCGTCTATTAATCACGTAAAGCTTCTAACATACCATTTTTTATTTTTTTTCAATTTTTCCTCTGAAGAAATAATATCATTGTATCCTGGTGAAGAAATAATAACATGCATTTCCTAGAGAAGAAGCAATAGTATCATATTCTGGTGAAGGTAAAATAATATGCATATCTTGGTGAAGAAATAATAACATGCATATCTTGGTGAAGAAATAATAACATGCATATCTTGGTGAAGAAATAAAAACATGCATATCATAGTGAAGAAATAATATCATCATATCCTGGTGAAGAAATTATAACTTGCATATATTATTGAAGAAACAATAGCATCATATCCTGCTGAAGAAATAATAACATGCATATCTTAGTGAAGAAATAATAGCATCGTATCGTGGTGAAGGAATAATAACATACATATCTTGGTGAAGAAATAATAGCATGCATATATTGGTGAAGAAATAATAACATGTATGTTTTGGTGAAGAAATAATAACATGCATATCTGATTGAAGAAACAATAGAATCATATCCTGGTGAAGAAATAATAAAATGCTTATCTTAGTGAAGAAATAATAGCATCTTATTTTGGTGAAGAAATAATAACATATATTTCTTAGAGAAGAAACAAAAGCATCATATTCAGGTGAAGGAATAATAACATGCATATCTTGGTGAAGAAATAATAGCATGCATATCGTGGTGAAGAAATAATAACATGCATATCATGGTGAAGAAATAATAATATGCATATCATAGTGAAGAAATAATATCATCATATCCTGGTGAAGAAATAATAACTTGCATATCTTAGTGAAGAAACAATAATATGCATATCTCAGTGAAGACATAATTACATGCGTATCTTGGTGAAGAAACAATAGCATGCATATCTTGGTGAAGAAGTAATGACATGCATATCTTAGTGAAGAAATAATAACATACATATCATAGTGAAGAAACAATAGCAGCACATCCTTGTGATGAAATAATAACATGCATATCTTGGTGAAGAAACAATAGCATGCATATCTTGGTGAAGAAATAACAATATGCATATCTTCGTGAAGAAATAATATCATGCATATCTTAGTGAAGAAATAATAACATGCATATCTTAGTGAAGAAATAATAACATGCATAGCTTAGTTAAGAAATAATAACAGGCATATCTTGGTGAAGAAACAATATATCTTGGCGAAGAAATAATAACATGCATATCAACAAAACCAATATCAGCAGGGCTGAATCTAAGAATGGCAAATGTTACATCTTCTCAATATTCCTGTATGGTGCAGATACATGGACATTAGACAAGAAAACAGAACAGAAAATTGAAGCCTTTGAAATGTGGATTTATAGAAGAATAGGTAGAATTGGATGGAAACAAAAGATAACAAACGATGAAGTTTTAAAACAACTGGAAATAAAAAGAGAACTGCTGAACACAATTAAGACAAGATAAATTAAATTTTTGGGGCATGTTAAAAGACTCAACAGCCTACTAAAAGTAATATTGGAAGGAAAAATACAAGGCAAAAGAGGCAGAGGCAGACCAAGAATAACATCGACGAGTAACACCAAAAGATGGACAAGTCAATCTATGTCAGCCTGCACCATCAAACCAAGAAACAGTGTAGAATGGCGATCCATGGTAGCCAACCTTCGTTGCGGAGAGGGCACACGATGATGATGATATCTTGGTGAAGAAAAAATAGCATGTATATCTTGGTGAAGAAATAATAACATGCTTATCTTGGTGAAGAAGTAACTTGTTATGCATATCTTAGTGAAGAAACAATAGCATCATATCCTGTTGAAGAAATAATAACATGCATTGGTTATTGGTTATTGGTTATTGGTTATGGAAGGCCTCGGTATCACTGCAAACGAATTAAAATCCATAATTGCTCAACCGTCCGTGCCAGTGGAATCATCCGAATTGCTAACTCATCTCCCAAACAAAGAAAGGTAACCGTAGTCCCCATTGTAGCAGCCTCAGCACACGCCAAAAGACATAAGGCGAAACCGCACAGAAAGTGAACACAGTCAACTGTTCCCTGTCATACGATATCATCCTTCATCGTAAACAGTTGGGACATCGAAACATGATCAAAACGGATGAAACGCACAGCTCACAGTGTGCACTGAGCACTTAACTCAGTAGCTCCTGCAACACCCCGGACTTGGAATATGATGAAACTGCAACAAGGAACACCCTTCAGACATAGATTCAATGGTTCCTGCCGCCTATCCACCATATACCATGGAAGTTCACGTCCTCCAGAAAATGATGATCGTCATATTGAGAACAAAAAATGTATAGCTCTTGATGATGTTAGGACATCGTTCTTGACAGTACACAAACCGAACATAAAAACACACAGTTAGTCGTCGAATTATCACCGTCACACATCAAACAACAGACCCTGCGGTTAGCGTACAACGAACGAAACACGGTGCAAATTCCCAAAGATGAAAATCTTCGGTTGACTTGACGGAGATATCCATTAATGCGTTTCAGCATGTAAATAACTTGCGTCCAAAATCCCAAAGTCGGCCATTGAATAGCACTCACTGTGACGTAAACCGCATGTCAACACTAGACGGTGAAAGTCGCCGTTACAATACTTGACTTGTCAAAAAGAAACATTGCTGTATGTACATCGCCGGTGCAGATTTGTACACTTCGTCGCGCAGATTTGCTAAGTAGAACATCATTTTGATTTCAACACAGAAAATTGCAATCAGAGAGCCGAAATTAATCAAACCCCCGATGCATTGTCTTCAGCGGTTGAGAGAACGTGAAGGAATAATAACATGCATATCTTGGTGAAGAAATAATAACATGCATATCTTGGTGAAGAAATGATAGCATGCATATCTTGGTGAAGAAATAATAACATGCATATCTCAGTGAAGAAACAATAGCATCATATCCTGGTGAAGGAATAATAACATGCATATCTTGGTGAAGAAAAAAATAGCATGCATATCTTGGTGAAGAAATAATAACATTCATTTTTTAGTGAATAAGCATTAGCATCAGTGCAACGGCGCAGCCTGGTCGTCTATACAGATCTGGGGTACTGAGTTGTACCCAATGGTCACCAGGTATGAAAATCGTGGCAGAGAGCTGTGCCCAACCGTCGTAAGGTATGCACATCGTGGCACTGAACTGTACCAAACCGTCATTAGGTATGCACATTGTGGCACTGAACCGTACTAAACCTTCATTAGGTAAGTATCTCGTAGCACCCAGCTGTTCTCAACAGTTACTAGGTAAGTATATAGTGGCATTGAGATGTACCCAACCGTCACCAGGTAAGTAGATAGTTACACTAACGGACGATACTGCAAGGTAATCTGTAAGATAAAGTAATTCTCAACATCTTCTCACAGCATACTTAACCTATTTTATCATATCCTACCCTGCCCTACACTCCCTTATTCTACCCTACTATACCGTACCTTACTTTACCCTTTTCTTCCATATCCTGTCTATCATGTCTTACCCTATCATGCCTTACCCTATTATATCTTATCTTATCCTATCCTATACTATCACTACTCTAACATATCCTATCTTATTCTATCTTGCCCTGTTCTATTATATTCTGGGGGGCCTCAGTAGCTTAGTTGGGAAAACCACACTGTAAAAGTAAAGGGGAATGAAAGTATGGGGCAGGTAAATCAACCGGTACCCATTTCTTAATAGACTATAACAGTGACATATGATAGCGATCATCAGTATTAGTGACAGAATAACAAGTTATACTCATGGAAAGTTTATAGTGGGTAGTGGACCCACGGAGGGTGGAGGTAATGGAAAGGTAGAATAGTGCTGGACATAATAAGTTTAGAGAATGAAAATTTCCAGGCAGCAGGTTGTGGAAATGGTGATACAGAGCGCATGTCTTAAACTCATGGCGTTACTGTCCGGTAAATAGGTTGACAAACAACTACCAGGACAGGTCAAAGTCATGAACTAATCTTTATTTTGAAACTCACGAGAGGTTAAAACTGACCAGAGGTTATAGGGAAGTCACGAAAACAAATTGTTATTGTCAAGCCTTGGACATAGTTGAACTTTGGGTCACAATTCTGATATGGAAAAAGGCGGTGGAATCATAATTGTGATAATTGATTGGCTCAAAAGGTTTGCAAATAGTCACTTCGCGACAACTACGACAAATCCCTTGGCTGAAGAAATTTAACGCGAAGAGTGATGTGCTTCCTTGCTTGCGTTCGCCCGTTGACTAAAGTATTCTAGAGTATTCTGGTAAACTCCGACACGATAGGTTTTAAGCAAGTTAGGCCCGCAAGCAAGATAAGTTAGGCCCGCAATGTAGACAAGGTAGTCCCGCAATGAAGTCATGAATTAGGAGAATTAAGGAACATCATTCAGTAAGTTAGGCCGATAAGTGAAGTCAGAATGTTGACAGAACAGGTGAAATTAGAAAGTCTGAAATTAGTTGTGAAAGTGTTTTGAGAGTTTGCAAGTGGTGCTTCATATTTCTTATAATCGTAAGTAAGTTGATGGAGAGATTGAATGTTACATGTTGCACAGAGACATATACTTATGGACTGTTCAATAGCCATCGGTGATAAACCTCTGAACATCCAGAATTAAAGAACGATTAATTCACTATTATGTATCACGTGCCAAGAATAATATAAATCAATAAACATTATTATGATTATGATTATATATAAATAAATGAGAAGTCTGTCATGATTAATGTGGTAAATAATGTGATGTGATGTGATGTGTTCTGACTCCAACTATAACATCAAAAATAATATCAAAGAAATAAAGAAAACATCATACGCTATAACACACCCAACTGAGATTCAGACAACCCATGTTCGATTCCCGCTGCAAGCAGTCTGAGTTGTACTCATGGTTGGACAAAACATACTCCCGCCGTCGACCCAGCCGCTAGCAGAAAAGGTACCTGGGTACTACTCTGCGAAGGTGAGAAATGCTGCATCGATTCGTCAGTTTCGATGCTTGAAGCGAAACTGTCCAGAAGTCTCCGAACACTTCTCGATAGGTAGCCAAGCACATATGGGTAAAACGCGCTTGCTAAGATGCCGATTGAAGTTTCGTACTTTACCTTTACCTTTATTAAGTGTTCTGAGACTTCTGGACACTGCTTCCAGCGGGAATCGAACACAAGTTGTCCGAACGTCGGTAGTCCAGTCGGGTGGTTTTACCAACTAGGTTACCGAGGCTTACATAATTTCTGAGATGCAAGAGAACGTTTTGTACCTGCTTCGTTTTGCTGAATTAACTGGATTGAAACTTTTGAAAAAAAAATCATTGCGGTGTTTTATTTTTTTTTGCTATTGATTTTTAATAATGCTATCAGACTTGTGTTTATCATCATCAAGTACCGTGCATACTGGCGTAGGTGATCATGTCTCTCCTCAATTTTCGATCTCGGCAGCTATTTATCATTTCTGTTGTTGACCTTCTTCCAAGCCATTCTCTTAAGCTGTCTGTTATTTTTTCTCTTTGCTTCCCTCTATCTCTTTGTCCCTCAATTTTTCCATTTGTTACAATATATTCCAGTTGTTCTCTTCTCATTACATTGCCAAAAAATGATGATTGTCTCTTACTAATATTTGAAATTGTGGCGATTCATGATTGTACAAAGAAATTACGACGGTGGTTTTCTGTTGCCTTCCGTCGGTTTGTTTACGGTTGGCTCCGCTAGCCTTTGACTAAAAAGTCTCACCCACAAGGCAGTGGAGTTGTTTTTTTTCGGGGTACCCTCCCTTAGCCTTTTACTCTCCCGAGCTTACCTGCAAGGCAGCAGGGCAGCCACAGGTTGTACTGTTTACTGCATACAGTAGCAGGTAAAATTACCTGACCTGACAATCAGGTTTATTCTTGTGTTTATACATTTGTTATAAAAGAAACGTAATTGTTATTAAATTACGCACGATTTGTACACTTTTTGGTTGTGTTTGATATTCACATAAATTTGGGCTATGGAGCAGCCAATGCAGCAGCTAGGATTGAAGGCATTGTCGCCCCTTTTGTGATTGATTTTGTGTTTGCTCGTTCGAGTTATTTGTCTGCCTGCTGTGTTTTGTTCAGTTGAGACACTTTAGAAACAGTCACAGTGTCATTTAATGTGAATGTGGAAACAGAAGATCAAAAATGACGACTAAACCAGTACTTCAGTGTTTCAGGTGTGCACTTGAAAAGAAAGCCATGTTTAATGTCAGCGGATTACTGTATTATGGTGGGGCATATATAACAATTTTGATAAAATATCTTTAGAACGATTGAAAACTGCTAGAATAAAAAGTTAGATAGGAAAAAGAGTATCTGGGTCTATGCCCTGTGGGCCGACTACGGCTCGAAAGGTCAATAGATAGATAGATAGATAGATAGATAGACAGACAGACAGACAGACAGACAGACAGACAAACAGACAGACAGACAGACAGACAAACACAGACAGACAGACAGACAGACAGACAGACAGACAGACAGACAGACAGATAGATAGATAGATAGATAGATAGATAGATAGATAGATAGATAGATAGATAGATAGATAGATAGATAGATAGATAGATAGATAGATAGATAGATAGATAGATAGATAGATAGATAGATAGATAGATAGATAGATAGACAGACAGATAGACAGATAGACAGACAGACAGACAGATAGACAGATAGATAGATAGATAGATAGATAGATAGATAGATAGATAGATAGATAGATAGATAGATAGATAGATAGATATATAGATAGATAGATAGATAGATAGATAGATAGATAGATAGATAGATAGATAGATAGATAGATAGATAGATAGATAGATAGATAGATAGATAGATAGATAGATAGATAGATAGATAGATAGATAGATAGATAGATAGATAACAATGGTAGCTGTGATAGCTCAGTGTTTAGATGAAACAGTAATAGTGACTTCTCACCAACAGTTTATGGACCTACCTTGACACTTCTCACCAACAGTTTATGGACCTACCTTGACACTTCTCACCAACAGTTTATGGACCTACCTTGACACTTCTCACCAAAAGTTTCTTTACCACCTTGACTCTTCTCACCAACAGTTTCTTTACCACTTTGACACTTCTCACCAACAATTTATTGACCTACCTTGACACTTCTCACCAAAAGTTTCTTTACCACCTTGACTCTTCTCACCAACAGTTTATTGACTTACCTTGACACTTCTCACCAACAGTTTCTTAACCACTTTGACACTTCTCACCAACAGTTTCTTTACCACTTTGACACTTATCACCAACAGTTTCTTTACCACTTTGACACTTCTCACCAACAGTTTCTTTATCACTTTGACACTTCTCACCAACAGTTTCTTTACCACTTTGACACTTATCACCAACAGTTTCTTTATCACTTTGACACTTCTCACCAACAGTTTCTTTACCACTCTGGCACTTCTCACCTACAGTTTCTCTAATCACTTTCAACAAAGGTGCATTTGTAATATTGTTGGATGTTATATATCTTTCTTGTTTGTATAAGACTTTATATTTAGAATCATCACAGTATAGCACACTTATAGTCAACAACATTAATCATCACATACTATTCAGTCATAATACATAATCAAATTTATTGATCTTTGACTTAACACGTGATACATAATAGTGGAAGCACTTCTCTTAGAATTACTGTTTTTTTTAATTCTGGACATTCAGGAGGCTAACGCCGAATATTTATTGAAGTTGTATCCACAAGTGCATATTGTAAAAATCTCTCTCTTTCTCACAACTTACTTATTACTTTGTTCTCTGAAGCACAACTTTGAAACACTCTTAACAACACTTTCACAACTAAATGTTCTCTATGTTCTAATTCACTTGTTTTGGTTCTGTCAACTAATTTTTACTACTCTGCTAACTATGTGGCTTACTACTTTATACTACCTAACTCTCTAATCAGTCCCTTACTAATTTGACTAACTCCTGTGCTTAACTAACTGACTTCCTTGTCTGTCCTAACTGCTTAAAACTGAAAACTACTAACTGTCTTCGGCAGTTCGGCCGAAGCCTTACTAAGCTTCTTCTACCTTTCAGCTCCCTGTGGAGCATAGATCTTCAACAAACACTTCCCAAGTCGTTCTGTTTTTTGCCATTCTTTTAAGATCATTCCATGTCTTCCCCATCATCTTCATCTCTGCTTCGATCTGTCTTCTCCAAGAATTCCTTGGTCTTCCTCTTTGTCTTTTCCCTGGGGATTCCAAAAAGGGCATGTTGTGTAATACTCTCAATTGGCTTCCGCGGTGTGTGTCCTATCCAGTGCCAGCGTCTTCGCTGTATCTCTTTATCCACTAGTATTTGACTGGTACATTTCCATAATTCTATGTTAGTGAATTTGTCCTGCAATTTCCATCCTTTTATTCTGCGTAAGCATCCATTAATGAATGTATCTTCATGATTGTCGATTTTATTGTTCTCCATGTTTCTCAGACATATAATAGGACTAACTTAACATTAAAGTTGAAAATTTATATTTTGGTATTTAACCTAATTTCTTTGGATTTCCATATGTTTCCCAGTGCAACAAAAGCTCCTCTTGCTTTTGATATCCTTATTTTGGTATCATTTTATGTTCCTCTCTCTTTGTTTATATTACTGACCAGATATATGTAAGATTGTACGTCTAGTAGAGGTATTTCTCCTAATTTTATTTGGTTATGGCCAACTGCATTAATTTTCATAATATTGGTTTTATCTCTATTAATTTTCAGTCCTAGCTGTTGAGATCTTTCATCAAGTATGTTCATTTTATCCTGCATCTGTTGATGGTTGTGTGAAAGGAGAGCTATGTCATCATCATCATCATGTACCATACCGGTTGACGTAGGCGATCATGTCCTCCCACAATCTTCTATCTACAGTGCATCGTATCAGTTCTGTTGTTGACTGTTTGCCATGTCATAACACCAAGATATCCAGTATTTTCTCTCTTTGTCATCCGTGATCTCTCTTTCCTTTTATTTTGTCAGTTGTAACCAAGTATTCCAACTTTCCTCTTCTCATGATGTGCCAGAAATATGTTGATTGTTTCTTTCTATTGTTTTTTAGGAGCTTCCTTTTTGTGCTAGCCTCTTTGAGAACTTCCTCAATGGTCTTTTTAGCTGTCCAGGGAACTTTCAACATTCTTCTGAGAAATCCCATCTCTGTAGCCTCTAATCGTCGCTATGTCATCAGCAAAGTTTAAATCATCAAGTTGTGTGGTCAGTGACCACTGGATGCAATTTCTGTTGTTTTGAGTTATTTTCATATCCAATCTATGACCAGTAGAAAGAGAAACGGAGACAGAAGGCATCCCTGCCTTACTCCTGTTCTTATTTCAACTGCTTCTGTATGCTGTCCTTCATGCACCACACTACCTTTTGTTCCTTCAGACATTGTTCTTATCAGGTTAATAAACTTTATGGGGATTTCGTAATGACTCAGGAACTTCCAAAGCATTCTTCTGTCTAAACTATCTAATGCCTCTTCGTAATCTATGAATTCAATATAAAATGGGGATTTGTTCAATTATTATAAGTATAGTAGTTATTTGAAGAAAAATTGAAGGAATAGACATGGAGACAGTTCAGAACTACAACTACCCTGGAAATGCTGAAATAAACAAAAGAATAGGAATGGCAAAAAATTAATTTTAATGCCATGAAGAACATACTAACATCAAAACAAATAACACCAGGGTTAAAACTAAGAATAGCAAAATGTTACATCTTCTCAATATTCCTATATGTTGCAGAAACATGGACATTATACAAGAAAACAGAACAGAGAATTGAAGCCTTTGAAATGTGGATATATAGAAGAATAGGTAGAATTGCATGGAAGGAGAAGAAAAGAAACGACGAAGTCTTAAAACAACTAAAAATGAAAAGAAAACTACTATACACAATTCAAACAAGACAAATGCGATTTTTGGGCCATGTTAAAAGACACACCAGCCTACTAAAAGTAATCCTGGAGGGGAAAATACAAGGTAAAAGAGGCAGAGGCAGACCAAGACTAACATGGACGAGTAAAAAGATGGACAAATCAGCCTAGGACAACCTGCACCATCAAAGCAAGAGACAGAGCAGAATGGCGCTCCATGGTAGTCAACCTTCGTTGCGGAGACGGCAGTCGATGATGATGATGACAATGAGTTAGTTGATCAGCACATGATCTGTTCTTCCTAAAACCTGCATGTTCATGTCTCAAATGTTTCTCTACAGCCTCATTTAGTCTCTCCAGAATGATTCTGCTTAGTATTTTTCCTGGCACTGATAGTAGCATAATTCCCCTTTAATTTTTGCACTCCTGCAAACTTCCTTTCTTTGGTAGTTTGATCATATAACCTTCTTTTCCGTCGTTAGGTATTTCTTCCCTCTCCCAAATTTTATCTAATAAATTATGTAACATCTTGGTAGAGATGCTAATATCTGCATTGATGGCTTCCGAAGGAATTTCATCTGGTCCTGTGGCTTTACCATTTTTAACAGCTTGATGGCTTTCATTATTTCTTCTTTGCTTGGTTTTCCACAGTCAACGTGTAACTCTTCTTCTGCTGGTAGTATATCTGGAGGATTAGTTGAGCCGGGTCAGTTGAAAAGTTCTTCAAAGTGCTCTTTCCATCTCTCCATTTGTTCCCTTATATTACTAAGCAGATTTCCTTTCTTATCTTTAATAAAGTCATGATCTGTTTGTATTTTCCACTTAATTTCTTTGTGCTGTAGTACAGTTTTTTCATATTCCCTTTATTTACTTCTTCTTCTGCCTCTTTAGCTAGTTCATCTATATATTTCCTCTCATCCCTTTTAATGCGTCTTCTCACTTCTTTGTTCACCTCTGTGTAAGCTTCCCGTGTTTTGGCTTTATTACTTCTCGTTTTGCATTTATTTGTGTCTGCTTTCTTGTTCTTTCTTTCAGTAATTTTATCCAGGGTCTCTGCTGTCATCCATGCCTTATTCTGGCGTTCTCTTTTCCCCAGCGTTTCTTCGCATGTCTCAATCTATATATCCTTTACCTGTTTCCAATGATCTTCTATATTTATTGTATTTTCTAGTTGTTGAAGGGTTTGGTATTTGCTTGATATTGTGACTGCGAATTTATCTTTAATTCCTTGTTCTTTAAGAAACCCTACATTTAAATACTTTCTTCCCTTATTCGTTGTAGTATATCTTTTTGGTTTAAGTTTAAGTTTGCCTATCAGAAGATGATGATCTGAAGTTACATCTGCCCCTGTATACACTTTTACATCCTGTAAGGATGACTTAAACGTATTATTAATACATATGTGATATATTTGATTTTCCGTTCTATGATCTGGTGACACCCATGTAGCTTTATGTATTCTTTTATGTTGGAATATTTTTCCTCCTAGGCTCACTTGATTAAGGGCACAGAAATTCACAAATATCTCTCCATTCTCGTTTATATCTCCAAGTCCATGTTTTCCCATAATCTCTTCGAAACCTCTGTTGTCTGATTCTGCTTTAGCATTTAGATCTCACATCAAGATTGTAATATCCTTGGCCCGTTTTTCCGCCATCTGACATTGTAACTATTTATAGAATTCATCTTTAACTAAATCATCCTTACCATTGGTTGATGCATAGCATTGGATAATGTATAATTTTATTTTGTTTTGTTGTTGTTTTAAATGTTGCTCTCATTAGTCTTGGTCCCACTGCTTCCCATTCTATTAGTGTCTTCTGTGCATTCTTTGATAATATTATAACTACCCTTTCACTATGTTGTGCTCTAGCTTCCTGGTGTCCTGATGATAAAATCATCTCTCCTGTATTTATTGTTATTCTTTCTGTTCCTAGCCATCTTGTTTCGCACATTCCCAGAATATCTATTCTGTAATTTCTTATTTCTGCTGCTACCTGTGCAGCTTTTCCCTGTTCGTTTAGGATACGTACATTCCAGGTGCCAATTCTGGAGGATTTCCTGGTAGACAAAAGGCGAATCGGCAACCCGGACTCATTACGGCTTTCTTCTGCTTGCGTCATACGTCTCTTAGGCAGAGCCTTTATCTTTCCTGGATGGCGGATTTACTTTTATACTTTTCTTTGACTTGTCCATGTTTGTGAAGATTTTCGGCTTATTTTTTACAGTATGGGATCGCCAGTCCCATGCCCAACTCTCCTTTCTCGCTTCTTACGAACATGCCTGGTAGGGTACAGCGCCACTATTCTTTACTCCCTTTCCGGGCCCCGGCAGCGCACGGGCGTTTACTAAGTTTAATAGCATACATTTCTGACCAGCTCTGTCTTCCTCCTAACTGCTTAACTTATCTTGCGTGCTTACGTTTTTATATTGAAATATCATTTACCGCGTTGTACTTCCGCGATAATCAGCGTCCAACGGTTTGTCGCGAGGTTGGCGGCTCTGTGACTTCCACCCCCAAACTATCATAACAGTCAACATCTTTGTACTTTCAGTGAACTTACGTTTTAGGATGGTCCAGACAGGCTTGTTTGTGACTCTAAAGTAACCTCTGGTCTGCTTGACCTCTCCTGAATTTCAAAATAATTATATTTGTTTCATGACTTTGACCTGTCCTGGAAGTTGTTTGTCAACCTATTTACCTGTCGGGTCAAGCCATGTGTTTATCTACACCTTCATAACAACTATAAAATTTCCATTCTCCCTAAATTTATTATGTCCGAGTACTATTCTGCATCCATTCTTGTCACCCTCCATCCTACTTGGCTTGTCCACTAACCGCTATGAACTTTTCGTTCGTACAACTTGTTATTCTGTCACTAACATTGATGATCGCTTTTCTATGCCACTGTTATAAGCTGTTTAGAAATGGGTACCGGCTGAGTTACCTGACCCATTCTTTAATTCACCTATTCTGTTACATATTTTGACACTTTTAACATTTTCAATAATCTTGTGTCAATTATGGATAACAATTTATATATTCGTTGCCACTTTTAGATATCCCCTTTACTCTTTTGGTAATTTCCAACTTTTTTTCGCACTATTTTTCCACTTTTAGACAACACTTTCTTTACTAATGTGGCATGTTTCAACACTTTCTTTACTAATGTGGCACGTTTCCACACTTTCTTTACTAATTTAACATGTTTCGACAACACTCTCTTGACTAATTTGGTATGTTTTGACAACACTTTCTTTATACACCTTGGCAACATCCCATAATATTTTCTTTAATCTTTTTGTATTTGAACACATTTATAATATATTACAAAATTTCCCCGAGAACAAATGTTTTACTGTTATGCTACTGTGTGACAGATATGTGTACTACAATGACACCAGTTTCTTAAACCGTTTAGTGTTCGAAGCATACAGGAATAAAGTGGTTATATTTATGAGGAATGAGGGTTGTAAAAACATGAAGTCGTGAAACGTTTATTCGCAAGTGAGTGTGATTGATTTATATAGTAGAGAACATAAAACTGAGTAAAAGTAAATTAAAAGTAAAGAGTCCCCGTCACGTCATGTGTCGTACAGGGAATATGGTGTTAGTGACCATAAATTTTACATACTTTCGGCACATGATCTTTGGAGTAATGTGGCCGGTATAACGCCCGTGCCGCTTTACTCCCCCCACCCCTAAAAAAAAATACGGTAAAAAATACAGAATTATGGAAATGTACCAGTCAAGTACCAGTGGTTAAAGAGATACAACGAAGACGATGCCGCTGGATAGGACACACACTGGGAAGCCAACTGAGAGTATTACACAACGTGCGCTTTTTTGGAATCCCCAGGGAAAAGACAGAGAGGATGACCAAGAAATTCTTGGAGATGACAGATGGAAGTAGAGATGAAGATGACGGGGAAGATATGGAATTATCTTAAGAGAATGGCAAGACGAAGAACAGTTTGGAAAGTGTTTGTTGAAGACCTATGCTCCACAGGGAGCTGAAAGGTAGATGAAGAAAGCTCCTCTGATTCCCGGTGATTTTATTCTGGACTCTTCCTGACTTTGTTTTTGTTTATCGTCGTTTCAATTGTTATTCTAATTTTCGGTCGCTTATGTCATTTTATGTAAAATTCTCTTGGTTAAATGTTTCCCATAACATTTCGGTAATATCACATTACACCAAGAAGGCATGGAGAATACTATAACAACAGACAGAATGAATATAAAGAAGAGCAGAGAAAAACAAAGAAATAAATATTGAACAGCTTATCCAAATGGCATAATAAAAGATCACCGACTGAAATTATGACATGCATGAAAGACCGAGAGATGATCGCCTACGTCAACCGGCATAGCACCTAATGATGATGAGGAGCATCACAGTGGCTGTTGTAACAAGTTCTTAGTTGTTTCTGATTCGTAGAAAAATGAATTACCAGTCTCCCTCCTATAAGCAGCGCTAATGATATTATCACTGTCAGCAGATTGTCGGTTGTGTACATGTTGATGATTACCTTTTCTTTTTTCAACACTCCCTGATTTGTTTTCTCACCCAAATTGCCTACCGACTGGTTTCCAAAATGGTATCACAAGGGGATATAATCGTAGGTCATATCTGAGGAACAAACGAGTTTCTAATATTCTCTCCCTTAGTGTCAGATTATCCATGTGGGGCAATCAGATTTATGTCTTGGTTTCTGATTATCCTTCCTTAAGAGTATGTACATTATTATTTACATTCATTATTGCGTTGCTATAAATTTTAATTCCTTTGCTCAAATTGTCTTGCAACGAACGTTAGTTGTCTATTTAAAACTGCCATACATTTTTACTAAAAATCATGAGTTGCATTGATAGAGTATTGTGTTATTTTGCTAAAATTTGATTATACATTTTCCAAGTGCTATTTTACAGAATAAGAGTTCTTAAATGTTATGTAGAGTCAGTCTTAACATATGCATGTGAATCATGGACAATAGGACAACATACAAGAAAATCACTGGAGTCTGTAGAAATGTGGTTTTACAGAAGAATGTTGAGAATACCATGGGCAGCTAAGAATAGTAATGAAAACGTTCTGAAAGAGGCCAAGACAAAAAGAGAGCTAATTTCCAATATAAGGAAGAAACAGTCACCATTTTTTGGCCATGTAATAAGAAGAGAACAACTGGAATATATTGTAACAACTAGGAAAATTGAGGGACGAAGAGATAGAGGAAAGCAAAGAGAAAAAATACCAGACAGTTTAAGAGAATGGCTTGGCAGAAGGTGAACAACAGAAATGATAAATAACTGTCGTGATCGAAAGTTGTGGAGAGACATGATCACCTACGCCAGCAGGCCCGGTACTTGATGATGAAGATTTTGCAATGATTTTGTTGCTTATTTTGCATGCTACAACTATTCAATATGTTGATTGCATAAGCTAGGAAATGTTACTTGTCTTGAACTAAGCAGTCAACTAGTTATGTTCTCCTTTGTGTTCGGGTGTAAATGATATTCCGCATAATATGTCAGCATTACCAGATGACGTATATAGGTGAGCCTCGTCGACGTCTACATATCAGATTATGTAAGCATCTCTTTGATGTTGAGCTGAAGACTGGCAGTCCGGGGTCGTCCCACTTCAATTCCCCATCCACAGTGGTAAACCCGACATGCAAGTCCCTAGAATTCACTTATGTCACTCCAACAACAGTAGCTGGTTTGCTCTTGAGAATCGTCCCATAGTCCAGTTGGGTTCGCTGTCCCCACAAGGCATGAACATATCGCTCTCGCACACATAGGTTAACAACTACACATTTCTTACCATCATGCGCACTCGTACCTATATACATATATATGTGTATATATTTGTCTGCATGTGTGAATACGGGTAGGTATGCATGTGTTTCGTACACATCTTTTTCAGTGTGCACACCCATAGTTGCAGATATACACAGATTTATATGTTCACATTTTTCATGTGGATTTACATATTGGGAGTCAACTCATAGAAACGTTTCCAGTAATTGTAAAAGGCTGGGATCTTGTACCCACCTCCACATATTTTAGAACCCATCCCTTCTTACTGTTTTTCACACCTTGGTCCCTTCCTGTTGGCCGGGCAGGTCAATTTAAACCCAAGCTCTGTGGCTGACCAAGATCTTGACCACAGGGAAGTGACTTACTTTCCTTTTTTGTGAGTCTAGCATAAAGGTAAAGGTAAAGTACGAGACTTGAACCGGCGTTTACAAGCGAGTTTACACCCATATGTGCTCGGCCGCCTATCCAGAAATGTTCGGAAATTTCCGGATAGTGTCGTCTCAAGCATCGAAACTCAGATGCGAGGCAAAATTCTTCACCTTCCCAGGGTAATACCCTGGTACCCATTTCTGCCAACGGCTGGGTCGGCCGTGGGGGTATTTTTTTTTCAACCACGAGTACATTTCACACTGCTCCAAGCGGGAATCGAACACAGATTGTCCGAACGTCGGTAGCCCGGTCGGGTGGTTTTCCCAACTCGGCTGCCGAAGCCCCCAAAGGTCTATAGCTCGTTTCAAATCACTTGCCCAACTTCAAAACGCTATTGCTCAGAAACCGTTTGTTAAAAACTGTTGAAATTTTCCAAATGTTATTAGAATGCAAAAGACCCTTTAAATGTATATTTAACAAATATCTTGCAGCTGCAGTTTTCTTAAAGCGGCGAATTTCTTTGATGTTTGTCAAAATTCTAAATTGTGAACCCCTAAAGAATAGAAATTACCGTAGTTGCTGGTCTATGATTAATTTTCACTAGGTAAAGGCGTGGCCGTAATGGGGAAATACCAGGAGAATTATTGTCTTCTCAGTTCGAGGACGGACGATAATATCAAGGTATACCTGTATGTCCAATTTTCATAGTTGTGTGGTCCTGAAAAGGACCGTTTGTTGAACTAATTTAAGGTAATATAGGGGCCAACATTGTGGGGGCTATATACTTTCATTCTGAATCAGGCGAGTCTAAAAGATTAATAACTGTTTGGGGTTGAACATTCCACAAACCATAATTTTTCCAATATTACTCTTCCTGTTTTAAGACGTGGTCTTCACATTTAGCCCAATAATCTTTGTCTATATTTAATAAAGCGAGATTAGCAAGAGTCTTTACATAGCATATTTTGAATGTTGTATTTTCATCTGCCACTTGTCCTTTTAATTTTGCCCAGATTAGTTCTATTGGATTTAAATGAGCATGGTAAGGTGGCAGCCTCAAACTTATATGACCGTGCTCTTGGATAATCTTATCCATTTGGAAAATCTTTGTCCTTTGTTTTTGCTTTACTAGAGATAGTAATTCAGGTTTTAAGTACATGTTATTAAATTGTATGTGCTCCTTTGTGAGCCATATCTTAATAGCATCTTTTGTACTGGATGACGTCGGGACTTTATCTTCAAGTGCAACAATGTTGTGGTACGCTGCATTGTCCATTATTAGGCAAGATGGTCGATCTAGTGATGGGAGAACAGAATTTTCAATCCAATGTCTAAATATGTGACCATTCATCTCAGAGTGATAATCCCGATTGTCTATGGATTTTGAAAGAAAAATGAGCTCTGCATTCTGTATTAGTCCATGTTGTCGACTACCTGCATGAGCAATTATTAAACGCTGTCCTTTGCTGCTAGGTATTAATCTCTTAATCTTTCCATCTGATGACTGCCATTCCCTTTGGTTAGTGTGGTGAGCATTGATCTATGTTTCATCCAAGTACACAATATCATAACCTTGCTTGCGCACCTCTTTTACTTCACGTAAGTACTTGCTTCTCATGACTACTATATGTGGCTTCTCACAGATGATGTTTCGTCCATTGGAATACTTTCTGAATGTAAAGCCTGCAGCTCTCACAATCCTCCATAATGTAGACTTTGATATTTCAATACTGTTGTTCTTTTTCAGCGAAATTTTTAATTTTCTTATTGTAACAGTTTCATTCAAACCCAACATTTTGCGAATTTCACTTCTAATAAGTTCACTGTCGAAATTATCCAACATTTTTGCTCTTCCTTGTGATTTTGTATATTTTGAACATTGACGGTCACGTGCTTGAATCCAGCGATTAAATGACCGTTTAGATAAATCCAAAATGTGTCTTGTCCTATTCTCAGGGTTTTCTAAAGAATGAAATAATCTTCCTCGTTTAGCCTCTTTGTAAAAAATAGTCATACATTTTTATTGCGATGTTTTGTAAACTGCAGAATTTCATTTTAAGACTCATGATAAATGTTATCGTTCCACGTCTACACCTATGAATGAACAGAAATGGAACACACAATTTCTCAAGTGTCTAATTGTGTCAAAAAAACCACGTGAAAGCGTGCAAACACGTCAATTTTACCGTGTATGGATTTTTACTCGCTATTTTTAACTTAAAATACTGTAAACATTAAGTTTTGACTACATCAATGGGTTGTTATAAATTTATATAAATCAAATAAGCAACAATAATAACCAAATGTTTTTTTTTTAATGAAATTAATTCCCTGTTGGGTTCTAATCATTATAACTTTACATGCAAATTTTGAACAACTTACAACAAGCGGTTAAAAAGCTATCGATTTTAAAAGTTGGGCACGAGTTATGAAACAAACTATAGCATATTATCGCCATGTAGTTAGATCTCTGTGTATATCCTTATATTTTTTGTATGGTTTGTTGTTCCTGCTGAAGGCCTTTTGGCCGAAACCTCGTTCTGCTTTAATTTTGTTTCTCACCTACGTAAAGCTGTTACTATACCACTTTTTCTTTTTTTAAAAATTGTCATTATTATCATGAGGTTTACAGCAGCTTCTGATTTCTATGCATCGTGATTCCTTTACCCATTTTTCAGGTGTGAAAGATGCAGTCATCTATACAGACGGATCTGTAATACGACACCAAAGAAGTGCATGGGCATTTGCAGCACGCTCGGCAGGCAGGATAGTCTACGAAGACAGTGGTGCATACGTCATGACCACGAGTAGCATGACAATGGAGGTGATGGTAGTGACTAAGGCATTCAACTGGTTAGAATCACAAGACTACACCCATGCCTGTATACTGAGTGATTCGATGAGCATGATAAAAAAGTGGCTCTGTACACATGCAATGGTTAGAGTCATTGCAGAAGTAAAAAATACGTAAGATCACATTTGTCTATGTCCCTGGACATGCTTGAGTACGGGGAAATGAAAGAGCGGACAGGTTGGCTAGCTGCGCTGTTGTTGAGGACGGTCAACCAATGGATCGGGCTCACATCATCAATACCCTCCGAGATATGGGAAGAGCAAAGGACTTCGACAAACATAAATCCACGCCACTTCTTCGAATGATGGACATGGGAGTTAAGATGAGCACAGCCAGACATGAGAAATTTAGTGGACGTGTCAGAAGACTTATCAACCAACACAGAACTGGATTCGTCAGTCGCTGGACACTACGGGACTTGCTGAGGAGGGGATCTGAGCACCTATGGACATGTTCGGAGTGCAGTGATGATGACCCGCAAATAACTCAAAAATAACTCAAATAACTCAGGTGTGGTACTGGTAATTATCACAAAAGCTTCCCTATCACTGATGGACTATTTCACCCACCACACTCTCATTGTTTCCCATGGGATGAGCACCATAATCATGTGCCATACGAATTGGCGTAGGTGATCATGTCCTTCCACAATTCGATTTTCTATCTACAGTGCATCGTATCAAGTCTTTTGTTGACTGTTTACCGTGCCATGGCCCCAACCTATTCAAAATATTTTCCTCTTGTCTTCCACGATCTCTCTTTTCTTGAATTTTGCCGCTTGTAACCAAATATTCCAACTTTCCTCTTCTCATGATGTGCCCGAAAAATGTTGATTGTTTCTTTCTTATGTTTTTCTAGAAACTAACTTTTTGTGTTGGTCTCTCATAATTTCCTCATTAGTCTTTTTATCTGTCCAGGATGCTTTCAATATTCTTCTGAAAAATCCTATTTCTGTGTCATCTAATCGTTTTTTTCATTTGTTTATATATTGTCCATGATTCACTTCCACAGGTCAGAATTATCTCTATATAGTACAGATGAGCTCTATTTCTTACTTCTATTGATATAGTCTTGTAACACAAGACGTTTTTAATTTTCCCAAATTTTACTTTGGCCTGAACTATTCTGTGGCGCATCTTCCGTCTGTTGATGTTAGTGTGTCTGATTATTTGACGCTCTTGAAACCTATTGCAGGTTTTCCTACAATAACGCTTTCAATTAAAAAAAGATATTCTTTATCTCTATATTAAGAATTGTGTTACACAGTTATATCAGGCGTGTAATCAGTGCATCGGGCTTCAAAATGTTTGTTATTTTCTGTGTCTTTTCTCATCCCTTTGACCTGTTCAGCTTGGGTGCCCGCTCGGCATAGATATCAAATCTCTTCCCCAGTGGAGACACATCAGAAGAGCAAAGTTCTACATATGCCATTCAGGACTTTCTTCTATATCGACTTTGAATCATTTGATCATAGTTTACAGAAGAGTTATATTTAAATAATAATACATAATAATCGACAAGAAGGATGAATACATAGGCATTATTGTTGGAAAAATATAATACACATAAGAATAATAAGGGAGAACAAAGGGCATACTCTCTCTCTCAGTTTTTATAGACAGTATGTGTCTCTCTCTGTTTTATAGACATTCCGTCTTTTTCTCTCTGTCAGTTTTGATAGACATTCTGTGTGTGTGTGTGTCTCTCTCTCTCTGTTTTATAGACATTCGGTGTTTCTCTCTCTCTCTCTCTCTGTTTTAAATACATTCTCTCTCTGTTTTATAGACATTCTGTGTGTGTCTCTCTCTCTGTTTTATAGACATCCGGTGTCTCTCTCTCTCTTTGTTTTATAGACATTCTGTGTGTCTCCCTCTCTGTTTTATAGACATTCGGTGTTTCTCTCTCTCTCTCTCTCTCTCTCTGTTTTAAATACATTCTCTCTCTGTTTTATAGACATTCAGTGTCTCTCTCTCTTTGTTTTATAGACATTTTGTGTGTCTCTCTCTGTGTTATAGACATTCTGTGTGTGTCTCTCTCTGTTTTAAATATATTCTGTGTGTCTCTCTCTGTTTCATAGACATCATGTGTCTCTCTCTGTTTTATAGACATTCTGTGTGTGTCTCTCTCTCTGTTTTATAGACATTCTGTGTGTTTCTCTCTGTCTGTTTTAAATATATTCTGTGTGTGTCTCTCTCTGTTTTATAGACATCATGTGTCTCTCTCTGTTTTATAGACATTCTGTGTGTGTCTCTCTCTCTGTTTTATAGACATTCTGTGTGTTTCTCTCTGTCTGTTTTAAATATATTCTGTGTGTGTCTCTCTCTGTTTTATAGACATTATGTGTCTCTCTCTGTTGTATAGACATTATGTGTGTCTCTCTGTTTTATAGACATTAAGTGTCTCTCTCTCTGTTTTATAGACATTAAGTGTGTCTCTCTCTGTTTTATAGACATTCTGTGTGTGTCTCTCTCTGTGTTTTGTTGAATTATGTGTGTCTCTCTCTTTGTTTTGTAGACATTATGTGTGTCTCTCTCTCTCTGTTTTATAGACATTATGTGTGTCTCTCTCTTTGTTTTGTAGACATTATGTGTGTCTCTCTCTGGTTTGTAGACATTATGTGTGTCTCTCTCTGTTTTATAGACATTCGCTCTCTCTGTTTTATAGAAATTCGGTGTGTCTCTCTCTCCCTCTGTTTTATATACATTTTGTGTGTGTCTCTCTCTCTGTTTTATATAGACATTCTGTGTGTGTGTCTCTCTGTTTTAAATATATTCTGTGTGTGTCTCTCTGTGTTTTATAGACATTATGTGTCTCTCTCTGTTTTATAGACATTATGTGTCTCTCTCTGTTTTATAGACATTATGTGTGTCTCTCTGTTTTATAGACATTAAGTGTCTCTCTCTCTGTTTTATAGACATTAAGTGTGTCTCTCTCTGTTTTATAGACATTCTGTGTGTGTCTCTCTCTCTCTGTGTTTTGTAGAATTATGTGTGTCTCTCTCTTTGTTTTGTAGACATTATGTGTGTCTCTCTCTCTCTGTTTTATAGACATTATGTGTGTCTCTCTCTTTGTTTTGTAGACATTATGTGTGTCTCTCTCTGGTTTGTAGACATTATGTGTGTCTCTCTCTGGTTTATAGACATTATGTGTGTCTCTCTCTCTCTCTCTGTTTTATAGACATTATGTGTGTCTCTCTCTTTGTTTTGTAGACATTATGTGTGTCTCTCTCTGGTTTGTAGACATTATGTGTGTCTCTCTCTGGTTTGTAGACATTATGTGTGTCTCTCTCTGGTTTATAGACATTATGTGTGTCTCTCTCTGGTTTGTAGACATTATGTGTGTCTCTCTCTGTTTTATAGACATTATGTGTGTCTCTCTCTGGTTTATAGACATTATGTGTGTCTCTCTCTGGTTTATAGACATTATGTGTGTCTCTCTCTGGTTTATAGACATTATGTGTGTCTCTCTCTTTGTTTTGTAGACATTATGTGTGTCTCTCTCTGGTTTATAGACATTATGTGTGTCTCTCTCTGGTTTATAGACATTATGTGTGTCTCTCTCTGGTTTATAGACATTATGTGTGTCTCTCTCTCTCTCTGTTTTATAGACATTATGTGTGTCTCTCTCTTTGTTTTATAGACATTATGTGTGTGTCTCTCTCTCTCTGTTTTATAGACATTATGTGTGTCTCTCTCTTTGTTTTATAGACATTATGTGTGTCTCTCTCTGGTTTGTAGACATTATGTATGTCTCTCTCTGTTTTATAGAAATTCGGTGTGTCTCTCTCTCCCACTGTTTTATATACATTTTGTGTGTGTCTCTCTCTCTCTGTTTTATATAGACATTCTGTGTGTGTGTGTGTGTGTGTCTCTCTGTTTTAAATATATTCTGTGTGTGTCTCTCTGTGTTTTATAGACATTATGTGTCTCTTTCTGTTGTATAGACATTAAGTGTGTCTCTCTCTGTATTAAATACATTCTATGTGTCTCTCTCTCTTTGTTTTAAATACATTCTCTCTCTCTGATTTATAGACATTCTGTGTGTGTCTCTCTCTGTTTTAAATACATTCTCTCTCTCTGATTTATAGACATTCTGTGTGTGTCTTTCTTTCTGTTTTAAATATATTTCCTGTCCCTCTCTCTCTGTGTTAAATACATTCTCTCTCTATGTTTTATAGACATTCTGTGCGTCTCTCTGTTTTATATACATTCTGTGTGTCTCTCACTCTCTGTTTTAAATACATTCTGTGTGTGTCTCTCTCTCTCTGTTTTATAGACATTAGGTGTATCTCTCTGTTTTATTGACATTATGTATCTCTCTCTGTTTTTAGACATTCTGTGTCTCTCTCTATGTTTTTTAGACATTCTGTGTCTCTCTCAGTTTTATATACATTCTGTGTTTCTTTCTCTCTGTTATAGAAATTTTTTTTTTTAGTTTTTTTTTTTATAGACATTCTGTGGCTCTCTCAGTTTTAGATATATTCTGTGTGTGTGTGTGAGTCTCCGTCTCACTGTTTTATAAACATTCTGTGTCTTTCTTTATTTTGTAGACATTCTGTGTCTCTCTCAGTTTTAGATACATACTCGGTGTATGTGTACTCTGTCTCACTGTTTTATAGACATTATGTTTATCTCTATGTGTTTATTGATATTTTATGTTTCTCTGTTTTTGTAGACATTCTGGGTCTCCACCTGCTTTTGTAGACATTTTGTGTCTCTCAATTTTTTATAGACATTCTGTGTTTCTCTCAGTTTGTATAGACATTCTGTGTTTCTCTCTGTTTTTATAGACATTCTGTGTTTCTCTCTGTTTTTATAGACATTCTGTGTTTCTCTCAGTTTGTATAGACATTCTGTGTTTCTCTCTGTTTGTATAGACATTCTGTATTTCTCTCTGTTTTTATAGACATTCTGTGTTTCTCTCTGTTTTTATAGACATTCTGTGTTTCTCTCTGTTTTTACAGACATTCTGTGTTTCTCTCTGTTTTTATAGACATTCTGTGTTTCTCTCAGTTTGTATAGACATTCTGTGTTTCTCTCTGTTTTTATAGACATTCTGTGTTTCTCTCTATTTTTATAGACATTCTGTGTTTCTCTCTGTTTTACAGACATTCAAAATCTTGTGACATTAAAAAAAAAGAAATCAAATTATACACAGATATAAACGATTACGGTTCTCATATTTGACCTTTTTCTTAATGTGTGCTGGCGCGGGTAAGCACACATGACACCAACACCTTGAAGAATTTCAGCCTGACCGAATTATTGTATACACGCATGTCTCATACACAATCATATAATTAGTTATCGTGCCACTTGTCCCTGTCTTTGTTACGACAGAGTTAAGGTTGTTTACTGATGGTTGGTAAAATATATCGTGTATACGTGTAGGTCCAATGTCCCTGTCTAGCGTGAGTTGAATGTAATTTGAGAGATATATCGGAGTAGATAGTCCCTGATATAAGACAGACATGCATACAGATAAAAAACATATATATATATATATCATCATCTTGTGCCGTAACGGTTGACGTTGGCGATCATTTCCTTCCACAATCTGCTATCCACACTGCATCGTATGAGTTCTGTTGTTGACTGTTTTCCATGCCATGGCTCCAAGCTATCCAGTATTTTCTCTCTTTGTCGTCCGCGATCTCTCTTTCCTTTTATTTTTCCAGTTGTAACCAAGTATTCCAACTTTCCTCTTCTCATGATGTGCCCAAAAAATGTTGATTGCTTCTTTCTGATATTTTTTAAGAGCTCCCTTTTTGTGTTGGCCTCTTTGAGAACTTTATCACTTGTCTTTCTAGCTGTCCAGGGAGCTTTCAACATTCTTCTGAGAAATCCCATCTCTCTGGCCTCTAATCGTCTTTTCATTTGTTTGTCTATTGTCCATGATTCGCTTCCATATATCAGAATTGGTTATATATATATATATATATATAATGATGTTATGGATAAGAAATTGTTAAATCAGTGCTGTTGTATGGCTGTGAAGCATGGAATACAACAAAAATGACAATCATAAAGTTACAGACCTTCATTAATGGATGCTTGCGCAGAATAAAATTATGAAAATGGTAGGACAAAGTCACCAACATAGAATTATGGGAAAGTACCAGCCATATACCAGTAGTCAAATAGACAAAGAGATACAACGAAGATGATGGTGCTGGATATGACATACACTACGGAAGTCAACTGAGAGTATTACACTATAGGCCCTTTCATGGAATCCCCGGAGAAGAGACAAAGAGGAAGATCAAAATTGAGTTATAGAGTTATTGAGTTATTTGCGGGTCATCATCATTACACTTCGAACATGTCCATAGGTGCTCAGATCCCCTCCTCAGCAATTCCCTCAGTGTCCAGCGACTGACGACTCCAGTTCTATGTTGGTTGATAAGTCTTCTTACACGGCCACTAAGTTTCTCATTTCTGGCTGTGTCCATCTTAAATCCCATTTCCATCATCCGAAGAAGTGACGTGGATCTGTGTTTGTCGAAGTCCTGTGCTCTTCCAACATCACAGTTGGCATTGATGATGTCCGCCCGATCCATTGGTTGCCCGTCCTCAACGACAGCTAGCCAACCTGTCCGCTCTTTCATTTCCCCGTACTCCCGCATGTCCAGGGACATAGACAAAGGTGACCTTACGTATTTTGGATTTCTGCAACGACTCTACCCATTGCATGCGTACAGAGCCCGCCTCCACTTTTTTAATCATGCTCATCGAATCACTCAGTATACATGCGTGGGTGTAGTCTTGTGACTCTAACCAGATGAATGACTTGATCATTGCCATCGCCTCCATTGTCATGCTACTGGTGGTCATGACGTATGCACCACTGTCTTCTTTGACTGTTCTGCTTACCGAGCGTGCTGTAAATGCCCATGCACTTCTTTGGTGTCGTATTACAGATCCGTCTGTATAGATGACTGCATCTTTCTCATTGGTGTTATCGCAGATGAGACCGTTGACCTCGGCATTAACCACGACCGGGTTCTGTTCCCTACTTTTCCTGTTGAGTGTGACAATACACGAGAAAGTCCCCTTGAATGACGTAGACACCTGTATCCACTCCTCACCAACGCAGATATTGGTAAGCCCACAGACCTGTTTGATGACATCTTCGGCCCACCCATGATTTGCCTCTTTTTATCCTGGCCCTCTCCCTGTGTTGAGCACGTGGTGCGCGTGCTCTCTAGATCTTGATTCTGTCATGCATGGTTGAAAGGTCAAGAAGATGCCTCATTGCTACACCGGGAGTGTCCCTTGAACATCCCAAGATATTGCGCATGGCTTCATTTTCTCTCCTTTCACCTTTCTCTGTGTTGAGCACGTGGTGCAATGGGTGCTCTATATTTGTGCTAATCTTTAGGTATGCTCGTGCTATCCCGATCTTGATTCTGTCATCCAAGGTTGGATTCCTTTGCGGGATTTTGTTATCACATGGTCGACGTGGTCCCGAAAACACATACTGCGATCAAACTTAAATCCGAGGTATGTCATCAACCTGTCCCTGGTCACCTCATCAGCTCCCATTCGTACTACTGGTGTGATCGTATTAACGATATGATTGTTAAGGGAGAACCATGAAACTGATGTTTTATTAGGATTAACCAAGGCATCTGAAACCCCACACCAGTAAGAAATGCGATCGAGTTCGTCTTGCATTGTGGAGGCGATTCCCCGTCTGTCTCTTCCCTGTCGATATACCAGAATATCATCAGCAAAAGTCATAGTCCTTCCCCTCCCAACCAGCTGTTGATCCGTGGTCGTTATTGTGTACACGTTAAATAGAACTGGTGACAATGGTGAACCTGTGGCAGCCCTGGACAAATGGATATTGGCTTGGAAGACCAACTTCCACATCTGAGTATCACCTTCCTCTGAAACAGTGCCGCGGCAATCCAACTAATGAGGAAGGAGTGCACCGCCAGTTTGAGGAGCATATGCATGAGATATTCAAATGGTACCCTGTTGTATGCATCCTCCAGATCTATAGCATCAGCACATGTCTGCTATCGTCTGTGGAAGCCTTCGAAGACGTCATAGGCAAAGACTGCCGCATTGAGCCATGTCTCTTTGTTATATCTATAACCTCCGAGTGTGGGTGGGCATGCACGTTTCTGTTCAAGGTAACAGGTGAGGACATGGGCAACTATTTTCTCCAGCAGTTTGCCCGCAGTGTTCTGCATTGTGATGATTATGTAGGCACTGATTTGAGAATGGTCCTTGTTTGGCTTCGGTAGCGGTAGTAAGTAGCTGTGTAGCCACTCCTCCTTAATCTGGCCACTCCGAATACTGGCATTAAACTCATTGGCCAGTTTTGTCAAGTCGTCGTCAGCTAAATCGCCTATGTCATCGTACCGAACACCATCTGGACCAGGAGCAGTGTTGTGTGACCTTTTAAGTGTCATGCGAATGGTATCGGTTGTGATTGTGAGATCATCTTCCATCCCTTCATCCTTACACAATTTTGACAGCGATCCCCGTATCCTCATCCTTACAGCCTCATTTCTTTGGTCCGTCTGCTCAATGTAGCGGGCAAGCAGGGCCTTCCCTTTGCTCTCATCAGATTTGTGCCATATCTGGCCTGTGCTCTGAAAGTCTGGTATGCCTCTGTGTCGTGTTGTGCCATTCATGCACTGATGAAGGCGCGAGAATGTGGCTAGCGATTTTTCTGAGCACACTTTTTTTACAGAAGTCATCCTATTTGGCATCCTTAGCTTTCTTAGCGCATAGTTTAAAGTGCATCATTTTTTGGTCGACCTCTATTTTGAGACGCTTCAAGAGCTCAGGTTGTGTTCTTCCATTCCCTCTGGCTTTCTGCCATGTCTTGGCCGTTTGTCTCTTGTCCTGCCAAGCTTCCTCGACTTCTACGTTCCACCAGGGTGGCTGCGCCCATCTCTCCTGCCTCCTACGTGGGGCGCTCTGTTTCCTATGTCTGATTTTGCTATTGACGTCCTGGTCTGTTTTCTCGTAGTTGAACGTATGGAGCTTTCTTTTCTGGCTTCTATTTCTGCTTTTCTAAATTAGGAGGACACATGGATAGTGATCACTTCCGCGGAACCCCAGTGCACTCCACCTGCAAACCGGTGCGAAGGTGGAAGACACAAGTGCAAGGTCTATGACACTATCAGAGTCCCCTGTTCGAGTGGTCATTCTTGTTGCCCTTCCATCATTCAAGCACACTAAATAGGACGACAAGAGTGCGTTCTCTAGGTCTTCTCCCTGCTTGTTGGTTATGACGTTACCCCACTGGTTTCCTCTAGCATTAAAGTGTCCGCAGAAAATGACGTTCTCTTCATCGAACTCGAAGAGATTCTGCCATTGTTGTGTGTTCACCTTCCCATTACAGGCATACACATTAACAATCACGAAATGAACTGGGGTCTGCACCCTAACCGCATGTACCTGCAATTCTGCATTGTCCCACGCCGACATATCAACCTCAGCTGCCACCATATTGTTGCGCACAAGGATGGCCTGCCCAAGGTGTCGTCTATTGTAAAAACAATGAAAGCCAGGAGTACTTACTGTTCTGTCACCAAGAAGAGTTTCTTGCAAAACCATTATATCGGCGCCGCACAGTAGCTTATCAAGAATGGGCCTTCGTTGATTTATGGACCCACAATTCCAATAAGTAATGCGCACATACTTTAGGCCTAGCCTCTCACACCTCGATCTTTTAATGCCACCTCGCTTGCCCTGTCGTGTTTTCCTTCTTCGATGATGTCGTTTGGGCTGCATCTGAATACATACACTTACCGTCGTCATAGATTATTTTGTCGCTGAACGTCGATGCTGTGGATGTTCCAGACTCACGTGCACTTACTCAGTCGCACGGTCCAGAACCCGTTTCCACGTTATAAACTGACCAACTCCAGTAAATATCTCTTCAGCACGCGGATACACTGAGAGCCTTTCACAAATTAAATGAATTACGCGTCCTTGACGACAGAACGGCGTAAACAAACCGCCATTTTGGACGCGTTCAATAGTGCAATCAACAACAAGGATGAGTATAAGTGATTAAATATGGAAATTGTAACAAAATGAATTAAACGAAGCAACGTGATTTACATCAAATTGATGGCGCGTACCATCACATAATCCTTTAAAATATAAATACAAACAAACAAATAAACAGAAAAGTTTACTGCAAATCGGCACTTATCTGTGAGTCCTCTGAAAGGCCAGCGAACAGTGCGCCATATTCCCCGGAAGTCCAAATATTCATGAAGATCAAAATATTCATGGAGATGACGGGAAAAATAGAGATTAAGACAATGGGGAAGACATGGCGGAATGATCTTAAAAGAATGGCTGGAAACAGAACGGCCTGAAGACCTATGCTCCCCAAGAAGCTGAAAGGAGGAAAAAGAAGAATATGCATAAAAACACTCATAAATATTAAGTAATATGACTGTTAACGTAGGGTGTCCGGTTAGCGCAATCGATAGGCGGTTGGCTTACCACGGCAACAGCCGGGGTTCGTACCCTGGCGAGGACACCTGGGTTTTACTAATTCCCTAAAAATTAGTACCTCTGAAGTCGGAGTAAATCTGCCTGCATGGCGTGGGGCATCCTGTAATGGTATAAAACAGACTTTTCACGCAAAATTCAGTCCCACAAAATTGAGTGGGTGGGACTTCGTCAGAGGTCAAAAGCTGACGAAAGCGAACGAACGAACGAACTGTTAACGTAGATGATCATGACTGCCATCAACCTTCTTTCTCTGTTGTTCGTTCATCAAGTCTTATGTTCATTCAAAACCACGCCATCCTTTTAAATTGCCCGCTGTATGTCCTTCTGCTTACTTTATTACAATGTAAACAGCCTACAATAAAGTGAACAACAATCAGAATGGATGAACAAGGAGGACTGCATGACCTTTTAAGAAAAAGAATCGTTAAACAGCAAA
Source organism: Megaustenia siamemsis (assembly GCA_032433765.1). NCBI lineage: Eukaryota > Metazoa > Mollusca > Gastropoda > Stylommatophora > Ariophantidae > Megaustenia > Megaustenia siamemsis. Next base: position 810,786 of record JAVIAB010000125.1, on the reverse strand, counting down.
TTCTGACAGATGGAGGAGAGACCATGCTCAAAGCTCTCAGAGTTCCTAGAGAGATGGTTATGGTTATGGGAGGCCCCGATATCACTGAAAACGAATTAAAATCCATAATTGCTCAACCGCGAGTGCCAGTGAAATTATCCGAATTACTATTTCATCTCCGAAACAAAGAAAGGTAGTTGTAGTCCCCGTCATAGCAGTCTCAACGCCAAAAGACATAAGGCGTAACCGCATAGAAAGTGAACACAGCCATCTTTTCTCCATCACACGATATCGTCATTCATCGTGCACAATCGGAATATCGAAACACGATCAAAACAGATGAAACGCACAGCTCACAGTTTGCACATAACACTTAACTCAGTAGCTCCTGCAACAAGCCGGACTTGGAATATGAGTAAACTGCAACAAGAAACACTTTTCAGACATTGCCTTTAATGGTTCCTGCCGCCTATCCACCATATTGACTGGAAGTTCACGACAACAGACTGTAAGATCTCCCTGCAATGTGAATTTGTGAAATTATTAATCCCTCCTGATTAACATGAACCTCTGGGAGTCACTCCGATGCTGGAAAGTCATTTACGAAACTCCATTCTGCCTTTCATTATTAGCGTGCGGCCGTTTTAGGGATATACAATCAGACATTGTGATGACGTAGCACACGCAACAATGGCTGCTCCCATAAAATTTCAATTACTCTAATAAATGCAGCCAACAATGCACGAAACGATGATGCACAATCTCTAAAGTGAAAACAGCGATTGACTTGGCAGAGCAGTCCATATTAATGAGTTGTAACATGTAAATACTTGGCGTTAAACAATTCCAACGATGGCCTTGGAACAAGCACTCAATGTGTTGACGTAAACCGCATATCAACTCTAGACAGGGGAAGGTCGCATTCACAATCTTGAACTTGACAAATAGGAGTATTGAGGTGTGTACGACTCAGCATCATCGGCGAAATTTGTTAAGTGGATCATCAGATTGACTTTGGTGCAGAAAATTGCATTAAAGAGCCGAAACTAACCAGTCCCCGAATGCAATTTCTGCAGTGGTCCAGAGAACATGAATCTCGTTCCACCATGTTGGAAACGGAAGTCCTTTTAAAATGTATAGCGCTTGATGATGCTAAGACATCACCCTGACTCCATATCCGAACATATGAAACACAGTTGGTCATCGGACTATCCCCGTCGCACATCAAACAACAGACTGTAAGATCTCCCTGCAATGTGAATTTGTGAAATTATGAATCTCTCCTGACTAACATGAACCTCCGAGAGTGACTCCGGTGCTGTATATGCTAAGTCATATACGAAACTCCATTCCGCCTTTCACCATTAGCGAAAGGCCGTTTTAGGGATATACAATCAGCCATTGTCTCCTAGAGAGATGGGACAGGCTAAGGGCCTAAAAGAAAATGGTCATACAGAGCCTATTTTGGCAACTTCTCACAGACTCGAAAAGTTCCTAGAGAGATGGGCCAGACATAAGGCCCAACAAAATGATGCAGAGACTATTTGGTCAGCTTCTCACAAACTCCAAGAGTTTTTAGAGAGATGGGGCAGACTAAGGGCATTAAAAAATGGTCACGCAGAGCCTATTTGGGCAGCTTCTAACAGACTCTCGAGCTCATAAATAACATCAGAAAGAAGCAATCAACATTTCTCGGGCACTTCATGAGAAGAGGAAAGTTGGAATACTTGGTTACAACTGTAAAAATACTAGGAAAGAGCGGGCGACAAAGGGAGAGAATACTTGATAGCTTGGTGTCATGGCATGGAAAAAGTCAACAGCAGAATTGATACGATGCACGGTAGATAGAAGATTGTGGACATGATCGCCTATACCAACCGGTATGACACATGATAATGATGGTGAATCATGTTAGCGATTGGATCTGTATTATCGGCATTACTGTGACCATCGACTAATATTCCTTGTAAATTCTTTATGGATAAAATTACACTATCCTTAAACGTAATAAATAAATTAGTTGATTTTATAACGACTTGTCTAACTCATTGTTTTGTGTTAAAATATGTACTATTTGTTTCTAGTTCATTTGGACGCTGTTTGTTGATTTTACACGTTCTTAATTAATCACATATCATTACTATCACCATTTATGACGTGCTTTCTATAATTTCCATTATTTCTTGACATTAAATAGAGGCTCATTTGTCTAATGTGTGTGCTTAAACCTTCAATAAATCCATATCGTCCTTTACCATTTCACAATCATTATAATCATCATTGAGTACCGTCTCCGCATCGAAGGTTGGCTACCATGGAGCGCCATTCCGCTCTGTCTCTTGCTTTGATAGTGCAGGTTGTCATAGGCTAACTTGTCCATCTTTTGATGTTAATCGTTCATTTTAGTCTTGTTCTGCTTCTGCCTCTTTTACTTTGTATTTTCACCTCGAAGATTTACATTTTTATAATCTGTTATGTCTTTTAACATGGCCCAAAAATCTAATTTTCCTTCCTTGAATTGTGCGTAGTAGTTCTCTGTTCATCTTTAATTGTTTTAAGACTTCATCGTTTGTTTTCTTTTCTTTCCATTCAATTCGTCTTATTATTCTATAAATATACATGCCAAAGGCTTCAATTTTCTCTCCTGTTTTCTTCGTCATCATCGTGTGCCCTCTCCGCAACAAAGGTTGGCTACCATGGATCGCCATTCTACTCTGTTTCTTGCTTTGATGGTGCAGGCTGACATATATTGACTTGTCCATCTTTTGATGTTACTCGTCCGTGGTAGTCTTGGTCTGCCTCTGCCCCTTTTGCCTTGTATTTTTCCTTCCAATATTACTTTTAGTAGGCCTTTTAGTGTCTTTTAACATGCCCAAAAAATTTAATTTATCTTGTCTTAATTGTGTTCAGCAGTTCTCTTTTTATTTCCAGTTGTTTTAAAACTTCATCGTTTGTTATCTTTTGTTTCCATCCAATTCTACCTATTCTTCTATAAATCCACATTTCAAAGGCTTCAATTTTCTGTTCTGTTTTCTTGTCTAATGTCCATGTATCTGCACCATACAGGAATATTGAGAAGATGTAACATTTTGCCATTCTTAGTTTCAGCCCTGCTGATATTTGTTTTGTTGTTAGTATATTTTTCATAGCATTAAAAATTACTTTTTGCCATACCTATTCTTTTGTTTATTTCAGTTTTGCATTTTCCATCATTGGTTATAGTATGTCCTAGGTAGTTGTAACTCTGGACTGTCTCCAGATGTGTTCCCTCGACTGGGATATTTAATTGTAGGTCTTGATAATTTTCTTTGTTTATGATCATAGTTTTAGTCTTTTTGATATTTATTTCTAGTCCATATTTTTTGCTTGTTGTGTTTATCACATTAAGTAAGTGTTGTAGGTCTTTAGGATTTTCTACTAGAAGAACAGTATCATCAGCATATCTCAGGTTATTGATTATCTTTCCATTAATGTTTAGACCTGGTATCTCTGAGATGTTTTTAAAGATTTGCTCAGTGTATAGATTGAACAAGCTTGGTGATAGGATGCATCCTTGTCTTACTCCTCTTTTTATGTCCATGGGTGTAGAGTTCTCCTTGTTATATTTTATTATTGCTGTTTGCTCCCAGTACAAATTACATATTAGTCGTATGTCTGCGTCGTCTAGATTTATATCCTTTAGGCAGTCTAATAAGTTGCTTATTTTTGTTTTCTTGTCTACCCTTTATTTTTGTTTGTCACTCTTCTCGTGTTACGCCTTCATAATTTGTTTGGTTATTTGATGCACAAACCTATATAGATAGTGATCATTACATTCTTTGACACAAAGCCTCTAGGCCAGCAACTGTGGATACTTGATTCTCTTTCCTTTCTTTCCTTATAAATCTTCATGCGGAGGTGATCCTTAATTTTTTTCTCATTTCTTCACTTTTAAATCTGTCTGCTTTAAAAGCTGGCTTTTATAATGTATCTCATCAATTTCAGTCCGGAGATTGTTATCTTATGTTATGGATTGTTCTGTGACAACAGTTGATGTTGTTTGAATCCTAGGATGGAGATTGAATTAAAATGTAATCCCTTTTGTTACACCGTAATTCGTTTTATTAAGTACCAATGGTGTCTGTTTATTTAAAAAAAATAGCCTTACAGAATCTTGTGTCCTTTTCTCCTTATTTGTTATCAGATGTTCCTAAACCATATATATATTTGAATTCATTGCTTTACTTTAGCTGCTTACTCACTTTACTTTAGCTGCTTATTCACTTTATTCTAGCCGCTTATTCACTTTATTTTAGCTGCTTATTCACTTTACTTTAGCTGCTTATTCATTTTATTTTAGCTCATTATTTCACTTTACTTTAGCTGCTTATTCACTTTATTTTAGCCGCTTATTCACTTTACTTTAGCTGCTTATTCACTTTATTTTAGCTGCTTATTCACTACACTTTAGCTGCTTATTCCTTTTATTTTAGCTGCTTATTCACTTTATTTTAACTGCTAATTCGCTTTACTTTAGCTGCTTATTCATTTTATTTTAGCTGCTTATTTACTTTATTTTAGCTGTTTATTTACTTTATTTTAGCTCATTATCTCACTTTACTTTAGCTGCTTATTCACTTTATTTTAGCTACTTATTCACTTTTTTTTAGCTGTTTATTCAATTTACTTTCGCTGCTTATTCACTTTATTGTAGCTGCCTATTCCCTTCATTTATTAGCTGCTTGTTCACTTTACTTTAGCTGATTATTTACTTTCTTTTAGCTCATTATTCACTTTACTTTAGCTGCTTATTCACTTTATTTTAGCTGCTTAAAAAAGCAAAGTTCCCCCGTCACGCTAAGTGGCGTATAGGGAAATATGGTATTAGTGGCCCTATATTTTACAGACCTTTAGCACATGATTTTTGGGGTAATGTGGTCGGTATTACGCCCGTGCCGCTTTACTTTCCCAGAAAAATTCCGGTACCCATTTAAGGCTGGGTGAACCCGAAAGCCGTCGGTTGGGATCGAACCGTACCCCTTGTCCTTTATAGTCCAGTTCACTAACCACTGAGTAATCGCGGCTCATTTGAACTGCTTACTCACTATATTTTAGCTGATTGTTCACTTTACTTTAGTTGCTTATTCACTTTATTTTAGCTGATGATTCACTTTATATTTGCTGCCTATTTACATTATTTTAGCTGCTTATTCACTTTATTTTAGCTGCTTATTCACTTAGCTTGCGCTGCTTATTCACTTTATTTTAGTTGCTTATTTACTTTATTTTAGCTGCTTATTCACTTTACTTTAGCTGCGTATTCAATTTATTTTAGCTGCTTATTTACTTTATTTTAGCTGCTTATTCACTTTATTTTAGCTGCTTAATCACTTTATTTTAGTTGCTTATTCACTTTTTTTTAGCTGCTTATTTATTTTATTTTAGCTGATTGTTTACTTTATTTTAGCTGCGTATTCTGTTAATTTTAGCTGCCTATTCACTTTATTTTAGCTGATTATTTACTTTATTTTAGCTGCCTATTCTCTTTATATTAGCTGCTTTTTTACTTTAGTTTAGCTGCTTATTGACTTTATTTTAGCTGCTTATTTACTTTATTTTAGCTGCTTATTCACTTTAATTTAGCTGCTTAATCACTTTATTTTAGTTGCTTATTCACTTTATTTTAGCTGCTTATTTATTTTATTTTAGCTGATTGTTTACTTTATTTTAGCTGCGTATTCTGTTAATTTTAGCTGCCTATTCACTTTATTTTAGCTGATTATTTACTTTATTTTAGCTGCCTATTCTCTTTATATTAGCTGCTTTTTTACTTTAGTTTAGCTGCTTATTGACTTTATTTTAGCTGCTTATTTATTTTATTTTAGCTCATTATCTCACTTTACTTTAGCTGCTTATTCACTTTATTTTAGCTGCTTATTCACTTTATTTTAACTGCTTATTCACTTTATTTTAGCTGCTTATTTACTTTATTTTAGCTGATTATTCATTTTATTTTAGCTGCTTATTCACTTTATTTTAGCTGATTATTTACTTTATTTTAACTGCCTATTCACTTTATTTTAGCTGCTTATTTAATTTAGTTTAGCTGCTTATTCACTTTACTTTAGCTGATTATTTACTTTCTTTTAGCTCATTATTCACTTTACTTTAGCTGCTTATTCACTTTATTTTAGCTGCTTAAAAAAGCAAAGTTCCCCCGTCACGCTAAGTGGCGTATAGGGAAATATGGTATTAGTGGCCCTATATTTTACAGACCTTTAGCACATGATTTTTGGGGTAATGTGGTCGGTATTACGCCCGTGCCGCTTTACTTTCCCAGAAAAATTCCGGTACCCATTTAAGGCTGGGTGAACCCGAAAGCCGTCGGTTGGGATCGAACCGTACCCCTTGTCCTTAATAGTCCAGTTCACTAACCACTGAGTAATCGCGGCTCATTTTAACTGCTTACTAACTATATTTTAGCTGATTGTTCACTTTACTTTAGTTGCTTATTCACTTTATTTTAGCTGATTATTCACTTTATATTTGCTGCCTATTTACATTATTTTAGCTGCTTATTCACTTTATTTTAGATGCTTATTCATTTAGCTTGCGTTGCTTATTCACTTTATTTTAGCTGCTTATTTACTTTATTTTAGCTGCTTATTCACTTTACTTTAGCTGCGTATTCAGTTTATTTTAGCTGCTTATTTACTTTATTTTAGCTGCTTATTCACTTATTTTAGCTGCTTAATCACTTTATTTTAGTTGCTTACTCACTTTATTTTAGCTGCTTATTTATTTTATTTTAGCTGATTGTTTACTTTATTTTAGCTGCGTATTCTGTTTATTTTAGCTGCCAATTCACTTTATTTTAGCTGATTATTTACTTTATTTTAGCTGCCTATTCACTTTATATTAGCTGCTAATTTACTTTAGTTTAGCTGCTTATTGACTTTATTTTAGCTGCTTATTTATTTTATTTTAGCTCATTATCTCACTTTACTTTAGCTGCTTATTCACTTTATTTTAGCTGCTTATTCACTTTATTTTAACTGCTTATTCACTTTATTTAACTGCTTATTCACTTTGCTTTAGCTGCTTATTCACATTATTTTATCTGCTTATTTACTTTATTTTAGCTGCTTATTTACTTAATTTTATTCTGCTTATTTACTTTATTTTAGCTGCTTGTTTACTTTATTTTAGCTGCTTATTCACTTTATTTTAGCTGCTTATTTACTTTATTTTAGCTGCTTATTTACTTTATTTTAGGTGCATATTCACTATATTTTCGCTGTTTAGTAACTTTTTTTTAGCTGCTTGTTCACTTTACTTTAGCTGCCTATTCACTTTATTTTTGCTGCTTATTCACTTTATTTTAGCTGCTTATTCACTTAATTTTAGCTGATAATTCACTTTACTTTAGCTGATTATTCACTTTATTGTAGCTCCCTTTTCATTTTATTTTAGCTGCAAATTTACTTTATTTTAGCTGCCTATTCACTTTATTTTAGCTGGCCTTTCATTTTATTTTAGCTGCTTATTTACTTTATTTTAGCCGCCTATTCACTTTATTTTAGCTGCTTATTAACTTTACTTTAACTGCTTATTCACTTTATTTTAGCTGCTTATTCACTTTATTTTAGATGCTTATTTATTTTATTTTAGCTGATTGTTTACTTTATTTTAGCTGCGAATTCTGTTTATTTTAGCTGCTTAATCACTTTATTTTACTACCTATTCACTTTATTTTAGCTGATTATTCACTTTACTTTAGCTGCTTATTCACTTTATTTTAGCTGCTTATTTACTTTTTTTAGCTGCTTATTCACTTCATTTTAGCTGGCTTTTCACTTTATTTTAGCTGCTTATTGACTTTATATTAGCTGCCTATTCACTTTATTTTAGCTACTTATTCACTTCTTTACTGATTATTCACTTTATTTTAGCTGGCTTTTCACTTTATTTTAGTTGCTTATTTCCTTTTTTTTAGCTGCTTATTCACTTTCCTTTAGCTGCTTATTCACTTTATTTTAGCTGTTTATTCAATTTACTTTCGCTGCTTATTCACTTTATTGTAGCTGCCTATTCCCTTCATTTATTAGCTGCTTGTTCACTTTACTTTAGCTGATTATTTACTTTCTTTTAGCTCATTATTCACTTTACTTTAGCTGCTTATTCACTTTATTTTAGCTGCTTAAAAAAGCAAAGTTCCCCCGTCACTTTATGTGGCGTATAGGGAAATATGGTATTAGTGGTCCTATATTTTACAGACCTTCAGCACATGATTTTTGGGGTAATGTGGTCGGTATTACGCCCGTGCCGCTTTACTTTCCCAGAAAAATTCCGGTAACCATTTAAGGCTGGGTGAACCCGAAAGCCGTCGGTTGGGATCGAACCGTACCCCTTGTCCTTTATAGTCCAGTTCACTAACCACTGAGTAATCGCGGCTCATTTTAGCTGCTTACTCACTATATTTTAGCTGATTGTTCCCTTTACTTTAGTTGCTTATTCACTTTATTTTAGCTGATTATTCACTTTATATTTGCTGCCTATTTACATTATTTTAGCTGCTTATTCACTTTATTTTAGCTGCTTGTTCACTTTATTTTAGCTGCGTATTCACTTTATTTTAGCACTTTATTAACATTATTTTAACTGCTTGTTCACTTTACTTTAGCTGCCTCTTGACGTTATTTTAGCTGCTTATTCACTTTATTTTAGCTGCTTAGTCACTTTATTTTAGCTGCTTATTCACTTAATTTTAGCTACTTATTCACTTTACTTTAGCTGCTTATTCACTTTATTTTAGCTGCTTATTTACTTTATTTTAGCTGGCTTTTCACTTTATTTTAGCTGCTTATGTACTTTATTTTAGACCGCCTATTCACTTTATTTTAGCTGCTTATTCACTTCTTTACTGCCTATTCACTTTATTTTAGCTGCTTATTCACTTTATTTTAGCTGATAATTCACTTTATTTTAACTGCTTATTCACTTTATTTTAGCTGCTTATTCACTTTATTTTAGATGCTTATTTATTTTATTTTAGCTGATTGTTTACTTTATTTTAGCTGCGAATTCTGTTTATTTTAGCTGCTTAATCACTTTATTTTACTACCTATTCACTTTATTTTAGCTGATTATTCACTTTACTTTAGCTGCTTATTCACTTTATTTTAGCTGCTTATTTACTTTTTTTAGCTGCTTATTCACTTCATTTTAGCTGGCTTTTCACTTTATTTTAGCTGCTTATTGACTTTATATTAGCTGCCTATTCACTTTATTTTAGCTACTTATTCACTTCTTTACTGATTATTCACTTTATTTTAGTTGGCTTTTCACTTTATTTTAGTTGCTTATTTACTTTATTTTAGCTGCTTATTCACTTTCCTTTAGCTGCTTATTCACTTTATTTTAGCTGTTTATTCAATTTACTTTCGCTGCTTATTCACTTTATTGTAGCTGCCTATTCCCTTCATTTATTAGCTGCTTGTTCACTTTACTTTAGCTGATTATTTACTTTCTTTTAGCTCATTATTCACTTTACTTTAGCTGCTTATTCACTTTATTTTAGCTGCTTAAAAAAGCAAAGTTCCCCCGTCACTTTATGTGGCGTATAGGGAAATATGGTATTAGTGGCCCTATATTTTACAGACCTTCAGCACATGATTTTTGGGGTAATGTGGTCGGTATTACGCCCGTGCCGCTTTACTTTCCCAGAAAAATTCCGGTACCCATTTAAGGCTGGGTGAACCCGAAAGCCGTCGGTTGGGATCGAACCGTACCCCTTGTCCTTTATAGTCCAGTTCACTAACCACTGAGTAATCGCGGCTCATTTTAGCTGCTTACTCACTATATTTTAGCTGATTGTTCACTTTACTTTAGTTGCTTATTCACTTTATTTTAGCTGATTATGTACTTTATTTTAGACCGCCTATTCACTTTATTTTAGCTGCTTATTCACTTCTTTACTGCCTATTCACTTTATTTTAGCTGCTTATTCACTTTATTTTAGCTGATAATTCACTTTATTTTAACTGCTTATTCACTTTATTTTAGCTGCTTATTCACTTTATTTTAGATGCTTATTTATTTTATTTTAGCTGATTGTTTACTTTATTTTAGCTGCGAATTCTGTTTATTTTAGCTGCTTAATCACTTTATTTTACTACCTATTCACTTTATTTTAGCTGATTATTCACTTTACTTTAGCTGCTTATTCACTTTATTTTAGCTGCTTATTTACTTTTTTCAGCTGCTTATTCACTTCATTTTAGCTGGCTTTTCACTTTATTTTAGCTGCTTATTGACTTTATATTAGCTGCCTATTCACTTTATTTTAGCTACTTATTCACTTCTTTACTGATTATTCACTTTATTTTAGCTGGCTTTTCACTTTATTTTAGTTGCTTATTTACTTTATTTTAGCTGCTTATTCACTTTCCTTTAGCTGCTTATTCACTTTATTTTAGCTGCTTATTTATTTTATTTTAGCTGATTGTTTACTTTATTTTAGCTGCGTATTCTGTTAATTTTAGCTGCCTATTCACTTTATTTTAGCTGATTATTTACTTTATTTTAGCTGCCTATTCTCTTTATATTAGCTGCTTTTTTACTTTAGTTTAGCTGCTTATTGACTTTATTTTAGCTGCTTATTTACTTTATTTTAGCTGCTTATTCACTTTATTTTAGCTGCTTAATCACTTTATTTTAGTTGCTTATTCACTTTATTTTAGCTGCTTATTTTTTTTATTTTAGCTGATTGTTTACTTTATTTTAGCTGCGTATTCTGTTAATTTTAGCTGCCTATTCACTTTATTTTAGCTGATTATTTACTTTATTTTAGCTGCCTATTCTCTTTATATTAGCTGCTTTTTTACTTTAGTTTAGCTGCTTATTGACTTTATTTTAGCTGCTTATTTATTTTATTTAGCTCATTATCTCACTTTACTTTAGCTGCTTATTCACTTTATTTTAGCTGCTTATTCACTTTATTTTAACTGCTTATACACTTTATTGTAGCTGCTTATTTACTTTATTTTAGCGGATTATTCATTTTATTTTAGCTGCTTATTCACTTTATTTTAGCTGATTATTTACTTTATTTTAACTGCCTATTCACTTTATTTTAGCTGCTTATTTAATTTAGTTTAGCTGCTTATTCACTTTACTTTAGCTGATTATTTACTTTCTTTTAGCTCATTATTCACTTTACTTTAGCTGCTTATTCACTTTATTTTAGCTGCTTAAAAAAGCAAAGTTCCCCCGTCACGCTAAGTGGCGTATAGGGAAATATGGTATTAGTGGCCCTATATTTTACAGACCTTTAGCACATGATTTTTGGGGTAATGTGGTCGGTATTACGCCCGTGCCGCTTTACTTTCCCAGAAAAATTCCGGTACCCATTTAAGGCTGGGTGAACCCGAAAGCCGTCGGTTGGGATCGAACCGTACCCCTTGTCCTTAATAGTCCAGTTCACTAACCACTGAGTAATCGCGGCTCATTTTAACTGCTTACTAACTATATTTTAGCTGATTGTTCACTTTACTTTAGTTGCTTATTCACTTTATTTTAGCTGATTATTCACTTTATATTTGCTGCCTATTTACATTATTTTAGCTGCTTATTCACTTTATTTTAGATGCTTATTCATTTAGCTTGCGTTGCTTATTCACTTTATTTTAGCTGCTTATTTACTTTATTTTAGCTGCTTATTCACTTTACTTTAGCTGCGTATTCAGTTTATTTTAGCTGCTTATTTACTTTATTTTAGCTGCTTATTCACTTATTTTAGCTGCTTAATCACTTTATTTTAGTTGCTTATTCACTTTATTTTAGCTGCTTATTTATTTTATTTTAGCTGATTGTTTACTTTATTTTAGCTGCGTATTCTGTTTATTTTAGCTGCCAATTCACTTTATTTTAGCTGATTATTTACTTTATTTTAGCTGCCTATTCACTTTATATTAGCTGCTAATTTACTTTAGTTTAGCTGCTTATTGACTTTATTTTAGCTGCTTATTTATTTTATTTTAGCTCATTATCTCACTTTACTTTAGCTGCTTATTCACTTTATTTTAGCTGCTTATTCACTTTATTTTAACTGCTTATTCACTTTATTTAACTGCTTATTCACTTTGCTTTAGCTGCTTATTCACATTATTTTATCTGCTTATTTACTTTATTTTAGCTGCTTATTTACTTAATTTTATTCTGCTTATTTACTTTATTTTAGCTGCTTGTTTACTTTATTTTAGCTGCTTATTCACTTTATTTTAGCTGCTTATTTACTTTATTTTAGCTGCTTATTTACTTTATTTTAGGTGCATATTCACTATATTTTCGCTGTTTAGTAACTTTTTTTTAGCTGCTTGTTCACTTTACTTTAGCTGCCTATTCACTTTATTTTTGCTGCTTATTCACTTTATTTTAGCTGCTTATTCACTTAATTTTAGATGATAATTCACTTTACTTTAGCTGATTATTCACTTTATTGTAGCTCCCTTTTCATTTTATTTTAGCTGCAAATTTACTTCATTTTAGCTGCCTATTCACTTTATTTTAGCTGGCCTTTCATTTTATTTTAGCTGCTTATTTACTTTATTTTAGCCGCCTATTCACTTTATTTTAGCTGCTTATTAACTTTACTTTAACTGCGTATTCAATTTATTTTAGCTGCTTTTTTACTTTATTTTAGCTGATAATTCACTTTATTTTAACTGCTTATTCACTTTATTTTAGCTGCTTATTCACTTTATTTTAGATGCTTATTTATTTTATTTTAGCTGATTGTTTACTTTATTTTAGCTGCGAATTCTGTTTATTTTAGCTGCTTAATCACTTTATTTTACTACCTATTCACTTTATTTTAGCTGATTATTCACTTTACTTTAGCTGCTTATTCACTTTATTTTAGCTGCTTATTTACTTTTTTTAGCTGCTTATTCACTTCATTTTAGCTGGCTTTTCACTTTATTTTAGCTGCTTATTGACTTTATATTAGCTGCCTATTCACTTTATTTTAGCTACTTATTCACTTCTTTACTGATTATTCACTTTATTTTAGCTGGCTTTTCACTTTATTTTAGTTGCTTATTTACTTTCTTTTAGCTCATTATTCACTTTACTTTAGCTGCTTATTCACTTTATTTTAGCTGCTTAAAAAAGCAAAGTTCCCCCGTCACGCTAAGTGGCGTATAGGGAAATATGGTATTAGTGGCCCTATATTTTACAGACCTTTAGCACATGATTTTTGGGGTAATGTGGTCGGTATTACGCCCGTGCCGCTTTACTTTCCCAGAAAAATTCCGGTACCCATTTAAGGCTGGGTGAACCCGAAAGCCGTCGGTTGGGATCGAACCGTACCCCTTGTCCTTAATAGTCCAGTTCACTAACCACTGAGTAATCGCGGCTCATTTTAACTGCTTACTAACTATATTTTAGCTGATTGTTCACTTTACTTTAGTTGCTTATTCACTTTATTTTAGCTGATTATTCACTTTATATTTGCTGCCTATTTACATTATTTTAGCTGCTTATTCACTTTATTTTAGATGCTTATTCATTTAGCTTGCGTTGCTTATTCACTTTATTTTAGCTGCTTATTTACTTTATTTTAGCTGCTTATTCACTTTACTTTAGCTGCGTATTCAGTTTATTTTAGCTGCTTATTTACTTTATTTTAGCTGCTTATTCACTTATTTTAGCTGCTTAATCACTTTATTTTAGTTGCTTATTCACTTTATTTTAGCTGCTTATTTATTTTATTTTAGCTGATTGTTTACTTTATTTTAGCTGCGTATTCTGTTTATTTTAGCTGCCAATTCACTTTATTTTAGCTGATTATTTACTTTATTTTAGCTGCCTATTCACTTTATATTAGCTGCTAATTTACTTTAGTTTAGCTGCTTATTGACTTTATTTTAGCTGCTTATTTATTTTATTTTAGCTCATTATCTCACTTTACTTTAGCTGCTTATTCACTTTATTTTAGCTGCTTATTCACTTTATTTTAACTGCTTATTCACTTTATTTAACTGCTTATTCACTTTGCTTTAGCTGCTTATTCACATTATTTTATCTGCTTATTTACTTTATTTTAGCTGCTTATTTACTTAATTTTATTCTGCTTATTTACTTTATTTTAGCTGCTTGTTTACTTTATTTTAGCTGCTTATTCACTTTATTTTAGCTGCTTATTTACTTTATTTTAGCTGCTTATTTACTTTATTTTAGGTGCATATTCACTATATTTTCGCTGTTTAGTAACTTTTTTTTAGCTGCTTGTTCACTTTACTTTAGCTGCCTATTCACTTTATTTTTGCTGCTTATTCACTTTATTTTAGCTGCTTATTCACTTAAATTTAGCTGATAATTCACTTTACTTTAGCTGATTATTCACTTTATTGTAGCTCCCTTTTCATTTTATTTTAGCTGCAAATTTACTTCATTTTAGCTGCCTATTCACTTTATTTTAGCTGGCCTTTCATTTTATTTTAGCTGCTTATTTACTTTATTTTAGCCGCCTATTCACTTTATTTTAGCTGCTTATTAACTTTACTTTAACTGCGTATTCAATTTATTTTAGCTGCTTTTTTACTTTATTTTAGCTGATAATTCACTTTATTTTAACTGCTTATTCACTTTATTTTAGCTGCTTATTCACTTTATTTTAGATGCTTATTTATTTTATTTTAGCTGATTGTTTACTTTATTTTAGCTGCGAATTCTGTTTATTTTAGCTGCTTAATCACTTTATTTTACTACCTATTCACTTTATTTTAGCTGATTATTCACTTTACTTTAGCTGCTTATTCACTTTATTTTAGCTGCTTATTTACTTTTTTTAGCTGCTTATTCACTTCATTTTAGCTGGCTTTTCACTTTATTTTAGCTGCTTATTGACTTTATATTAGCTGCCTATTCACTTTATTTTAGCTACTTATTCACTTCTTTACTGATTATTCACTTTATTTTAGCTGGCTTTTCACTTTATTTTAGTTGCTTATTTACTTTATTTTAGCTGCTTATTCACTTTCCTTTAGCTGCTTATTCACTTTATTTTAGCTGTTTATTCAATTTACTTTCGCTGCTTATTCACTTTATTGTAGCTGCCTATTCCCTTCATTTATTAGCTTCCACTTCACTTTACTTTAGCTGATTATTTACTTTCTTTTAGCTCATTATTCACTTTACTTTAGCTGCTTATTCACTTTATTTTAGCTGCTTAAAAAAGCAAAGTTCCCCCGTCACTTTATGTGGCGTATAGGGAAATATGGTATTAGTGGCCCTATATTTTACAGACCTTCAGCACATGATTTTTGGGGTAATGTGGTCGGTATTACGCCCGTGCCGCTTTACTTTCCCAGAAAAATTCCGGTACCCATTTAAGGCTGGGTGAACCCGAAAGCCGTCGGTTGGGATCGAACCGTACCCCTTGTCCTTTATAGTCCAGTTCACTAACCACTGAGTAATCGCGGCTCATTTTAGCTGCTTACTCACTATATTTTAGCTGATTGTTCACTTTACTTTAGTTGCTTATTCACTTTATTTTAGCTGCTTATTCACTTTATTTTAGCTGCTTATTTACTTTATTTTAGCTGCTTATTTACTTTATTTTAGGTGCATATTCACTATATTTTCGCTGATAATTCACTTTACTTTAGCTGATTATTCACTTTATTGTAGCTCCCTTTTCATTTTATTTTAGCTGCAAATTTACTTCATTTTAGCTGCCTATTCACTTTATTTTAGCTGGCCTTTCATTTTATTTTAGCTGCTTATTTACTTTATTTTAGCCGCCTATTCACTTTATTTTAGCTGCTTATTAACTTTACTTTAACTGCGTATTCAATTTATTTTAGCTGCTTTTTTACTTTATTTTAGCTGATAATTCACTTTATTTTAACTGCTTATTCACTTTATTTTAGCTGCTTATTCACTTTATTTTAGATGCTTATTTATTTTATTTTAGCTGATTGTTTACTTTATTTTAGCTGCGAATTCTGTTTATTTTAGCTGCTTAATCACTTTATTTCACTACCTATTCACTTTATTTTAGCTGATTATTCACTTTACTTTAGCTGCTTATTCACTTTATTTTAGCTGCTTATTTACTTTTTTTTAGCTGCTTATTCACTTCATTTTAGCTGGCTTTTCACTTTATTTTAGCTGCTTATTGACTTTATATTAGCTGCCTATTCACTTTATTTTAGCTACTTATTCACTTCTTTACTGATTATTCACTTTATTTTAGCTGGCTTTTCACTTTATTTTAGTTGCTTATTTACTTTATTTTAGCTGCTTATTCACTTTCCTTTAGCTGCTTATTCACTTTATTTTAGCTGGTTATTCAATTTACTTTCGCTGCTTATTCACTTTATTGTAGCTGCCTATTCCCTTCATTTATTAGCTGCTTGTTCACTTTACTTTAGCTGATTATTTACTTTCTTTTAGCTCATTATTCACTTTACTTTAGCTGCTTATTCACTTTATTTTAGCTGCTTAAAAAAGCAAAGTTCCCCCGTCACTTTATGTGGCGTATAGGGAAATATGGTATTAGTGGCCCTATATTTTACAGACCTTCAGCACATGATTTTTGGGGTAATGTGGTCGGTATTACGCCCGTGCCGCTTTACTTTCCCAGAAAAATTCCGGTACCCATTTAAGGCTGGGTGAACCCGAAAGCCGTCGGTTGGGATCGAACCGTACCCCTTGTCCTTTATAGTCCAGTTCACTAACCACTGAGTAATCGCGGCTCATTTTAGCTGCTTACTCACTATATTTTAGCTGATTGTTCACTTTACTTTAGTTGCTTATTCACTTTATTTTAGCTGATTATTCACTTTATATTTGCTGCCTATTTACATTATTTTAGCTGCTTATTCACTTTATTTTAGCTGCTTGTTCACTTTATTTTAGCTGCGTATTCACTTTATTTTAGCACTTTATTAACATTATTTTAACTGCTTGTTCACTTTACTTTAGCTGCCTCTTGACGTTATTTTAGCTGCTTATTCACTTTATTTTAGCTGCTTATTCACTTAATTTTAGCTACTTATTCACTTTACTTTAGCTGCTTATTCACTTTATTTTAGCTGCTTATTTACTTTATTTTAGCTGGCTTTTCACTTTATTTTAGCTGCTTATGTACTTTATTTTAGACCGCCTATTCACTTTATTTTAACTGCTTATTCACTTTATTTTAGCTGCTTATTCACTTTATTTTAGATGCTTATTTATTTTATTTTAGCTGATTGTTCACTTTACTTTAGCTGCGTATTCAATTTATTTTAACTGCTTATTCACTTTAATTTAGCCGCCTATTTACTTTATTTTAGCTGCTTATTCACTTTACTGTAGCTGCGTATTAAATTTATTTTAGCTGCTTATTCACTTTATTTTAGCTGCTTATTTACTTTATTTTAGCTGCTTATTCACATTATTTTAGCTGCTTATTCACTTTTTTAGCTGCCTCTTTACTTTAATTTATCTGCATATTCAATTTATTTTAGCTGTTTATTCACTTTTCTTTTTCTGCGTATTAAATTTATTTTAGCTGCTTATTCACTTTATTTTAGCTGCTTATTTACTTTATATTAGCTGCTTATTCACATTAGTTTAGCAGCTTATTCACTTTTTTTTAGCTGCCTTTTTACTTTATTTTAGCTTCCTATTTACTTTATTTTAGCTGCTTAATTACTTTATTTTACTACCTATTCTCTTTATTTTTACTGCTTATTCACTTTATTTTAGCTGCTTATTCACTTTATTTTAGCTGCTTGTTCACTTTACTTTATCTGCTTATTTACTTTATTTTAGCGTTAATTTTCGACCAAGATGGACGCTTGTTTACGTTTGAACAAAGCCATACACGGGAACAAACAAAAAATTTGCGCAGACAAAAAATTAGCTAAAGATGGAGGGAGATTACCACAAGAGAACCATCCGCTCTGTTATGATGAAGCAAAATACATTCTCAAATGTCAGTTCCATGAAAAATGGAAACGAGAACACCCAAAGCATAACGAGAGTGACGGATACCACCAACTATCAAGGAGGGATCAAGTCATCATACTTCGCCTACGCACAGTCCACAATAGAATGAGAAATCACATGTTCACCAAATTCAAAATAGGTACAACCAGCCTATGCCACTGTACACTGGACAATATGACTACAAAACATGTTCTACAGGATTGCCCCCAGTACACAGACCTGAGAAGAGCAATGTGGTCCACGCCCACCTCCCTGGAAGAAAAACGATATGGAGTAATCGATTCGCTTAAACAGACAGCTGACTTCATGAGAGAGTCTGGAATCCTACTCTGATTGAGTCTTGATCGCAGAGAGAGAGAGAGAGAGAGAGAGAGAGAGAGAGAGAGAGAGAGAGAGAGAGAGAGAACTGCTTATTCACTTTATTTTAGCTGCTTATTGACTTTATTTTTTACATTTCTATATATTCGTCATTTAAGTTATGACATCTATAACATGCGTTCACTGCGCGAAAAGCTTTCCAATTGGTGCTATAATAGCTGAAAACGATTTATGTGAACAGAAGTTTAACTTGAAACATGCATTTGTTGTGGTAAATGTGTGAGAACACAACGGGTCGTCCATTGAAGAAAAGCAAACGCGGATTGAGTCACAGAAAACATATACATTCGTGAAACTTGTCATCAAGGTTGTAGATTAAGTTACAACAGTAGACATCATGTTAAGCATTTAAATATTAAAGAAAATCATCATCATCATCACGTACCGGGCCTGCTGGCGTAGGTGATCATGTCTCTCTACAACTTTCGATCCCGACAGTTATTTATCATCTATGTTGTTGCCGTTCTGCCAAGCCATTCTCTTAAGCTGTCTGGTATATTTTCTCTTTGCTCCCCTCTATCTCTTCGTCTTTCAATTTTTCCAGTTGTTACAATATATTCCAGCTGTTCTCTTCTCATTAAATGGCCAAAAAAATGATGATTGTTTCTTCTTAATATTGTAAATTAGCTCTCTTTTTGCTTTGGCCTCTTTCAGAAGTTTTTCATTACTCTTCTTAGCTGTCCATGGTACTCTCAACATTCTTCTGTAAAACCACATTTCTACAGACTCCAGTGATTTTCTTGTCTGTTGTCCTATTGTCCATGATTCACATTCATATATTAAGACTGGCTCTGGCAGATTGTAAAACTCGAGAAAGAAAAAGAATATTTTTGATGGGGCTGAAAAAAATTGTTTAACAATGTTTTAAGCAATAAAAGAAAACGCCACCTCCTGGGGAATTATCATATTTCTAAAGGCCTATCGTGAGAGGGTGTTATAGAGTTAGGAACAGAAATAGTATTGCAGGTACAGCAGCCTCGCAGTGAATATGTTAAGTTGCTTATTGCATCCATCAACTTACATAAAATTGTAGGGACCATGCAAATAATTGCAATGCTGCGGTAAAGCTGGTAGCATTCTGACTTCCGATGTCATGGCGACTATGTGTGATCGTTTTTATAATTCGGCTCTTGCTGAGATATTTAAATGATTTACACGACAGTCTAGTTGTGAATTTATGTGTTGCTATTCTTCACTTGGTGTAATGTTTTACTTCTGACTTTAGGATGGACTGCGAACTTTATCGATATTTAAGTGGATTTATTCTTTCTTTGTGTCGTGTGTTCACGGTTCGATAGGCAAGCACATGGTTCGACAACAATGGCGCCGGCCGGGTGTGTTCAACCCGTATGTGAAAAGTCTGCGACGGTGGATGGGGCGAATGAATTAATTGAAATAATCAACGGCCCAGAAAGCGAAAACAGCAAAGTGCGTGGTACACATGAGGCATTTTCAGAACACGAAAGGCGAAAATGGCAGACCACCGTGAAAGAGATTGGAGCCTCATCACGTAACAATCCAAAGAAAGTCATGGAGAGAAATTCTAACTACCGTATTAAGAACGAATTAAAAATAGCTACATGGAATGTTAGGACCTTATACCAACAAGGAAAACTAGAAAATCTTATGGTAGAAGCAGAACGACTAAACATAGATATCTTAGGAATCTCGGAAACAAGATGGAAGGAAAGTGGATACATACAAGACGATAAATATACATTTATATATTCAGGAAACACAAAAGAGCATCAAAGAGGAGTAGGCATTCTAATAAAACGAGAACTACAAAAATATATAAATACTCAATTGACATATAATGATAGGAATATACTAATAAAAATTAAGGCAAAACCATTCGACATAGCAATATTACAGACATACGCACCTACTCAAGACTATACAGACGAACAAATAGAGGCATACTATGAAGATCTAAACACAGTTATGAAGCAAGTGAAATCAACAGACATCTTGATTATAATGGGTGATATGAACGCTAAAGTAGGAAAAGGTAAATATAAGACAATAATAGGAAATCATGGTCTAGGAAAAAGAAATAACAGAGGAGAAAGATTAATACAATTTTGCGAAGAAAACAGACTGATAATATGCAACACATTCTTTGAGCAAGAGAAAAGAAAATTATACACATGGAAAAGCCCTGGAGACAAGAAGAAAAATCAAATAGATTACATAATGATAAAAGACAGATTCAGGAACAGCGTCAAGAAAGCCAAAACATACCCAGGAGCAGATATAAATTCAGACCACAATCCTGTAATGATAAAAATGAAAATCAAATTAAAGAAAAACAAACAAAAAACTAATGCAGCAGCACCAATAGATATAACAGCGTTAAACCAGAAAGATGTACGAGAAACTTATACTGTACAAGTAAAGAACACATATCAGAAGCTACTAGAAGAGGGGATTGAGCAATATAGAAGAGAAAATCCTGAGGAAAAAGTCACAACAAAATGGCAATGCATAAAAAACAGCATGCAAGAATCCTGCAACACCTTGCCCAGAAAAGAAAGTAACAAAAATCAAAAATGGATAACAGACAAAATCTTAGAAAAAATGGAAGAAACAAGACAAGCGAAAAACACTGCCAGATACAAGGATATAGACAATGAAATACGGAGAATGTGCAAAAAGGCAAAAGAAGACTGGCTCAACCAAAGATGTCTAGAAATAGAAACTATGGAAAGTAAACAAAACTTAAGAGAGATGCATACAGAAATAAAGAGAATGGCGAATAAAGACAAAAAAGCAGCAGGAATCGGATGTATAGCAAACAAAGAGGGAAAAATGCTATCAGACAACAAAGATATAATGGATAGATGGCAAGAATATATAACAAAATTATTTCATGACGAAAGGGACAAAAAGCCAGACATAAAATGTACATACAACTATAAAATCCTGAAATCCGAAGTAGAGAAAGCCATAAACACAATGAAAAAGGGAAAAGCAGCAGGGCCTGACAATATACAGATAGAGATGATACAGGCTCTAGAAGAGTTTGGCGTCGAAGTGATCACAGACATATGCAATGACATATACTATACAGGATACATACCAACCGATCTAAAAACATCAACTTTCATTGTATTGCCTAAAAAGAATGGTGCAGTTGAATGCAGTGATTTCAGAACAATAATCCTAATGAGCCAGGTAACAAAAATTTTACTAAAAGTTATACAGGGAAGGATTCAGAATAAAATCAATACTGAATTAGAGGAGCAACAATTTGGATTCAAGAAAAACAGTGGGACAAAAGAAGCCATATTCAGCATGAGAACATTGATTGAAAAGTACACAGAAGTAAACAAACCAATATATGCCTGCTTTATAGACTACACCAAAGCTTTCGATAGAATACACCATAACCAACTTATAGACTGCCTAAAGGATATAAATATAGACGACGCAGACATACGACTAATATGTAATTTGTACTGGGAGCAAACAGCAATAATAAGATATAACAAGGAGAACTCTACACCCATGGACATAAAAAGAGGAGTAAGACAAGGATGCATCCTATCACCAAGCTTGTTCAATCTATACAACGAGCAAATCTTTAAAAACATCTCAGAGATACCAGGCCTAAACATTAATGGAAAGATAATCAATAACCTAAGATATGCAGATGATACTGTTCTACTAGCAGAAAATCCTAAAGCCCTACAACAATTGCTAAACAATGTGATAAACATAACAAGCAAAACATATGGACTAGAAATGAATATCAAAAAGACTAAAACTATGATCATAAACAAAGAAAATTCTCAAGACCTACAATTAAATATCACAGTTGAGGGAACACATCTGGAGACAGTCCAGAGCTACAACTATCTATCTATTGACCTTTCGAGCCGTAACCGGCCCATAGGGCGTAGACCAAGATACACCTTCTCCTATATGAATTTTTGTTCTAGCAGTTTTCTTTTAAAGATATTTTATCAAATCTCGCCATCTGTCTCTGTTCTGTGCAAGCAGTTCTATCTCATTGAGGGAGCCGATTCCTGCTGCTCTTGCCTCTCTCATCAATGTTCTTCTCAGTGTCTCCCTGGGTCTTCCTCTTTTTCTTTTACCTGTTGTTTCCCATATGAGGGCTTGCTTTGCTATTCGATTATTATCTCTTCTCATCACATGTCCAACGTATGACCATCGTCTTTTCTTTATTACTGAAGATATTAGTGGTTGATTGGCGATTTCTCTAATTTCCTCGTTTGTTTTGAATTCGTTCCATTCTATACCAAGTATTTTCCTTAGACATTTATTTTCGAATGCGTTCAACTTTGTTTCTATATCTCTTGTTGTTTTCCAGCTTTCACACGCATACGTAAGGGTTGATAGTACATTTGATTTGAATAGCCTAAGTTTTGTGTTTGTGCTAATGAGTTTGTGCTACAACTACCTGGGACATAATATAACCAATGATGGAAAATGCAAAACTGAAATAAACAAAAGAATAGGTATGGCAAAAAGTAATTTTAATGCCATGAAAAATATACTAACAACAAAACAAATATCAACAGGGCTGAAGCTAAGAATGGCAAAATGTTACATCTTCTCAATATTCCTATTTGGTGCAGAAACATAGACATTAGACAAGAAAACAGAACAGAAAATGGAAGCCTTTGAAATGTGGATTTATAGAAGAAGAGGTAGAATTGGATGGAAACAAAAGATAACAAACGATGAAGTTTTAAAACAACTGACAATAAAAAGAGAACCTCTAAATACAATTAAGACAAGACAAATTAAATTTTTGGGGCATGTTAAAAGACACAATAGCCTACTAAAAGTAATATTAGAAGGAAAAATACAAGGTAAAAAAGGCAGAGGCAGACCAAGACTAACATGGACGAGTAACATCAAAAGATGGACAAGTCAATCTATGACAGCCTGCACGATCAAAGCAAGAAACAGAGTAGAATGGCCATCCATGGTAGCCAACCTTCGTTACGGAGAAGGCACTCGATGATGATGATGATGATGGTTTGTTTTTTAATCCAAAAGTGAAATTTTGTAATTGTAAACATTTTTGGGGTGTTGTTGTGGAGTGTTGGTAAGTGGGGGTTCTGACAAATCTTAATCTTCAGTCTTTCTGATCGCTGGTGTGCACGTTGATCATCACCATCATCTAGCTGCTTGCCACAACAGCTACCATCACGTTTTCTTTATCCTGCGTGAGGTAGTGTCCATCTTCTGCAGCACTCAGTCCCTGGTGGTCAGTGATATCTTGAGCCACCTTATTCTATGTGTTCCTCTCCTTCGTTTACCTGGAACTATACCCTCCATAATAACCTTCTGTAGGATATGATGCTGTTTTACTTAACCAACAAATTCTATTTTCCTTGTTTTTATCTTTTGTATCAATCAGTTTTCTTAAATGTTAACTTCTTACAAAATTGACATTTTGTACTTTTGTCCGTCAAAGATAAACATTCTTCTGTGGCACTTGCACTCAAAGACATTGATGTATTTCTTCATCAAAAGTGTGCACTGTTTAGCTAAAATAATCTCATGTTTACTGGGTCAAAAAATAATGTAATCCTACAGGACAATGTCAGCCGCGTTGTTTCGTGGTAAACTGCTTACGTAGTGTCCAACACACACAACAAATGACGTAGTCGATTAGAGGGTATAAAATCTCGAGTCCACGCAGTTTCTGGTCATGGAAGACACTTCTCGCCTCCAACACGGGTGTGTAAGCTTCGGTGCAAGCTTGTCTACTATTTTCTTCACTCACTTTAAGAAGAAAGCATGTCTATTGAGGATCTGATTAACGAAACTGGAGGTCTGGGAAAGTTCCAGGTGGCTGTGGTTATTTGTTTATTTTTTAACAAATTTATGACAGCGTGGAGCATGTTACAGGTGAGTTACGGCTAGGGTGGAGCATGTTCAGGTGAGGTCAGGCTGGGGTGGAGCATGTTACAGGTACATGAGTTCTGGGTTGTTTGTGGGTGGGATGATTCGGCTAGTGGTTGATTGTGTGAGTAGGTGGCTGATTGACTGAGTGAGTAGTTGGATGGATTAGTGGAATGAATGGTGAAGTCATGAGTATTATTAATTTGCATAATCCAATGCCCTAACTTTGAAATCAACAAGCGACAGGAGAAATTATAGTGAGAAATAACGAAGAACGATTTTATAAATAGTCACTACGTAGACACATTCAACAGAAAAGCAGAAAAGGCAGATCAGAGAGAGAGAGAGGGGGGGGGGGGCGGGAACAAAAACATATTTAAAATAGTTACAATTTAGATAAATATACAGGGAATAGTTTGTCTCGCAGCAAGATGCCGGTCGAGATAGAGAGGTTGTGAGTTCAAACCCAGTCTGAAGTAGGTTTAGATTTGTATTTATGACTTCTCTCTGCGGCAATCACCCCTGGTTTCAGCAGCGATGCCCTGCTTGTAACGTCGATTACTCATCGACAAAAACAAAGTATGTACACTTACAAAGACGAAGTTATCTGCCTGTATGGCGAGGGAACCCTGTGCACGCGTATGCCAGTGACAAATGGATTAAAACGCAAGATTCAGTTCCTAGTGTCTAGGGACTGGCGAACGCAAAAAAAAAGGAAAGTTAGATATACAGTAACACTAAAAAGAGAGAGAAAGAGAGTAGAGTGCCCCCGTCACGCCAAGTGGCATATAGGGAATATGGTGTTAGTGACCATAAATTTTACAGACCTTCGGCACATGATTTTTGGGGTAATGTGGTCAGTATTACGCCCGTGCCGCTTTACTTTCCCCGAAAAAAATCCGGTACCCATTTAAGGCTGGGTGAACCCGGAAGCCGTCGGTTGGGATCGAACCCTACCTCTTGTCCTTTGTAGTCCAGTTCACTAACCACTGAGCTATCGCGGCTCCCTAACACTAAAAAGCTGGCAAAGAAATAATTAATTTCACACTAGATAGGCGAAGGTGCGCCTCACAGCGCCAGAGCTGGAAGTTGTCAGGGACCCACAACTGATGGCTTGCTCCAGGATCGGTAAACTAGAACCATCCAGGTCGTGCTCCACCTCTCCGCGGTG
This sequence comes from Megaustenia siamemsis, assembly GCA_032433765.1. NCBI lineage: Eukaryota > Metazoa > Mollusca > Gastropoda > Stylommatophora > Ariophantidae > Megaustenia > Megaustenia siamemsis. The sequence goes on along the minus strand of JAVIAB010000125.1, from coordinate 785,393 downwards.
CCTCTAGTAACAGATTAACCTGTCTAGTCTGGCTAAGCGAGTAGGGATCGCAGAGGGAAGACAACCGGTACTCAAAAATGTTGTGCTGAAGTCGGATGTGTTGGGTCGAAAGGCGCAGTTATAAAGTAAACCACAACACAACGCAGACACACCCACTTACCGCCCTTTTAAGGGCGGATGATGAAGAGGAATTCTATAGTCTACTAGAATACTCTAGAATACTTTAGTCATAGGGCGAACGCAAGCAAGCATTTCACACACAAATACAGATATACAGTAAAGACACACACTCGCACACACGTAAATAAGAAGGTAGAGAGATTAACAATCATCATCATCATCATCAAGTACCCGGCCTACTGACATAGGTGATCATGTCTCTCCACAACTTTCGATCTCGGCAGCTATTTATCATTTCTGTTGTTGACCTTCTGCCAAGCCATTCTTTTAAGCTGTCTGTTATTTTTTTCTCTTTGCTTCCCTCTATCTCTTCGTCTCTCAATGTTTCCAGTTGTTACAATATACTCCAGTTGTTCTCTTCTCATTACATTGCCAAAAAAATGATGATTGTTTCTTCCTAATATTGGAAATTAGCTCTCTTTTTGCTTTGACCTCTCTCAGAACATCTTCATTACTCTTCTTAGCTGTTCGTGGTACTCTCAACATTCTTCTGTGAAACCACATTTCTACAGACTCAGTGATTTTCTTGTCTGTTGTCCTATTATCCATGATTCGCATCCATATGTTTAACAATAAGATTAACAATAGAAATATTAAAACAAAAAAATTGAACTTCAGATGTCGTTTGCTGGATTCATCCCCAACTGGCATTGCCTGGGCTCGACACAGACAGCACCAAACAACGAGACCTTGAACGCATGCTTCCTGGACGCCAACAGTAGCGTCCGGTGTGAAAGGTACCAGTTTACCGGTCAGTCCTGGACAATCGCTACTGAGGTCAGTGGTCGTGTTTGCTGTCTCTGTATATCTGATCTTGTCTCCTTTTTTTTCATAGCATCATCATCATGTGCAATAAAGATTGGCGTAGGCGATCATGTTCTTCAACAATCTTCTATCCGCCGTGCATCGTATCAATTCTGTTGTTGACTGTTTTTTATGCAATGACACCAAGCTATCTATAGTATTTTCTCTCATTGTCGTTCACGATCTTTCCTCCTCAGTATTTTTCCAGTTGTAACCAAGTACTCCAACTTTCTTTTTCTTATGATGTGCCAAAAAAATTTTAATTGTTTCTTTCTGATGTTATTTATGAGCTCCCTTTTTGTATTGGCCTCTTTGAGAATTTCCTCGTTGGTCTTTTTTGCTTTCCATGGAACCTTCAACATTCTTGTGAGAAATCCCATCTCTGTGGCCTCGAATCGTCTTTTCATTTGTTTGTTTACTGTCCATGATTCGCTTCCACAGGTCAGAATTGGCTTTCTCTCCTATATTGTTAGCATTAGGAATGGAATGCAGTTTTTCATCATGTCCAAGGGTCCGCTGCAGAATTTATGTTATGTTTTTAACATATCAATCAGTGATCGATCAATGGTTATTGAGCTGGGATATGAGGATAAAAGATTGAGGTTTAATCACTCACCGACGTGTCTCCGGTTCACCCAGCCAATTCTGGGTACGGCATAGACGACATAACTGCCGTACCGCTGACAAGTCTAAAATGTGTCTTGGATTGAAGAAAAAACAATGCGAGCATTAACAGTGCACTCCAACTACGTCACTCATGACGGAGTTTGTGTGTGTGTACTGTTGTTAAAAAAAATAATAAATAAAAAAAAAGAAGGTATATTAGAGATATCAGGGGATGTGCTCATATTTACCAATACTAAAATACGAAATTCTACACACAGGCACCATAGCCACACACAAAAAATCATTAAGTTTTATAGAGAATAGTGTAATATACTATTACCCCCAAAATCATGTGCTGAAGGTCTGTAAAATATAGGGTAACTAACACCATATTTCCCTATACGCCACTTGGCGTGACGGAGATACTTTACTTTTTTTTTTAGTGTAACATACATTATGTACAGTTTATTTATTTATTATTATTTTAGTTTCTCGACTTAGAGTGTCGGCAGTAATAAATGTTTGTTTATTTGTCGTGTTTGTTTTTCGAAAGAACAGCTGTGATTTTTATGCAGAAAACGAAATAACGGTTTCGAGTTTCAAGTGTAAGCTGCAACAACAACTAAAATAGCAGGCTCTCCTGGAAGATACAAAGTTGTACTCCTCGCACTGTTGACGGTTTCGTTCATTGTCAGTTGATGTTGTTGTAGCGATTCTTTGTTGTTGTCTGTCCCTGAGTCTGTCTTTTGTTTTTTTGGGCAAGCCAGTTTAATTGTTGTTTTCTGTATGTGCCATGGGATTGGTTGTTTCACTCTCTTTCTCTCTGCGATCAAGACTCAATCAGAGTATCAGAGTAGGATTGTAGGACACTCTCATTAAGTCAGCTGTCTGTTTAAGCGATTCGATTGCCCCATATGGTTTCTCTTCCAGGGAGGTGGGTGTGGACCACATTACTCTTCTCAGTGCTCTATGTACTGGGGGCAATCCTGTAGAACATGTTTTGTAGTCACATTGTCCAGTGTATAGTGTATAGTGGAAGTTCCCCATATAATAATATTTATGTATTATTATTTGTTACCAGTATAGTGGCATAGGCTGGTTGTACCTATTTTGAATTTGATGAACATGTGATTTCTCATTCTATTGTGGCCAGTGCGTAGGCGAAGTATGATGACTTGATCCCTCCTTGATAGTTGATGGTATCCATCCCTCTCGTTATGCTTTGGGTGTTCTCGTTTCCATTTTTCATGGTAATGGCCGTTGAGGATGGATTTGGCTTATAATAACTGAGCTGGTGGTTCTATTGTGGTAATCTCCCTCCCTCTTTAGCTAATTTGTCTGCACGTTCGTTCCCGTGTATATTACAGTGTGATGGTATCCACTGAATGACTACTCTCTGGAAGTTATTGCATAGCTGGTCCAGGGTTGTTCTCAAGTCATCTAGTTCATTGTTTTTGGGGCTTTTTAGAGCTGATAATACCGACAGTGCATCGGACAGGATCACCAATTTATTGTGCATGTTATTTTTGTGTTGAGTAGCCAGTGTTGCAGCATCTCTGATGGCCTCAGTTTCTGCTTTAAAGTTGTTTGAGAATTTTCCAGTAGCTATTGACTTGGTGATCTCGTCCTGATTATTCAGCATCAAGAACACACCTCCCCCTCCATTTCTGGTGGCATTTTTAGCAGAGCCATCTGTGTATATGTGGGACCAAGAGCCCTGTGGGTAGGTATCGTGTATGTGTTTTTCTGCTACGTGTTTTCTTTCTGTGTCTGATTGGGTGCCTTTTTCATGATTCCTGTTGTACTTTCCTTAAATTCTGGTATTTTATATTTCCCATGAGGAGACATATCAGATGGGCACAAGGGTTTCGGTATTGTTTGGGAAAGTACTGGGTCTTCAGTAGTTAGTTCATTGGCGATTGCAGCGAAGTTGCCTCATCTTTAGTCGTACAATTCCGTAATAAGTTATTCTTTGGTGCATGGAGTGGCTAAGGAGCCTTATATATTTCTCCGCTTGTTGCAATACTTTAGTGACCCGTCTGTCATCTAAGGGTTGTAAACCTGTTACTGTTTCTACAGTCTTGATAGGTGTAGATTTCATAGCACCAGTGATGATACGGGCAGCTTGGTTCTGTGTTCTGTTAATTTTGCTAAGGTGTGATTTGGAAGCCATAGCCCAGGCTGTGACTCCATACTCTAGGACTGGTCTGACTCTTCCTACGTATAGTCATTTCAAGATATTGCTGTCTGCTCCCCAGTCCGCTCCTGCCAATTTCTTCATAATATTAGTTCGTTTTCTGGCTTTTTTCTTGCTCTGTCTATCTGATTTTTCCAAGTCATTCTGCGATTCATGGTGACGCCAAGATGTTGGTTTTTGGTCAATAGGGAGTGTATGGTCTTTTATCTTCAAGTTTACATAGAGTGTGTTTTTTGATAGGCTGAAAATTGCATATGTAGTTTTTTCCTGTTAATTGGTAAGAACCAGGTGTTCGCCCATTTTTCAAGTTCACCTAGGGCATCTTGCATCCTGGAACCAGCCACTGACATACTTTCCTCGCGAGCCCATAACGCCAGATCATCTGCGTATATTGCTGAGTGTATTCTGGGTGGAATATCCATTACGATGTCATTTATGAAAATTAAAAAGAGTGTTGGGAACAAGACTCCGCCTTGTGGGACACCTTGCTCGATAGAGACCTTCTTACTTAGTTGACCTTGTACTTGTACTCTGGCCGTTCTATCCTGAAGGTATTGAGAGACCCAATTGAATAAAGGACCCTGGATGCCAAGTCTAGAAAGCTTGATCTTTAAACCCTCTCGCCAAACCCTACCAAAAGCCTTCTCCATGTCGATCCACACTGCCAGTGTGTGTTTCTTTTCTTGTAGATCATTCTATATTTCCTGTGCGATGTAGGTGACCAGGTCTTCAGTTGATCTGTGCTGACGGAAGCCACTTTGTTGTGGTACGATTTGTTGTTTTGTCTCCAAATGCCACATAAGTCTTCTGTTAACCAGCCTTTCCATGAGTTTACTCAGTAGTCTAATTGGTCTATAGCTACTTGGGTCTAGTGGGTCTTTTCCACTCTTGAGGATGGACGCCATAATAGCTTCTTTCCAGATTGCCGGCACATGACCTCTCTTCCAGCTGGCATTTATTATCCTTAGAAGCTGGCATTTGGCTTTCTGTCTCTGATTTATGAGCAATTCGTTGTGATTCTATCTTTACCAGGGGAACTTTTGAGCTTCAATCCTTTGAGGGCAACATCTAATTCAGTTGGGGTAAAGATGGTCGTCTGATGCTCTTCTGGTGCTAAAGGCATGAGTTTTGCATCTTGGTTTTCCCGTCTTGCAGCTTTCTGTTTGTCTATTTGAATGATTATTCTACTTATGTTTTTGTATTTCTCTATCAGTAGATTTTCTGCCCTATTGTCTGTGAGGATGTTCTGGTTGTGTGCTAATGATATTGAAGGTCGGCAGTTGTTTTCGTCGCTCAGAGCTTTCACAAGTTTTCATAATTTATGACCATTTTTGTCTAGATTAAGGCTCTCTGTTTTGTCTAACCTGCTCAGTCTTGCTGATATCATGACCTCACGTCTGTATTTGGCCGAGGCTGCTTTGTAGGCAATGTTGCTCTCTGTGCTGTGTGATGTTTCAGCTAGTTCTCTGGCAGAGTCAAGTTCCTCTTCTAGTTCGTGTATTTCCTTGCTCCAGTATGGCTTGTAGTTTCTTCTTGCTCCTCTAGGAATGGATTCTTTAGCAGCTCTCAGGATTTCATTTGTTAACCGCTCTATCATATTATTCACCTTCTTTTCGTGGGTGTTGATAGGCACAGTATATGCATCAGTGAGCCTTGCAAACTTTGCACAATCTGCTCTCTTATAATTCCAGCGGGGAAAAGGTATTTGCAACTCCTGTTTGTGAGCAAGATCCACTGAAAGTTTGACTGGTCTGTGGTCACTATCTCCGAGTTGGTTCAGCACTTTTCTGTTTATTTTGATGGATCTGTCTCCAGTTGCAGATGCTAGATCGGGAGTGCAAGTTGTTTTCCATCTTCTCGAGTAGAAGGTTGGGAGGTGTTCTCTAGAGTTTATGAGGAATACGTTGTTGTTTATTTCCCATTCTTCCACTTCTTCACCTCGAGCATTGGACTCCTTATATCCCCATCTTTCAGAGTGACTGTTAAAGTCTCCTACTACGAGACACTTTGATGGTGTTATTTCCATTGACTCCAGCTTCAGTGATTTGTCATTTGGACAGTATATGTTAAATATCCTTAAACTAGCGGAGTTAATGTATAGGCATGTACCAATGATTTCTACCTTTCCGTTTGTGACTACATCTATCAGTTTTGCTGGGATGGAATTTTTAATAAGTATGAGAATTCCACTCTTGTGACCTTCCCTGGCCTCTCTAAATGTTTGGTAGCCCCTGATCATAAATCTGTGCCGAGGATTAAGGTAAATAAAGGAGGATTAAGATAAATATGTGCTTGAGGATTGTTTCAATGACTTCTCTTTCTCTTGTAATATCTTTTCTCATTCTGTTTTTTTTGTGTTGTCTAAAATAGCAGTCTCTTTTCTTCTTCTTCCTTTTTAGCTCCCAGTGGAGCATAGGTCTTCAACAAACACTTTCCAAGTCGTTCTGTCTCTTGCCATTCTTTTAAGATCATTCCATGTCTTCCCCATCAACTTCATCTCTGCTTGTATCTGTCTTCCCCAAGAATTCCTTGGTCTTCCTCTTTGTCTTTTCCCCTGGGGATTCCAAAAATAGCAGTAACTGCAATTAATTGTATCTCAAAGGATACGATGATTGACAATTTATTTAAAGCAGATATAGATTCACCAACAAAATAGAGCAGCAGATATCTGTCAACAAATATATTTTTAAAAATGAAAGATAGGTGTTGATTCAAAGCAAATGTACAATAAATCAGAAGGTGAAGACAAAGCAAGATGTGACGAAATCGAAAGTGATAGTTAACAAATACAACTTAAAAAGTGGCACATTTAACATCAGGATTTGACGTATTAGAACCAGATACTCCTTACTTAAGACACGATTGCTCAGTGGTTAGTGAACTGGGCTACAAAGGACAAGGGGATTGATTCTGACCGACGGCCCCCGGGTTCACCCAGCCTTAAATGGGTACCGGAAATTTTTTTTTTGGGGGGGGGGGGGGGGGGCGGGGGGGGAATTAAAGCGGCACGGGCGAAATATCGACCACATTACCCCAAAAATCATGCGCCGATTTTTTGTGAAAATTATGGCCAATAAACCATATTCCCTATACGCCACTTGGCGTGACAGGGCTCTGCTTTTTTTTTTTTTTTTTTTTTCAAACTCAGTTTTACTTCTTATTGTGAAGAGATGAAGTTTTCGTCCTCATTTTGTGAACTGGTCACATATAATTAGAATGTAAACGGTAAATATAAAATTGGTTATCTCGTGTTCAAGTGGAAAAGACAAACAATTAGTAAAACATGTTTAGTGCTCTGACGGTTCATAATAAAAAAAGTGAAAGAAAAGAAATCCATGTAATCATGGGTATAGAAGTTGTATTGTTAATATTTATCTATTGAATAATGTCTTTTATTTATTTCTTAAATATTATTGTTTATATGTATTTGTTATTGTTTACTTATTTCTAGAATATTATTGTTTGTTTCTTTCTTAAATATTATAGCCTTTATTTATTTCGTAAATATTATTGTCTATTTGTTTCTTAAATATTGTGGTCTATATTTATTTCATAAATAATATATCTATTTATTTCTTGAATATTTTTGTCTTATTTATTTCTTGATCGTCGGCACATTTTTTAGAAAATTAGTAACATAACCTACCTGCGTGAAAAACTGTAGTGACATTACATTGTAGTGGCATCACATTGTGATTACATTACCTCACTTTTCACGCTTGCTTCAAAATGATGCTAATGTGTCACCTTGACCATTGAAACAAATGGAGAGATTGCCACTGGTATGTTCAGGTCACGCTCGTGCAGGACCCGTTCCGGACGAACAATATCTCCTTAATGTCGCTCGCTTATATGGCTTTATTGAACTCTGAGCGTGCGAAGTTTCAAATACAATCACAATGTTTTCATTTGCATCTATTAACATCGGCTTTTGTGAATTCTGTTTTTGTGGTACTACATTTCAATCTGTACATAATTTAACACATTTTTTTCTCTACTAATGCGACTCTAAGATAATTAGTCATGGAATTTGTTATTTTCTTTTGACAATTATGAGAGATCAAACATGTTGTAGCTTTGTCTTTAACACGTAGGTTAGCTAAGGGAAGGTATGGTGGTGGTGAGAGTCATTGGTGGGCACATTTGAATATGCAGGGCATTGAAAGTTAGTAACCAGTTGTCACAACCTTGTTATACAGTGGTACCTTCTAACAAAGAAAGGTGATAACGAGTTTCGTAATTCCCAGAAGAGATGGAAATGGAACTATACTGTATCGTTGTAAACTCTTGAGTTTAATCTGTAATTAAAGCACAAGCCTCTCATTAAGTCCATATGCTCTCCATTGAATATTTAACATTTTTCTAAAGCAAGAGTAACATTCGTTGCGCTAGGGAAGTCCAAAGAAATTAGGTTAAGTACTAAAATAAAAATGTTCAACTCCATTGTTAAGTCCATCTTATTATATTGGCTATGAAATATGGAGAACAACAAAAATAACAATCATGAAGATACAGACCTTCATTAATGGATGTTTGCGCAGAATAAAAGGATGGAAATATCAGGATATTGATCTGTAACGTAGAATTATGGAAAGTACCAGTCAAATACATAAGTAATGAATTAATTAATTCGGGACTTCTCCGAGGCAAATCGCCGGTGACTATGATCAGTCCCAAACGCATATTTTAATACAACATTATTCAACCTACTTGATGAAATGTGAAACACAATTCTGGGAATCTTTCACAAACACTTCATTGCTTACGTTCATAATATTCTCATCAACTTCTACTAATAACTACTCGCAACTGTTTTGACTGTTCTAACTCGAACTCTGAGTGTTCTAACTGTACTGTAAACTTCTGACTAACTGTAACTGTATTACTTGTTGACTTTCTACTCCTGACTGATCTACTTTTAATTTTATTGACTCATTCCTGACTAACTTATTAACTGCTTCTCTAATATTCTTCCTAACTTCTGACTCTAGCTTAATTCATCCTGAACTGAACTGAACTAAAAGGTTTAGGTATGTATGTATGTATATATATATATATATATATATATATATATATATATATATATATATAATAATAATAATAATAATAATAATAATAATATAGAGGTAGAAAGTTCCAACATCAACGAGCTACTATTCGCAGATGACCAATGCCTAATATATGAGGACTAAAACCTGCTACAACAACATATAACATCTCTAGATAAAAGTTGCACAATCTACAGTATGAAAATAAACACAGCAAAAACAGAGTCTATGAGAATAAGTAAATTAACACACCCATTAAACATTAAGATCAAAGATAAAGAAATAAAATCAAGTAGAAGAATTCAAGGATTTTTGGCACAATGTTCACAGAAGATGGAAAACTAGACAGAGAAATTGACATGAGAATAAAAAAAGCAAATGCTGTCACATACCAGCTTTCACCATTGCTAAGACATCCAAACATTTCTATGCCAGCTGAACAACAAATGATAAATAGCATTTTTATACCATCTTTGTGCTATGAAAGTCAAACATGGACCCTTTCTAAATCACAATTAAGAAAGATAAATACATGTGAGATGCGATGCTTGAGAAAAGTAACAAACAACACAAGAAGAGATAGAATACCAAATGAAACCATAAGAAAAATGGTAGGAACAAAACCCTGCCAAGAATATATAGAACAACAACAACAACTTAAATGGTTTGGCCACCTGGTCAGAATGAATCCTCACCAATCACTATCAAGGGCGTTCTTCTCGAGAATGCATGGAAAAATACCAAGAGGAAGACCCAGAAGAAGATGGATAGATGCTGTGACAGTGACATGTAACAACAGAGGAAAGTCATTAATTCAGACAGTTCGAGCAGTTCAAAAACGACAAATGATATAAACCACGACACCTTTCAGGTATCAGTGAAAAGAGAAAAGAATACACACATATTTATATATCCTAATTATATATAGACTTTCTCCTTCAGTTTGTCTCCGAGAAGAATAGAATAAGTAATACGTTTGTTAACTATCCCTATGTTTTTCACATAGGCACAGTAGCCAATGAAAATGTCAATTCAATTCTCATTTGGACACAATCAAAAGAAAAGACAATCTCTCATGTTCGGCACATGGAACATTAGATCATCTCTCATGTTCGGCACATGGAACATTAGACCATTGACTCATATTCAGCACATAGAATGTTAGGAAAACAGCCCACATCGACGTGAAGCTGCAGAGGTTACAGTCTGATTTCGCAAACTTTCAGAAAACCAGCCTTGCGGACAGTAATACGGTCGGGGAGAAAAATGATGCCTTTTCTGACAGGGTTTAAACCATAGCAGCCTGGCCAATGTAGAGTGGATTTTACCACACACTCCAGGCTCATTAATTATATTGTCAACCTTAAAGAACCTTGGGGCGCAAAATATCTCTCAAAATCAACTCAAAAGGTTGGGGAAATTAACATCTCTATCAAATATGCAACAACAATGATTGAAACCTGAGAGTAAATGACATGTGTCGGGATGCTTTAATTTAACTTTATGTTAATCGCCAAAGACGAACAACACTATATGATGAGTGACCTCAATGCACGCTTTTGATCTGACCCCCATTCGTGGTCAATATGCCTTTGTCATTATGGTATTGACAAAATGAATTACAATTTTTCCGAGACTCCTAGAATTCTTCGCTCATAACAAGATATGCACCACCAATACTTTGTTCAGTCAGAAATGAGTCGACAAAAGGCAACATAGCTCAAGCCTAGATCTCATCATTGGCTCCAGCTAATCCTTGTCCAAGTTCGCAGCAACATGGTTCAAGCCTAGATCTCATCATTGGCTCCAGCTAATCCTTGTCCAAGTTCTCAGCAACATGGTTCAAGCCTAGATCTCATCATTGGCTCCAGCTAATCCTTGTCCAAGTTCGCAGCAACTTTTAAATAGTATCACAGCAAACCGAGCATGCCACAGAAGACTGTAGCATAGACCATACGCTCATCACTAGCAAAGTTGATAAAGCAACCATTTAGTAAGTAAGTAAAGCATACACCAAACATATAATTATATATACAGAGTTAGATAATCTTCTAAGTGTAAGTATCAAATCTACGAAATTACCAGGCAAGAAAGATAAATTCAAGAGTGTATTTCAAAAATGTATGGAGAAGACAGAAGGCCTTGAGAATATAGATTTTACCTGGAATCGACTCCAATCACACATCATTGACATTTAGTTAAAGAAGCTATTCCAAGAAGAAATGAGTTCAAGAAAATCCGATATAACTCATCATTCCACATATAGAGAAGAGCAAGGATTTGTTAACGTTAAGGAATCAAGCACGTCACAACACAAAAGATCAGTTGTAAACAAGCAAAGGAAAAAGTAGTTAGGAGAATCAAGGAGAAGCTCGAACGAACACGGATCGATTCTATGGTCCTTAAAGCTGCTGAGGTTTCAAATGTAAAAGTTGTATGTGACAGTTTGTGAAGATACAAGTGGCATATACATATATACATAAATTCGAGTATAAATTCGAGTATATATTCGAGTATACATTCGAGAAAATATTTATCCTGAGTTCAAGCGATTCTTCTATGTTCACATTGATTGTGCGTGCTCAGAGGTAGTGAAAAATACAACCTGTAAATGATTTTTTTGTCCGCCCAAGACAGATTTTGCGTTATGATCATGTCCTTTCAGTTCATTATTTCCGTTTTAATATTGAGTTTTTGGTTATATATAACTACTATATATTAATTATTGCATCCAAGAGGAGGGTGGAAGCTACGAAACGGAAGAGGAAGGTTGTCGTGTCGACGATTGAAGTGAAATTTATTATCCTGAAACATGAAAGTTGTACACGTGTGGCGGATCTAGGAAATAGGGGAAGTGAAGCTAAACTTTCAACCAGTAGAACTAAGAGACAAGAGAAAGAGAGAGAGAGAGAGAGAGAGAGAGAGAACGTCAAAAATACGGTTAAATGGTGTGTTTCTGTAATAGACAAAATAGTAACCTTTCTCTTCTCATCAGACACTCCTCACTAAGTTACAGTAAATGTATTTTTCATCTTACTATATAATATTTACGATTTTTTTCTGTCATGTTTTAGTTGGGAATCTAACTGTACTATTTTTCCTAAATTTATTTCTTTTTGCTGTATAAGTTGATAAAAATAGATCTTGCTTTCGTCAATACCAAGTGGGAACGGATTCATTCATCTTCCATTACTTCTACCGGGGGGAAATAATATTATTAGGAGATCCAGCAATTCACAGTTTGAAGGTCTTCGGAAATAAATTAAGGTCGAATAGTGAGGCATCACTGTATTCGATATATGTATATATTTATTTATATATAAACCCCTCAATAGCATTCGGTCCTCGACATCTTCGTATCTTTCAGATTTTGTTCTAACAGCTAGAAATGTTTTTCCACCCTTGATTTAATGCATAATCAAAGTATTATAGTGTACTAATAAAGAATTATACACATTGTATATTTATCAAATAGTAAATGGATAAGTTAACTAAAATACCGCTAACAAATTGTTGTGCAGTAGGTGCACAAACACACACTGGCCTAACATGGTCACAATATGAGACATGAAGATGAACTCATTAGAAAACAAGAGGTTCGGATTACAGGCAAATAACGACGACATTATCAACGAAAAATCTGAACCGTGAAGGAATGTCAAAAACCGAAGCTCAGACAACTGCTAGAATGAAGATATTGTGGAGAGCAGTTTCAGTGATGTCACATGATCTGACGACCCGAAAAACAACTAGTCTGGGGATGATTAATTAACTCTTTTAATTAAATACAAGAACCTAACTTTTGATAAGGTCATTGTGTTCGTCCAGAAACGAAAGCATATCCGAAATGTCTCATAGCCATTACTCATAGACTAACAACATTGCTATTTAGTCTAAACTCAAATGACATTACAGTTGCGATCCTCCAAATGTTGCAGCATACATGTAGAAAGATTTACTGAGTCTACTACATCACTCTCATTCGTATCAACAACATTTGATAACAACTGTCCCAGACATCAACATTTGATAGTAACTGTTCCACACATCAACATTTTATAGTAACTGTTCCACACATCAACAGTTGATAGCAACTGTTCCACACATCAACATTTGATAACAACTGTCCCATACTTCAACATTTGATAACAACTGTTCCACACATCAACATTTGATAGCATCTATACCAAACATCAACATTTGATAACAACTGTCCCACATCATCATCTGATACCATCTATACCACACATAAACATTTGATAACAACTGTCCCACACATCAACATTTGATAGCAAATGTTCCACACATCAACATTTGATAGCAACTGTTCCACACATCAACATTTTATAGAAACTGTACCACACTTAAACATTTGATAGAAACTGATCCACACTTAAACATTTGATAGAAACTGTACCACACTTAAACATTTGATAGAAACTGATCCACACAACAACATTTGATAGCAACTGCTCCACACATCAACATTTGATAGAAACTGCATCACACATCAACATTTGATAGAAACTGTTCCACACATCAACATTTGATAGCAACTGTTCCACACATCAACATTTGACAGAAACTGCACCACACATCAACATTTGATAGCAACTGTTCCACACTTAAACATTTGATAGAAACTGATCCACACAACAACATTTGATAGCAACTGTTCCACACATCAACATTTGATAGCAACTGTTCCACACATCAACATTTAATAGAAACTGTATCACACATCAACATTTGATAGAAACTGTATCACGCATCAACATTTGATAGCAACTGTTCCACACATCAACATTTGATAGCAACTGTTCCACACATCAACATTTAATAGAAACTGTTCAACATATGATAGAAACTGCACCACACATCAACATTTGAAAGCAACTGTTCAACACATCAACATTTGATAGAAACTGCACCACACATCAACATTTGAAAGCAACTGTTCCACACATCAACATTTGATAGAAACTGTTCAACACATCAACATTTGATAGCAACTTTTCAACACATCAACATTTGATAGCAACTCTTTCACACACAAAAAAAAAACATTTCTTTCTTTTTTTAATTTTGATGTTAATGATCTTTTAGTGAGCTTAGTTTTCATGAGAAGAATTATTTTAAAGAAAAAATACTAATCAGAGACTTTCTGGTATGAACATCCACTTACTTTCGACCAATGTTATAATTCATACTTTCGTATATTCAGAATGCTTAAATCATAACATATAACAGAATCATATTCAGATTGTAAATAATGTCAGATTTAAAAAAATAGTATCAACGATGAACAACTGTGGGATTCTCCAAAACCCGTGGACGTTTGATATATTGATCACTGAACGTCTTCTACCAAGTGTTGATCCACAATCTTTGCATTAAACGATTAATGAACTTAGCTTGAACTTTCTTAGTTCTTATCATCAAGTTCAAGAACACACTAATTACAAAGCATTAGTGGCACAGTTGATAGCTCGTTGGCCTTTCGTTAAAGTGATCACAATCCAATCCAGTTAAGTACTACAAGAAGACCCAATTGAAGAAAAAACTCATGAGTGTTTGTCTCTCAGAGTGTGCAAGACAATGACAGTACAGAAAAAAATGCCTCTACCTCAGAAGGGTATGGCCAATATAGCTAAATCTTATCACTCGTCTTCTCTATAACATTATTTGTTACTATGGAAGGCCTCGGTATCACAGCAAACGAATTAAAATCCATAATTGCTCAACCGCCCATGCCAGTGGAATCATCCGAATTACTAACTCATCTCCCAAACAAAGAAAGGTAACTGTAGTCCCCATCGTAGCAGTCTCAGCACCCGCCAAAAGACATAAGGCGAAACCGCGCAGAAAGTGAACACAGCCAACTGTTCCCTGTCATACAATATCATCATTCATCGTAAACAAGCGGGATATCAAAGCAGGATTAAAACGGATGAGACACACAGCTCATGGTGTGCACAGAGCACTTAACTCAGTAGCTCCTGCAACAAGCCGGTATTTGTTACTAGTCATTGCTCAGGTTTAGATAACCAAAAAATAAGAGTAACACTTTCAGCCTGGATTCAAGAAGAAAGGCATTTTCTTTGAGAAGTTTCATGAAAGTGAAACATGCAAAACGAAATTCCCTTGTTCTACAACAATTAAGGGCAGCGACAAATGATGTACTCATAATAAGTTTGAAAAAGAGAGAAAAGTGGCAACATCTTTACGTAGGGAGGAACAAAACAAAAGTCGAACGATGTTTCGGCCAAGTAGGCATTCAGCTCGAACAAATAAGGACCACACAAAAATATATGTATATATATATATATATATATATATATATGGCAGTGGCGTATACTGGTTTTGGGGTCTGGGCTACCGCTGACATAATAAATAAGGACATACATTATATTCAGTAGGCTAACATGAAGTAATATTTGCTAATGACATCACTACATTTTAAACTACTTACTTATCTATATGTAAATTCTATCCGTCTTGTTTGGGACGGAAATGTCTTGATGACTTTGTCATTGAAAGTACTGTTGGGTTGGTTTCTAAGTTTCTGAAGGAATGATTTCTCAATGGACATTATTGCCAAACCAGATAAGCGTTCTTGTATCTGAGTTGATCGACAATAAATTTTGATTTTCTTGAGAACATAACAAGTTCTATCTACAGATGCTAATGCGCATAATTTAATTATAAATGGGTTAGGAAATTCCGGTAATCAGACACAGTTTCACTTTCACTTTGTGCCGATTCTGATTGACTAGAGCTAAAAATTACCCATGAAACCGCATTAGTGTACAGGTAGCTTAGCCGTATTATTTTGACGGGATTTTTTGAATGTCAAGGTCATTAATTCAAAGTCGGAGAGAAGAGAAATGTACCGCTGCTGGTTAGCGGTTTCATGTACTATTTTTTTATAGTAGTTTCGGTCTCATTCACAAACGTTATAGTGGCCATAGGAAAGCCTTGCTTTAATAAATGCAAATCAAAGCACATGAATCACATTTGCCTACGAAATGTGTAATAGAATATTCGACAATTTGTAACATAATTATGAAAAAAATATAATAAATTATCATTATCTTTTGTATTTCGTTAATATGTTCAGGCTACCGGCGGTAGCTGCGGTATCATAGAGAATACGCCACTGATATATATATATATATATATATATATATATATATATATATATTCAGAAATCTAACTACATAGCGATAATATGCTAGATACTAAAGAAAGGGAAAAAAGTCACTTCCCTGCAGTCGAGAGCTTGGTCAGCCACTAACTGAACTAAAGTTGGTAGTCGGCTGGCTCGAATGATGTACTCAGTCTGTTTCTGGTATTTATGTTAGTTTTTTTTTTTTTAAATAATAACAGATCGTTATTTGATGCTTTCAGTGGAATCTGGTGTGTGACATGAAATGGGTTAGGACCACTGTAACGTCCTTGCAAATGGCAGGAGTTTTTGTTGGAGCTCTCGTATCTGGTCAACTTGGAGACTATCTGGGTCGCAAGAAGGCGACCTACTTATTTGTTCTTGAACACAGCGTTATCAACATAATCACATCGTTCTCAGTCAATTGGCAGATGTTTGCTGTGTGTCGATTTTTGATTGGTTTTGGCATAGGTGAGTCGATGACATCAAGTTCTGATTGGTTAAGGAGTTGGCGAGTCTATGTCATCATCATTCTTATGAAATAAATTCATAAATTCGATGGTCGTTGTGATTATGATGCTAGTAGCTTGTTAAAAAAAAACCCTCGTCTGGAAATTTTGTGGAAAATTATACAAAGTTCTAGAGATATTTTTTTTTGCGAACTTAATCGTCAGTCGAGTGAACTCGAATATCGATGTTGAAGGGTAAAGATAACACTTAGACCGATGTTCAAATTGTTAACGTAAAGGAATCATTGACAGCCGAGAAAGGAAAGGTGGAATAATCTTTTGAATAACGGAACAGAGAAACAATCTTTGCAAGAAAGAAAAAGAGAAACTATCCTTGCAGGAAAGAAAAGGAGAAACAATCCTTGCAATAAAGGAAAAGAAAAACAATATTTGAAAGAAACAAAAAGAGAACATCTTTACAAACTGGGAAAATAGAAACATTCCTTGCAGGAAAGAAAAGTTGCAACAATCCTTGCAGAATGGAAGACAGGGACAGTTTATGGAAAAAAAGGTGTTTCCGCCAGTCCGTTGTCAGCGAAGCGTAATTTCATTTCTGTGAGCTTCTAAACGACGACAATCAAACACTCACGGTGCCTCCACGTGCCGTGGAGCTAATAGACAGGAGTTGGCCAATGTGGAAACGGGTTCTGGACCGTGCGACTGAGACAGTGCACGTGTGTCTAGACCATCCACAACATCGACTTCAGCGACTAAATCAATCATAAAGTGTCCCGTGGTGTCACGTACACTCGACGTGCGTCCAACACGTTACTCAGCAAACGTCGATGCGATAATTTAGCTCGAACCAATCTCTGCGGCAAATCGAACGATAACTTTAACGATAAACATTCTTGCAGATCTAGGATTACGAGTAGTGGAGGTAGACACAGATCATTAACGGTTGTGGGTAGTGGAGGTAGATACACAGATTATTAACGGTTCTGGGTAGTGGAGGTAGACAGAGATCATTAACGGTTCTGGGTAGTGGAGGTAGACACACAGATCATTAACGGTTCTGGGTAGTGGAGGTAGACACAGATCATTAACGGTTGTGGGTAGTGGAGGTAGATACACAGATTATTAACGGTTGTGGGTAGTGGAGGTAGATACACAGATCATTAACGGTTGTGGGTAGTGGAGGTAGACACACAGATCATTAACGGTTGTGGGTAGTGGAGGTAGACACACAGATCATTAACGGTTGTGGGTAGTGGAGGTAGATACACAGATCATTAACGGTTGTGAGTAGTGGAGGTAGACACACAGATCATTAACGGTTGTGGGTAGTGGAGGTAGACACACAGATCATTAACGGTTGTGGGTAGTGGAGGTAGACACACAGATTATTAACGGTTGTGGGTAGTGGAGGTAGATACACAGATCATTAACGGTTGTGGGTAGTGGAGGTAGACACACAGATTATTAACGGTTGTGGGTAGTGGAGGTAGATACATAGATTATTAACGGTTGTGGGTAGTGGAGGTAGATACACAGATCTTTAACGGTTGTGGGTAGTGGAGGTAGACAACAAGATTATTAACGGTTGTGGGTAGTGGAGGTAGACACACAGATTATTAACGGTTGTGGGTAGTGGAGGTAGATACACAGATCATTAACGGTTGTGGGTAGTGGAGGTAGATACAAAGATCATTAACGGTTGTGGGTAGTGGAGGTAGATACACAGATCATTAACGGTTGTGGGTAGTGGAGGTAGACACACAGATTATTAACGGTTGTGGGTAGTGGAGGTAGACACACAGATTATTAACGGTTGTGGGTAGTGGAGGTAGATACAAAGATCATTAACGGTTGTGGGTAGTGGAGGTAGATACACAGATCATTAACGGTTGTGGGTAGTGGAGGTAGACACACAGATTATTAACGGTTGTGGGTAGTGGAGGTAGATACAAAGATTATTAACGGTTGTGGGTAGTGGAGGTAGATACAAAGATTATTAACGGTTGTGGGTAGTGGAGGTAGATACAAAGATTATTAACGGTTGTGGGTAGTGGAGGTAGATACAAAGATCATTAACGGTTGTGGGTAGTGGAGGTAGACACACAGATTATTAACGGTTGTGGGTAGTGGAGGTAGATACAAAGATTATTAACGGTTGTGGGTAGTGGAGGTAGATACAAAGATCATTAACGGTTGTGGGTAGTGGAGGTAGACACACAGATTATTAACGGTTGTGGGTAGTGGAGGTAGATACAAAGATCATTAACGGTTGTGGGTAGTGGAGGTAGATACACAGATCATTAACGGTTGTGGGTAGTGGAGGTAGACACACAGATTATTAACGGTTGTGGGTAGTGGAGGTAGATACAAAGATCATTAACGGTTGTGGGTAGTGGAGGTAGACACACAGATCATTAACGGTTGTGGGTAGTGGAGGTAGACACACAGATTATTAACGGTTGTGGGTAGTGGAGGTAGATACAAAGATCATTAACGGTTGTGGGTAGTGGAGGTAGATACACAGATCATTAACGGTTGTGGGTAGTGGAGGTAGACACACAGATCATTAACGGTTGTGGGTATTGGAGGTAGACACACAGATCATTAACGGTTGTGAGTAGTGGAGGTAGACACACAGATCATTAACGGTTGTGGGTAGTGGAGGTAGATACAAAGATTATTAACGGTTGTGGGTAGTGGAGGTAGATACACAGATTATTAACGGTTGTGGGTAGTGGAGGTAGATACACAGATTATTAACGGTTGTGGGTAGTGGAGGTAGATACATAGATTATTAACGGTTGTGGGTAGTGGAGGTAGATACACAGATTATTAACGGTTGTGGGTAGTGGAGGTAGACACACAGATCATTCAGGGTTGTGGGTAGTGGAGGTAGATACACAGATCAATTAGGTTTGTGGGTAGTGTAGGTATATACACAGATCATCCATGTATGCACGGTAGTGGATGTACATACAAAGATCATTCACAGTTGCTGGTAGTATAGCAGGGAATGTATAGCTGATTGTATATAATAGTGGGGAATGGTGTAGCGGGGAATTGCACACCAAGAGATGAAAGATGGGGAAGTATAAATTAAGCACAAACATATACAGAAGGAAAAATGACGTAGAGGAAGAGTTTATGACGTAGAGATAGAGAGACGGTTGCAAGGGGACAACGAAGAAGGGTCAGTTGGAGATAGACATCGATATAGAACAGTTGGAGATTGGGAGCCATGGAGTGCAGACAGAGCTAGAGATATAGAACAGTTGGAGATTGGGAGCCATGGAGTGCAGACAGAGCTAGAGATATAGAACAGTTGGAGATTGGGAGCCATGGAGTGCAGACAGAGCTAGAGATATAGAACAGTTGGAGATTGGGAGCCATGGAGTGCAGACAGAGCTAGAGATATAGAACAGTTGGAGATTGGGAGCCATGGAGTGCAGACAGAGCTAGAGATATAGAACAGTTGGAGATTGGGAGCCATGTAGTGCAGACAGAGCTAGAGATATAGAACAGTTGGAGATTGGGAGCCATGGAGTGCAGACAGAGCTAGAGATATAGAACAGTTGGAGATTGGGAGCCATGTAGTGCAGACAGAGCTAGAGATATAGAACAGTTGGAGATTGGGAGCCATGTAGTGCAGACAGAGCTAGAGATATAGAACAGTTGGAGATTGGGAGCCATGTAGTGCAGACAGAGCTAGAGATATAGAACAGTTGGAGATTGGGAGCCATGTAGTGCAGACAGAGCTAGAGATATAGAACAGTTGGAGATTGGGAGCCATGTAGTGCAGACAGAGCTAGAGATATAGAACAGTTGGAGATTGGGAGCCATGTAGTGCAGACAGAGCTAGAGATATAGAACAGTTGGAGATTGGGAGCCATGTAGTGCAGACAGAGCTAGAGATATAGAACAGTTGGAGATTGGGAGCCATGTAGTGCAGACAGAGCTAGAGATATAGAACAGTTGGAGATTGGGAGCCATGGAGTGCAGACAGAGCTAGAGATATAGAACAGTTGGAGATTGGGAGCCATGGAGTGCAGACAGAGCTAGAGATATAGAACAGTTGGAGATTGGGAGCCATGTAGTGCAGACAGAGCTAGAGATATAGAACAGTTGGAGATTGGGAGCCATGTAGTGCAGACAGAGCTAGAGATATAGAACAGTTGGAGATTGGGAGCCATGTAGTGCAGACAGAGCTAGAAATATAGAACAGTTGGAGATTGGGAGCCATGGAGTGCAGACAGAGCTAGAGATATAGAACAGTTGGAGATTGGGAGCCATGGAGTGCAGACAGAGCTAGAGATATAGAACAGTTGGAGATTGGGAGCCATGGAGTGCAGACAGAGCTAGAGATATAGAACAGTTGGAGATTGGGAGCCATGGAGTGCAGACAGAGCTAGAGATATAGAACAGTTGGAGATTGGGAGCCATGGAGTGCAGACAGAGCTAGAGATATAGAACAGTTGGAGATTGGGAGCCATGGAGTGCAGACAGAGCTAGAGATATAGAACAGTTGGAGATTGGGAGCCATGGAGTGCAGACAGAGCTAGAGATATAGAACAGTTGGAGATTGACATATATATAGAACAGTTGGAGATTGGGAGCCATGGAGTGCAGACAGAGCTAGAGATATAGAACAGTTGGAGATAGACATATATATAGAACAGTTGGAGATTGGGAGCCATGGAGTGCAGACAGAGCTAGAGATATAGAACAGTTGGAGATTGGAGCCATGGAGTGCAGACAGAGCTAGAGATATAGAACAGTTGGAGATAGACATCGATATAGAACAGTTGGAGATTGGGAGCCATGGAGTGCAGACAGAGCTAGAGATATAGAACAGTTGGAGATTGACATATATATAGAACAGTTGAAGATTGGGAGCCATGGAGTGCAGACAGAGCTAGAGATATAGAACAGTTGGAGATAGACATATATATAGAACAGTTGGAGATTGGGAGCCATGTAGTGCAGACAGAGCTAGAGATATAGAACAGTTGGAGATTGGGAGCCATGGAGTGCAGACAGAGCTAGAGATATAGAACAGTTGGAGATTGACATATATATAGAACAGTTGGAGATTGGGAGCCATGGAGTGCAGACAGAGCTAGAGATATAGAACAGTTGGAGATTGGGAGCCATGGAGTGCAGACAGAGCTAGAGATATAGAACAGTTGGAGATTGGGAGCCATGGAGTGCAGACAGAGCTAGAGATATAGAACAGTTGGAGATTGGGAGCCATGGAGTGCAGACAGAGCTAGAGATATAGAACAGTTGGAGATTGGGAGCCATGGAGTGCAGACAGAGCTAGAGATATAGAACAGTTGGAGATAGACATATATATAGAACAGTTGGAGATTGGGAGCCATGGAGTGCAGACAGAGCTAGAGATATAGAACAGTTGGAGATTGGGAGCCATGGAGTGCAGACAGAGCTAGAGATATAGAACAGTTGGAGATTGGGAGCCATGGAGTGCAGACAGAGCTAGAGATATAGAACAGTTGGAGATTGGGAGCCATGGAGTGCAGACAGAGCTAGAGATATAGAACAGTTGGAGATTGGGAGCCATGGAGTGCAGACAGAGCTAGAGATATAGAACAGTTGGAGATTGACATATATATAGAACAGTTGGAGATTGGGAGCCATGGAGTGCAGACAGAGCTAGAGATATAGAACAGTTGGAGATAGACATATATATAGAACAGTTGGAGATTGGGAGCCATGGAGTGCAGACAGAGCTAGAGATATAGAACAGTTGGAGATTGGGAGCCATGGAGTGCAGACAGAGCTAGAGATATAGAACAGTTGGAGATTGGGAGCCATGGAGTGCAGACAGAGCTAGAGATATAGAACAGTTGGAGATTGGGAGCCATGGAGTGCAGACAGAGCTAGAGATATAGAACAGTTGGAGATTGGGAGCCATGGAGTGCAGACAGAGCTAGAGATATAGAACAGTTGGAGATAGACATATATACAGAACAGTTGGAGATTGGGAGCCATGGAGTGCAGACAGAGCTAGAGATATAGAACAGTTGGAGATTGGGAGCCATGGAGTGCAGACAGAGCTAGAGATATAGAACAGTTGGAGATTGGGAGCCATGGAGTGCAGACAGAGCTAGAGATATAGAACAGTTGGAGATTGGGAGCCATGGAGTGCAGACAGAGCTAGAGATATAGAACAGTTGGAGATTGGGAGCCATGGAGTGCAGACAGAGCTAGAGATATAGAACAGTTAGAGATTGGGAGCCATGGAGTGCAGACAGAGCTAGAGATATAGAACAGTTGGAGATAGACATATATATAGAACAGTTGGAGATAGACATATATATAGAACAGTTGGAGATTGGGAGCCATGGAGTGCAGACAGAGCTAGAGATATAGAACAGTTGGAGATTGGGAGCCATGGAGTGCAGACAGAGCTAGAGATATAGAACAGTTGGAGATTGGGAGCCATGGAGTGCAGACAGAGCTAGAGATATAGAACAGTTGGAGATTGGGAGCCATGGAGTGCAGACAGAGCTAGAGATATAGAACAGTTGGAGATAGACATATATAGAACAGTTGGAGATTGGGAGCCATGGAGTGCAGACAGAGCTAGAGATATAGAACAGTTGGAGATAGACATATATATAGAACAGTTGGAGATTGGGAGCCATGGAGTGCATACAGAGCTAGAGATATAGAACAGTTGGAGATTGGGAGCCATGGAGTGCAGACAGAGCTAGAGATATAGAACAGTTGGAGATTGGGAGCCATGGAGTGCAGACAGAGCTAGAGATATAGAACAGTTGGAGATAGACATATATACAGAACAGTTGGAGATTGGGAGCCATGGAGTGCAGACAGAGCTAGAGATATAGAACAGTTGGAGATAGACATCGATATAGAACAGTTGGAGATAGACATCGATATAGAACAGTTGGAGATAGACATCGATATAGAACAGTTGGAGATTCGCAGTCATGACGAGCAGACAGAGGTAGAGATAACGAACACAGTTGGAGATAGACATCGATATAGAACAGTTGGAGATTGGAAGTCATGGAGTGCGGACAGAGCTGGAGATTCGCAGTCATGATGAGCGGACGTATATTGGAACACAGAGTAGAATATAGGCTGGAGGTTGACATCGATGTAGAACGGTGGAACATTGTGGTGCAATAAGAACACTAAGAAACCGCTAGAGATTGGCAACGACATGGCGCAGTGGAACATTTACAGAGCAGTTGGATCACTATAAAGTAATTAGAGATAGATACCAAAGAATGAACTAGCAGAAGTAAAAAAGCCGTTATTGAAAGCCGTTAGTTAGGAATATGTAGAGTAGAGTAGGTCGGGACTTCAATGGGAACGGACCGAAGTAGGGTATACGACAACAAAGAAGTAGAGTAGATAAGATACACTGAGCAATAAAGATAAAATTATACAAAGAGAAGAGATAAAATAATAAAAAGGCTGCCGATCTAGATAGTGTTCGTGTCGTTCACTTGAAGACAATTATATAAATGTCAGATGAGAAGCGTGTGAAGTCCATACAGGAGAGATTATATAAAAATACAAGGCTTGAGTAGTGGAGGTACATACACGTACGTCCTTCACATACCTACGAAAGAAAGCGTCACAAACTGTTAGATTAGGTAATCTCGGAGATAACATGAAGAGCGCCTGGCCATTTTGTCCAGCGTAGACAAGCAATCGACTTGACAGGTTCTCTTTGAGAAATTTACAAACATCGAGATGCCAATGCGGCAGTAAAAAAGTAAAGTAAAGTACCCACGTTACGTCAAGTGGCGTATAGGGAATATGGTGTTAGTGACTATATATTTTATTGACCTTCGGCACATGATTTTTGGGGTAATGTGGTCTGTATTACGCCCGTGCCGCTTCACTTTCCCTGAATAAAATCAGGTACCTATTAAAGGCTGGGTGAACCCGGAAGCCGTCGATTGGGATCGAACCCTACCTCTTGTCCTTTGTAGTCCAGTTCACTAACCACTGAGCTATCGCGGCTCCCAATGCCGCAGTGCCCTATCATACTGAAAAAGAAAGTCCCTACCCTTTGAAGCTAGTTCTGGAATCTATGCTTAATATTTTTAGAAAACTTTTACGTTACGAGGATTACCACGCTGTTCACTAGCTTTTATGATTGTTTGAAAAAAAACTGATAGCTACAAGCAGCTTTCCCATGATACATTGCATGCAGATTCATGTTATATTCATAAATGTATTCATCCTTTGATGTTGTTTCGTTAATATTTTCTTATGTCTTTTACGTTTTCCTCTCAAATTCATCATTTTCTGTACCATGATTATTAAAGCAATTGCATATTCGTGATTGTTCTGAAAGGTTCCATTCTGGTTGTGATCTTCCCATACCCGATGGAGTTCATGCCAACAAAGTGGCGCCCGGTTTTGGCAGCTATGCCATTGTGGGCATTAGGTAATTGTGTGGTGGCCCTGGCTGCTGTGATACTGAATGACTGGTCACACACTCACTTGGCTTGTGGAGTTGTTGGCCTTGTTGGCCTTCTGGGATATCTGTGAGTAGAAACAGGGTGGTTTTGTTTTAGACTATGTTTGTACAGGGTGTTTTTAAAGTCGCAGTGGTGTGAATTTCTACTCTCGGAAGAAAAACGTCACCAGAAATGCGGTTAACTAATGCGTCACGCAAATTGTAAAATAAATGGTATTATTCAAATATACTTGACTGCTATCGGCGAGCTTATAATGGGTAATGTTGGTATTAACACAATAAAGTTGTGCCTAAAGCATATGTTGAAAATGTCCACCACGGGCCTCAAGACATGTCGTGATTCGTCTTTCCATATTTGAGAAAACCTTCAGAATAATGTCTGGTGATATTTGTTTAATCTTGTCTACTATTTCAGTCTTTAGGTCATTAATTGTCTGCGGATTATTTTCATAAACTTTCCCCTTCAATGCCCCCCACAGATAATAATCTGGGGGTGTTAGATCTGGTGAACGAGCAGGCCAGATTCCACGTGAAATAATGCGATTTGTAAATATGCTTTCTAAATAATTGAGTGTTGTTGTGGCTGTGTGTGCTGTTGCCCCATCCTGCTGAAACCAGGATTCCATAATTTCCCGTTCTGTAAGGTGTGCTATGAACGGTTCCAGAATTAAAGTACGGTAACGTTCTGCATTTATTGTTTCATTAAAAAATATAGGTCCTATTATCCGCATACGACTTATAGCGCACCACACTCCGACTTTTTGATCGTAAAGCGGCACTTGATGAAATTCATGGGGTTTTCACTGCTCCACAGCCGATTGTTCTGACTGTTCACATAACCGGATAAATGAAACCAGGCCTCATCAGTGAAAAAAGTGACGTCAAGGATGGCAGCGCCATGTTCATAAATAAAATTATGAAACCACATGCAGTAGTTTAAACGGGATTCATAATCTCTTTCTTGGAGTTGAGACACTTCAGTTAATTTGTATGGACGATAGTGTAGTTCACTTCTTAAAACCTTGTGAACAGAACTCTTAGATATTTGCACCTGTTGAGACAAGTGGTTTAAAGATGCATTTGGACTCATTGTAATTCTGTCTTGGAGTTCCATAATTTGGTCTTGTGAAATTGAAGGTCTTCCAGATCGGTGGGTGTTTCTTTAATGACTGTGCATTATTTGAAAATCTAGTTGTTCCAATTTATTTATGTAAATCACGCATCATGTACTGCTGTAGCTTGTTCCTTTTTCGGTAAAGTTAAACATATAACATCACTATTCACAAAAGGTATTCGAAATATCCACCACGTTTTAGTTGGCAAATGTTGATACGTTTTTTTCATATTGTTCAAAAACCTTAGGCAGTATGGGCTGTGTAACATTATTAATGTTGTTGGCGATTGAAACCTGCAGCTCATCGATGGTGTGGGGATTGTTTTCGTACACTTTTCCTTTCAGTTCACCCCAGAGATAGTAGTCCATGGGAGTAAGATCAGGAGACCGTGCAGGCCAAATTCCGCGAGAGATTATACGATTAGCAAAAATTTCATATAAAAATTCCAGTGATTTTACAGCAGTGTGAGCAGTTGCGCCATCTTGTTGAAACCAAGCTTTTTCAATTTCTGGCTCAGAAAGTTGGGTTACGAATCGCTCCAGTATGTTAATCCTGTATCTTTCTGAATTTATTGTGTCATAGAAGAAAATTGGGCCGATTATCCGCTGACGACTCATTGCACACCACACTCCTACTTTCTGATCGTGGAGAGGCACTGGGTGCAATGCATGTGGATTTTCATCACTCCAAAGACGATCATTCTGCCTATTCACGTACCCAGACAAATGGAACCATGCTTCATCTGTGAAGAAAGTGAAATCAAGGATTTCCTCACCTTCTTGGGCTAGAAAATTCTCAAACCACATACAATAATTAATTCTGGATTGGTGATCTAATTCTTTTAATTGATGAACGACGGAAAATTTGTACGGATGTAACTTTAATCTTTTTTTCAGAACTCTATGAACAGTACTGCTTGATTTGTGTACTTGTTGAGCCAGCTTTCTTATTGATTTGCCAGGACTCATTAGAATGCTGTCCTGGATGTTGAGAGATGTTACTTCAAGAACAGATGGTCTACCAGGACGGCTAACATCATGTACACTACCGGTGTTTTGAAATTTGATTATTAAATTACTCACAGTATTTCGATGAGGCACTGGTGTATCAGGAAATCTATTCACAAATTGTTCAACAACCCCATTCGAATACTTGCCGCCGTTACGGAACACATGCTCCACTATAAATACTCTTTCTTCAATCGTTAACACCATTGTAAGCCAGATCTATCATGTAGCAGTGATGTTTAAATGAACACGTAAATGGTGCTTGAACTATTACGTCATACATAGATAAAATTTAGGTGCGTAATTATTTCAACAACAAAAAATGCACAGTCATTAAAGAGACACCCTATATATATGCGAGAGCGCGTGTTTGTATTAGTGTATGTGTGTGTACGTGCTTGCGCATGTGTGTTCTTGTGTTTCTACCCCTCGCTCTGACAATTAACGTGATTGTTTCCCCCCCCCCACCCGAACCATTAAGCAATTTGAGAACATTAGTGCACATTCGTGCGCCATCAATGACGTACCTCTCCGTAACCTTGTTTCTTGATGTCAGTTCTCCAGCATAGGGGCGTCTACTGCCAGCCACCAGCAGACGGACTTAAGTGTACACCAGTACATGCCAGGTGATTATATCTGCTGAATATCAGCAAAGAACACAATATTATTATCGGGGGGAGGGGGTGGTTTGTCTAGATGTACGACGTCGGCCTCAGGACAGGAAGGCCTTGGGTTCAAAGCCAACCGGAAGCGGGGGTGATTTTATTTAAAAAAAATAGGAAAAAACAACCCATGGTTTCTTTATGGCTCCTCCGATCTCTTGGGTAATGAGATCCGATATCTAGCCCTCTAGGATAACGGCAGTAAACAGGAGGTCCCGTGTGTAGTCGCGCACGTTAAAGATCCCTTTGGCAGTTAAACCGAAAAGTTTAAAATTATTAAAATGAGTAAAATAATTATATTGGTTACTTCCTACACCTTGCTACGTGTATGGGGAATATGGTGTTAGTGGCCATTTTTCCCCCCAAGATCACGTCACATTTTTGGGTGACGCAATTGGTGTCACGCCACTCCGCCTTTTCCTTCTAAAAAATCTCAAAAACCCATTTTTACAGGCTGGGTGAACGTCCGAACCATGCCGATTTGACTAGAAATGTGCCACTTCTGAGAAGTGAATCTGTTTAACCAGAAAGCGAGCGCGCTAATCAAGGGAGCAGGCAAATAGTCGCAGTGCTACGGTAAAGCTGGAAGCAGGGAGCCAGTGGGCACAATAATCGTTTATCCGTCGAGGTTTTTATCCACCCATTTACAGCGTAAATAAAACTAATGACGCGTAAAGATGAAACCATTGGTCAAACTGAGCCAAAGACTCTGTGTAATTGAGGATTCTTCTTCTTTCTTCTTCTTTCCTTCCTCATCTGCCTTTCAGCGTCGAGGAGAGATATAATTTGCGGTCTTTTGCTCTTCTTTTTCGCCTCTGCTGCTGTTATGTTTCCTAGTGCTTCTAATATTCCATCGACCCATCTTTTTCGTGGTCGACCCTTGGGTCTGGTGTTCTCACAACGTTTGTTGAAGGCTCGTTCTGTTGTATTTTGTTCTTTCTGCCTTGTGACGTGGCCAAACCATTTTATCTGTTGTTTCCATTTGCGTTGAGTGCGTGGCATCCTGATTGTTGTGCGCCTTTTGGCTGGTTGCCTCCGACTTCAGCACTTGAACTTGCTAGAGCAGACTGTTTGGGGTCTTGCTCGGTTGTAGGAAGGCCTGGCCAGTCTTAGTTTTCAGTCCCTGGTGACTGTTAAGCCCCATCCCCATGACAAGGAGCTGGCCTTGATGGAGTACTTAGGGTCACCACAGGAGCAATGAAATCAACACCAATATTGGAGATGGAGAAATTGTGGAGGATACCAGCACTGAGAGAACGGAGAGACACAAAGGTGCTGATACAGGCAGAAAAATTTGTATGCATGCCGAGACATCCAATGAAGGACCGATTCCAAAATCTTGCATTGGGACGACTTAAGAGAAGCAGTTTTATCCACCAAGCCAAGCGTATTAGTAGACAAACACCAGACATGCCAAGAGTGGTTAACCCCCTACTGCCCATACCAGAACAGACTCCCTTGTCAGATGAATCAGGATTATCAGTTCAAATACGGACAGAAGTGAAAGGAATAGTTGACAAAGAGGAACAGAATAGTCTACAGCGAAAAACAATAACTCTCAGTTTCCTTGATGAAGAATACCCACAAGACCTATGGATCCGTGTGTACACAGATGGATCAGCACACAATGCAGTAAAGAATGGGGGAGCAGGTGCATATATAGAGTACCCAAATAACACTAGGGATATGGATAAAATAGCAACAGGGAAATATTGTCACAATTATGATGCAGAAATACAAGCAATAAAGTTGGCAATAGAAAAACTGCTGAACAGTAATCTTAGCCCACAGCCTGTAGTGTTTTTGACAGATGCAAGATCAGTACTCCAGGCACTACAATCCAGAAAATTACCACATCTGCAGACCTTATTGACTGAACTCTGCAAGCACCACAGGGTTGCCCTGCAGTGGATCCCGTCTCACTGTGGAATACCAGGAAATGAGAAAGCAGATCAGTTGGCAAAGGAAGGATCAACAGGCACACAACTAGATATACCAGTTACATACCATCATAAGAAACAGATAATCAAATCAATCAGAGGACCACAAGCCGCAAATCAGGATGCCTTTCATAATATGAATAGATATGAACAAGTTATCATTATACGCCTCAGAACAGGACACAATCGACTCCATAGTCACATGTATACAAAATTCAAGATCGGCACATCAACTACTTGTACATGTGGACAGGCACCCCAGACTGCTGAACACATACTTCAAGACTGCACTGAATATAGTAGATTGAGGAAAATCCATTGGCCCATAGATACAACACTACAGACAAAACTATATGGGCCACTGCAAGAATTACAAAAGACAGTAAAATTCATACAGGAAACGACATTGCTGATATAGACAATACTTCGAGCGAACGAAAAATAGATAGATCTGTTGTTTCCTTATATGTTCTATGGCGGGGGCTATTCCTAGCTTTTTTCTCAGTTCTTCATTTCTGATCTTATCTCTCAGACTGTTTCCTGTCATTCGTCTAACACATTTCATCTCTGTAGAGGTTATTTTTCTTATTGTTCTAACATCTAGGGTCCAGGTCTGGCATTGGTAGCACAACGTTGGGATGAAGATTGTATTGTATAGTGCTCGTTTTGCCTCCAGAGTTATTTCCTTGTTGGACAATAGTAGTGATAACTGTCCCATGATTTGACAAGCTTTGTTGCATCTTGATTCTATCTCTGCTGTTTGGGAATTATCGTTTGTCATTAGACTTCCTAAGTATTTGAATTCCTCTACTTGTTTTAGTTGTCTACCTTCTATAGTTATGTTGATGTTCTGTTTATTGTTTGCGACATTCATGACTTCTGTTTTGTTGATGTTGATTTTCATGTTGTATTTTGTGCCTGAGCTGTTGAGTTTGTTTAAGTGTTCTTGTAGATCTTCTATTGTTTCATGTATTAGTGCATGATCGTCTTCAAATAAAAGCTCGTTGATCTCCTCTGTCTCTGATGGGTTGGCTAGCTTGTACATATGGTCCATGTATGTAATAAACAGTCGGGGTGATAGTACGCACCCCTGTCTTACACCTGATTAAACTTCGAAGTGGTCTGTGTAGCCTGCTGCTGTTCTGACCCTGCAGCTGCTGTTAACGTAGAGACTTTTAATAAGGTTGGTTAGATGTTGGCTTACTCCGTATGTTGTTAGTATCTCCCACTGTTGTTCTCTGTTTACTCTGTCCAATGCTGTTTCTTGGTCAATGAAGGCTATGTATAAGTTTTGATTGTGTTCTGTCGTTTTTTCTGCAAGCTGTTTTAATGTGAATAATTTGAAGAATTGCCTGTTGCCAGTCTTCTGTTGCTTGTTGTTGGTGCCATGCTGCATTAAATATTCTATGCAGCCTTTGCATTCCTGTTTCTCCTGCTGCTGCTATTATTTATATTGGTGTGTTATCTATCCCCGGTGCTTCATTTCTTGGTGTATATTTGATTACTTCTTCGATTTCCTCTTTCATGATGTTGGGTTCAGTGTTTGTGAGTTCTAGCGTGGTTTTTGTTGTCTTATTGGTAGTTGGTATGTTTAACAGGTCTTCAAAATATTCTTTCCATCTCTGTTGCATATATTGGTTATTTGATATTGGCTGTCCGTCTTTGTCATTTATCAGCTCTGTAGGATTATGGTTTTCTTTTCTCGCTCTTGTGGCTTTTACTGCTTTGTAGAAATCTCTTGTGGCTGTCTTGAAGTCCCTGCTCATGTTTTGTCCGAATTCTGTCCAATTCTTTTGCTTAGCGTCTTTGATCAACATTTTAACTCTTTTTCGAACTGAGGCATGTTTTTCAAATTTTTCTTGGTTCTTGTTCTCCCTCCAATTTTTAAACAGTTTCTTATTTTTTTTTTATTGCTTCTCTGATTGTTTCGTTCCACCACGGGGTGCTCTTTTTCCCTTCTCTTGTTCTTAGCTTCGTTCCACAAACTGTTTTAGAGATGTTGGTTACTGTTTCTTTAAATTGTTTCCACTCTTCTTCTACTGTGCATACTTTGTTAGGGAGTTTCTTGAATTCCTCTGTTAGTTTTTCTTCTAGGGTTTTCCTTGTTTCTTGATCTTTTAATTGTTTTATTTTTATTGTCTGTTCTTTTCGCTTCTTTTGTTTGTTTTCGTATATTCTTTTTATTTTTTGCTGTCTTAGTGTGATCATAACCATCTTGTGATCCGTGTCGTCTGTAATATTTGGGATTGCTCTACTGTCGGTTACTCTATTCTTGTTCTGTTTTCTTGTTAGTATAAAATCTATCTGGTTTCTGCATTTTGTGTCATTCCATTTGTACCAGGTGTATGCTTGCGACTCTCTGTGTTTGAAGAATGTGTTGGTGATAAATAAATCATTTTGATGGCATAGATCCAGCAGTCTGCTTCTATTTTCGTTTATTTCAGCCCTTTTATCGCCAAAGGGTCCTAAGATATCACTGTTCTCACTGTTGCGTTTCCCAAGCCTTCCATTAAAATCTCCCATCACTAACATGTCGTCGCTTTCGTCAATCTTGTTAATGATTTCATACAATGTGTCGTAGAATTCTTCGCTGTCTCTTTCATTGTTGTTGCATGGTGCATAGATTTGAATGTAATTTGTTTTTCGATCGTCTTCTAGTAGTTTAATTGAGATAATTCTTTCTGAATGGTATTTTATTTCTAGAATGTTCTTTGCGTGTTCTGGGTCGATGATAAAACCTACTCCATGTGTTGCTCTTTCTTTTACTCTGGTGTCCGCTAATCCTAGTATTTTAATTTTCCTTTTTGTCATTTCTTCTATGAATTCGACTTCTTTATTTTTTATCCCACATATATTTATCGTTGCTACTTTAATCTCCATCTTCTGAGTATTTCTCGGAGCATAAAACATGTATCCCTTACCGACCTGCTGAGTCAGTCGTAAGTTAAGGGCTTAACTTAAGAAAAATCACGTTGGGGGTTTAGCCCGGCTGATGTTTCCCCCCACGTGTTTGATCGCTAAGGTCTCACATGCGATCTTTTACGATCTAAATATACAACTTTAGTTGATTACATTTAAAAAAGTAAAATGAGGATTAATGTATTAAATGTAACAGTCAAACAAGACGCCAAGCGGCTGTTTTGTCGATCTGTTTGTAAGGAAGAATAGAAGTAGACATTAACGATGATGACGCCATGAAGCCGTGGTGCCAGGCGTGTAAATGCGCTCGTTTACTAATCACGAAGGTCTGGGTTCACTTCCCAACGAATCATTGGAGGTGGAGGAGGTATGTTTACAGCACTCGGAAAAAATGACAAATAATAAACAGCAGAAAAAAACAAACAAAGAACTATATGGTTCGAAGCAGGATCGAACCCGGACACAGTGGCACAGCGCCTTGCCACGAAAAGCCAAAAGTTAGGGAACACTGCCAACTCAGCTAAGTGTTCCCTAGCGTTTTGCTTTTGTTGCAAGGCGCTGTGCCACTGAGTACGGGTTCCATCCTTCTTCGGACCACATATTGTTCTTTGTTTTTTTTTCTGTTGTTGATTATTTATAATTTTTTTCTGTTGTTGATTATTTATCATTTTTTTCTGTTGTTGATTATTTATCATGTTTTCTGTTGTTGATTATTTATAATTTTTTCTGTTGTTGGTTATTTATCTTTTTTTCCGAGTGCTGTAAACATACCTCCTCCTGATATGATTTGCTGAATTATCCTTGGAAGTTTCCTTCTATAATAATATTAATTTATTATTATTTGTCTTTATTTTGCAAATGCGGCAATTTATTTCTTGCTGGATCGATATGGTATTGATGGTTTCCGTCGAATTGGTTTTGGAGTTTTACCACCGAATTGGTTTTGGTGGTTTCCAGCCTCTAAAATAAAGTACCAGATATTCTCTTTAAGAAAGTAGACTGACCTGGCGTCTTATTGACCACATCATTCATAAATGTGTCAATGGCAGCTAAAAGAACTATCACCATTTCTTTATAAACAGACCGTTAGGCGTTACCGAACCCTAATTTACTTAATGTTTGAAATAACATAATAATAATTCTATGGAAAATACTCAGTATAGTGGAACGAATTCAAAGCAAACGAGGAAATTAGAGAAATCGTCAATCAATCACTTAATATCATCAGTAACCAAGAAAAGACGTTGGACATATGTTCGACATGTGATGAAAAGATATAATAACCGAATAGCAAAGCAAGCCCTCATGTTGGAAACAACAGGTAGGAGGAAAAGTTGCCGACCCAGAGAAATACTGAAAAGGACATTGATCAGAGAGTCCAAGGCAGCAGGAATAGGCTAGAGATCGAGCAATGAAATTGAGATGCTTGTACAAAACAGAGACAAATAGCGAGATTTGATAAAAGATCTGTGCAAGGATTGAGACTGCTAGAAAGAATATTTAGAAAAAGAGAAAGAGTAGCAGGGCCTTTGCCCTATGGGCAAGCTAAGGCTCAAACGGTCAATAGACAGACAGACAGACATACATACAGCAGACAGACAGACAGGCAAGGTAGACAGACATCAGACAGACAGACAAGGCAGACAGAGACAGAAACATAGATAGATAGATAGATAGATAGATAGATAGATAGATAGATAGATAGATAGATAGATAGATAGATAGATAGATAGATAGATAGATAGATAGATAATAGATAGATAGATAGATAGATAGATAGATAGATAGATAGATAGATAGATAGATAGATAATAGTAATAATATATGTAGGTATCAATATCTGTCTCTCAAGTTTTGTCCCTGAGAGTCTGCGATGGTTGACAGTTCAAGGCCGTTTGGAGGAAGCTGAGAAAGTGATCGCACAAATCGCGAATTTCAACAGAAAAGATGTCCCCTCTAATACACAAACTATTTTACAGGTGAGAACATTCATATATAACTTTGTTAGTATCTCCGTTTCTGGGACTGAATGCATAGTTTGTATGCATGACGTAGGTTTGTAATATTTCTTTCTTTCGTTCTTTCTTTCTTTCTTTCTTTCTTTCTTTCTTTCTTTCTTTCTGTCTTTCTTTCTTTCTTTCTTCCTTTCTTTCTTTCTTCCTTTCTTTCTTTCTTTTTCTCAGTTTCTTTGTTTTATTCTTTCTTTCTTTTTGTTTGTTTGTTTCATTCATTCATTCATTCATTCTTTTTCCCTTCTTTCTTTCATATTCTTTGTTTCTGTTTCTTTCTTTCTTTTTTCTATCTTTCTTTTCTTTCTTTCTTTCTTTTTTTTCCCTTCTTTCTTGCACTCATTTGTCTTGAAACAGAACAATTTCGCCGTGAACTAAATATACATACTAGATATAAAGGAGGTAAAGATCTCTTTTTGGTAAAGTCAGCGGTAACAGGTTCCAGAATGTCTAAGTTTATATTTCTGGGTTCCATGCATTGATGGCACATATGTTTCAAATAAGATTTGTAATTAGCCACTTGAATATAGCGAACGTGCCAATGATAAATTGGTTACGGTGAGGTCCAGATAATTATCGTTAACTGTTAGATGAGACTGACAACCATGAGGGCATTGTGTTGAGAGTTGTTTTGGGGAGGATGATACTTTTGTGTTTGAAGGACTACATTGCGAAGTGGTCACTTCAGCATGACGTCTTTTATTCGTTTTATTTTTTCTTATAATGCTGTATCAACTCAATACAACCGTTGGGGAAGTTCGTCGCACCATTTGAACTTTTGGCAGTGGTATTGGTTGGTCGCTTAAAATAGGTATCTAATTTTCCATTTCTGATTCCCAATTTTATCTTTTACCTTCTCTATTGAATGTTATATATACCATGTTGTAATTAATTCCATTTAATTTCTCTATTTCATTTTGTGTTGTCTCTATCTCGGCAGAAGGGCATTCTAGGCAGCAACGTCAGAATATGTGTGTCGACTTGTATTATGGTAAACCTGTACCCATAACCATTTGCACGATATTTCCGCTCTTGTCTGTCCTTTTCCAATTTTACAACATTCACGGGAATTTAAGCTTAATTACCGGCCTCGTACTACACGATGTTGCCGCGAAATACTTAATAGTCTCTCAGTTAGCAACTTTTAAGAACAAAAAAGAACCACGTTATGCCCTATGCCTTATTCAAAATATAACAGTATTGATTATAATACTATGACCGTCGGCATGAACTGGACTACAAAGGACATTTGGTCGAGTTCGATTCTGATCGATAGCTTCTGGGTTCACCCAGCCTTAAATGTGTACCGAATTTTTTTATGGAAAAGAAAACGACACGGAGGTAATACAGACCACATTACCACAAAAATCACATGCCGAAGGTCTATAAAAATTATGGTCACTAACACCATATTCCCTATACGCCACTTGTCGTGACGGGGGCTCTTTACTTGTTAATATGGTGCTACGCCCATGAGTTTCATTCTACGCCCTGTCTGCCTTTGTTTTATTTTTTTTTCTGCCTGTTGTTCAGGGGCGTCTCTATTCATAGTTTTTAACCAGACGTCCCTGTTTTCAAAATAGAGAAGCGCTATGGAGATAGCGAAACATTTAGCCCATTGTAACTGTTAGTGTTTTAGTTATATGACTGATGATAACATGAAAACGAAACAGAAATGCGGGGTGACTTCTTCAATAAATAGTTTATTTTGCTAAACCATTAAAGTTATAATAACAGCGCCTTCACAAAATCTGATGAGAATCGTGTTTGTTTCTACCCATTCACATTTTTCATTTATTTTTAATGCACAGAGCGTGGCAGAGGAAGAGAGAAAGATCAGAGAGAACGGCCAGAAGTACACGTACATTGACGTGTTTAAGGGATGGAGAGTGGCCAAAATAACGTTAATATTTAGTTATCATTGGTGGGTATTGTTCTTGTTGTATTCATAGTTCGTGTCATCGTAGTCTTTGTCTTTACAATTTGAGTGAACATCTGAAGTTATTAAGTGTTATTAAGATGTTAAGTGCTATTAAACTGTTAAGTGTTATTAAACTGTTAAGTGTTATTAAGCTGCTAAGTGTTATTAAACTGTTAAGTGTTATTAAGCTGCTAAGTTGTATTAACTTAAGTGTTATTAAGCTGCTAAGTGTTATTAAGTTGTTAAGTGTTATTAAGCTGCTAAGTGTTATTAAGTTGCTAAGTGTTATTAAGCTGTTAAGTGTTTTTAAGCTGTTAAGTGCTATTAAGTGTTATTAATTAAGCTATTGCGTGTTAATGATTAAGCTATTAAGTGTTATTTAGCTATTAAATGTTATTAATTATGCTGTTAAGTGTTATTAAGCTAAGTGTTATTAAGCTGTTAAGTGTTATTAAGTGATTTTAAAATAAGCTATTAAGTGTTATTAAGTGTTATTGAACTATTAAATGTTATTAATTATTCTGTTAAGTGTTATTAAGCTATTAAGTGCTATTAAGTGATTTTAAAATAAGCTATTAAGTGTTATTAAGTGTTATTGAGCTATTAAATGTTATTAATTAAGCTATTAAGTGTTATTAAGCTATTAAGTGTTATTAAGCTATTAAGTGTTATTAATTAAGCTGTTAAGTGTTATTAAGCTGTTAAGTGTTATTAAGCTGTTACGTGTTATTAAACTGTTAAATGTTATTAAGTTGTTAAGTGTTAGTAGTAGTGATCAAATGGGTTTTGAGCAGGATTTCGCATCGCAATGCACCGTTCATGCCCCTATATGGGAGTCCCGTTTGCACCATGCCTGCATATTTTTTCGCACCATGCAATCTTGTTGTTGTTATGACCTGACCTGGTGGTCGGGTGGTCGGGTGACCGCTTATATATAACCTGACCCGGTGGTCGGGTGACCGCTTATCTCGTGTGGGATTATCTCGAGTGGTCGAGTGGGCAGCACGCCGGGGCTTATCTTAAGTGGGTTCGTATCTCGCGGGGGGTCTGTCGCTCGCTTTCTATGGACACCAGTGGTTCTAAAACTTGTGTGTGTCAGCGGTTCTAAAACTTGCGCGCTCACGCCGGTTATCTCGGGCGGGCGGGTGGAAACGGAGAGGTGAGGTCTAAAACTTTGGTGAAAAGGGTGCCTTTATTAGTATCATCATGTGCCAGGATAGCGGTTCTTGGGGGTGCCTTTATTGGTCAAATTGTGTTATTAGTATCATCATGTGCCAGGATAGCGGTTCTTGGGGGTGCCTTTATTGGTCAAATTGTGTTATTAGTATCATCATGTGCCAGGATAGCGGTTCTTGGGGGTGCCTTTATTAGTCAAATTGTGTTATTAGTATCATCATCATGTGCCAGGATAGCGGTTCTTGGGGGAAAGGGTGCCTTTATTGGTCGAGTGTGTGTTATTAGTATTGTTAGCATCATGTGTGAGGTGGGTATTAGGCAACAGGAGGCGACATGTATAGAAAAAATGCTGACAAAGCAATGACGTTGAAGGAGGGGTATTGTTAGGAAAAGGTAAATACGACTATCTCGCGGGCGACGCGGGTGGAGAACGGGGTTGGTCCGCACAGGGTGTGTTATTGTAGTATCGCTAACATCATGTACCATGTGTTATTATAGCGATTTTTAGTGACACATCATCATCAGGTGCCACCCTCAACAGCATCATCATCATCTGCCACACTCAACAGCATCATCATGCCACACAAAGACTCTCGCTATCTCTCTCCCTCTCCATCGCTCTCTCTCTCTCTCTCGCTTCCTCTCCATCTCTGTCTCTTTCGCTCTCGCTATCTCTCTCCATCGATGTCTCTATCTCTTGCTATATCTCTCCCTCTCCATCGCTCGCTCTCTCTCGCTCCCTCTCCATCTCTGTCTCTTTCGTTCTCTCTCTATCTCTCTTTCTCCCTTTCCATCTCTGTCTCTTTCGCTCTCGCTATCTCTCTCCATCGCTTTCTCTATCTCTCGCTATATCTCTCCCTCTCCATCGCTCTCTCTCTCGCTCCCTCTCCAGCTCTGTCTCTTTCGTTCTCTCTCTCTCTCTCTTTCCATCTCTGTCTCTTTCGCTTTCGCTATTTTTTCGCTCTCCCTCACCATCGCTGTCTCTTTCGCTCTCACTATCTCTCTCCATCGCTGTCTCTATCTCTCGCTATATCTCTCCCTCTCTCTCCGTCTCCATCTCAGTCTCTTTCGCTCTCGCTATCGGCCTATCACGTAACAATCATAAAAGCGATTTTTTTTTGGTATGGGGATGTCTATTGGTGCCTTAAATTTTTTAGTATGGGGATGTCTATTGGTGCATTGTGCCAAACTTGTGCGCGTGTCAAACTTGTGCATCGTGCCAACTGGTGCATGTTTTTGCACGGTGCAAATCTCGTGCGGTTTTGGTGTAACTGTTAGGACTTTGGATGTAACTATTGGTTCGATGTGTCTAACTAGTATGAGTGTAGGAGTAGATTTTTAGGGATTTGAGGTCGCCTTTATGAAAATGTGCCTAAATTTGTGTGATCTGGTGGTAACATTTTTGCGATTTGGTCTAACTTTTTTGGAGCTTGAATATAACTTCCTGGTCGTTGTGTCTAACAATTATGACTATGTGAGTAGATTTTTAGATTCTGTACTCGTGCTTGTCTCCAACTTTTTGAATTTCCGGTGTGTAGAATGACCGCTCTATCTCATCGCCCTTATGGTCTTTCAACACATATGTAACGGGGTTTGTTTCATTTACTCGACTGATGGAAAACAGTTCCTCCATCCAAGCCGGGGCATAACCCTTTTTAAAATTGGCTCTGCCCAGGACCAGTCTAACTCGATCACCAGGCATATACAGCGGTCTTTCAAATTTAAAGTTGCGTTTGCTATTATACAGCGTGTTCCATACCTGTTCTTGATTGTCTGCGTTGACGTCGACCGGTGCCATTTTTATACTTCTGTGATACGAATGGTTATAACTTCGAAGTAGGTCGGGTAGGACTCGGACATAAGACAGCTTATTGGATTTCGTGAAATATCGCCACATACGTTGTTTGAGAGTCCTATTAAAGCGTTCCACAAATTTCCCTCACCATTGACCCGCTAGGGGGATTGTGTCAGGGGCCGAATCGATTTAAAGTAACCCATGCGTCAGACTCGACAGCACGTCAAGTTGAAAATGAGGTCAGTTATCACGATAACAGTAATCCTCTTCCCTGATTAGTTAATCAAGAGGTCAGTCATTTCGTTGGTGGGTGTCCGATAGAAATCCTCTTCTCTGATTGGTTAACCTAGATGTTAGTCGAGGGTGGAATAGTGTCGTCCAACTTTTATTTACCAGATTATATTTAAACTAGTCGCATGTGAAACTTCGTGTTATAAGCGCGATTGATTCACGGAAGTTTATTTTCATAGTACTGTTCAATCTAGCGGTCTGTGTTGTAGTGGTATATTTTACGGTGTAAGTTGAATTTTTTCTCTTTTTCTCTTATCTCATAACGATGTGGTAGGTTTTTATTAAAGGAATTTCAGTTGTATTAATGGTGATGTGTATAAAGTACGAATGGTAGGAAAGAAGTCTAGTAGGGGTTAGAAGAGAGAGAGAGAGAGAGAGAGAGCGCGAGAGAGAGAGATACAGCGAAGTCTAGGAGAAGGAAGGCGAGGTGCTAAGCATAAAGGGTGAGAATAATCAAGTGTTACAATAGGAGGGACGCTAAAAATATACGAGAGGGCGGAACGATGTGGGAGAGATAAAAGGGAGAAGAGGGAGGGTGGACTGATAGGTTAGACGTCTAAGAGAGGATAGGCGAGAAAGATTGAGAGAGAGAGAGAGAGACAGCGAGAGAGACAGAGATGGAGAGGGAGAGAGAGAACGAGCGAGAGCGAAAGAGACAGTGATGGTGAGGGAGCGAGAGAGAGAGAGAGAGCGATGGATAGGGAGAGAGATAGGGAGAGCTAGAGACAGCGAAGGAGAGCGATAGCGAGAGCGAAAGTGACAGAGATGGAGAGGTAGAGAGAGAGAGCGAGAGGGGGCGATGGAGAGGGAGAGTGATAGCAAGAGAGACAGAGACGAAGAGGGAGAGAGAACGCGAGAGAATGATCTAGAGCGAGAGAGAGAGAGAGAGATAGCGAACCACTATTACTGAGAGAGTGATGGAGAGGGAGAGAGATAGAGACAGCGATGGCGAGGGAGAGAGATATCGAGATCGATAGCGAGAGCGAAAGAGACTGAGATGGAGAAGGAGAGAGAGGGAGAGATATAGCGAGAGCGAAAGAGACAGCGA
Organism: Megaustenia siamemsis; assembly: GCA_032433765.1. Lineage (NCBI taxonomy): Eukaryota > Metazoa > Mollusca > Gastropoda > Stylommatophora > Ariophantidae > Megaustenia > Megaustenia siamemsis. The sequence goes on along the minus strand of JAVIAB010000125.1, from coordinate 744,558 downwards.
TGGAGAGGGAGAGAGAGAGATATAGCGAAAGAGATAGAGATGGAAAGGGCGAGAGAGAGATAGCGAGAGAGACAGAGATGGAGAGGGAGAGAGAACGAGCGAGAGCGAAAGAGACAGTGATGGAGAGGGAGAGTGAGAGATAGCGAGAGCGAAAGAGACAGAGCTGGAGAGGGAGCGAGAGAGAGAGATAGCGAACCACTATTACTGAGAGAGTGATGGAGAGAGAGATAGAGACAGCGATGGCGAGGGAGAGAGATAGCGAGATCGATAGCGAGAGCGAAAGAGACAGCGATGGAGAGGGAGAGCGAGAAAGATAGCGAAAGCGATAGCGAGAGCGAAAGAGACAAAGATGGAAAGGGAGAGAGAGAGAACGAAAGAGACAGAGCTGGAGAGGTAGCGAGAGAGAGAGCGATGGAGAGGGAGAGATATAGTGAGAGATAGAGAAAGCGATGGAGAGAGATAGCGAACCACTATTACTGAGAGAGTGATGGAGAGGGAGAGAGATAGAGACAGCGATGGCGAGGGAGAGAGATATCGAGATCGATAGCGAGAGCGAAAGAGACTGAGATGGAGAAGGAGAGAGAGGGAGAGATATAGCGAGAGCGAAAGAGACAGCGATGGAGAGGGAGAGAGAGAGATATAGCGAAAGAGATAGAGATGGAAAGGGCGAGAGAGAGATAGCGAGAGAGACAGAGATGGAGAGGGAGAGAGAACGAGCGAGAGCGAAAGAGACAGTGATGGAGAGGGAGAGTGAGAGATAGCGAGAGCGAAAGAGACAGAGCTGGAGAGGGAGCGAGAGAGAGAGATAGCGAACCACTATTACTGAGAGAGTGATGGAGAGAGAGATAGAGACAGCGATGGCGAGGGAGAGAGATAGCGAGATCGATAGCGAGAGCGAAAGAGACAGCGATGGAGAGGGAGAGCGAGAAAGATAGCGAAAGCGATAGCGAGAGCGAAAGAGACAAAGATGGAAAGGGAGAGAGAGAGAACGAAAGAGACAGAGCTGGAGAGGTAGCGAGAGAGAGAGCGATGGAGAGGGAGAGATATAGTGAGAGATAGAGAAAGCGATGGAGAGAGATAGCGAGAGCAAAAGAGATAGAGATGGAAAGGGAGAGAAAGATAGAGAGAGAGAACGAAAGATACAGAGCTGGAGAGGGAGCGAAAAAGAGAGAGCGATGGAGAGGGAGAGATATAGCGAGAGATAGAGACAGCGATGGAGAGAGATAGCGAGAGGGAAAGAGACAGAGATGGAGAGGATGCGAGAGAGAGAGCGATGGAGAGAGATAGCGAGAGCGAAATAGACAGCGATGGAGAGGGAGAGCGAGAAAGATAGTGAAAGCGATAGCAAGAGCGAAAGAGACAGAGATGGATAGGGAGAGAGAGAGAACGAAAGAGACAGAGCTGGAGAGGGATCGAGAGAGAGAGAGCGAGTGAGAGGGAGAAATATAGCGAGAGATAGACAAAGCGATGGAGAAATATAGCGAGAGCGAAAGAGACAGAGATGGAAAGAGAGAGAGAGATAGAGAAAGCGAACGAAAGAGACAGAGCTGGAGAGGGAGCGAGAGAGAGAGCGATGGAGAGGGAAAGATATAGCGAGAGATAGAGACAGCGATGGAGAGAGATAGCGAGAGCGAAAGAGACAGAGATGGAGAGGAAGCGAGAGAGAGAGCGCGCGATGGAGAGGGAGAGAGATAGCGAGAGTCTTTGTGTGGCATGATGATGCTGTTGAGGGTGGCAGATGATGATGATGCTGTTGAGGGTGGCACATGATGATGCTGTTGAGGGTGGCACATGATGATGATGTGTCACTAAAAATCGCTATAATAACACCTGGTACATAATGTTAGCGATACTACAATAACACACCCTGTGCGGACCAACCCCGTTCCCCACCCGCGTCGCCCGCGAGATAATCGTATTTACCTTTTCCTGACAATACCCCCCCCCCCCCCTTCAACGTCATTGCTTTGTCAGCATTTTTTTTTACATGTCGCCTCCTGTTGCCTAATACCCACCTCACACATGATGCTAACAATACTAAAATACACACTCGACCAATAAAGGCACCCTTTCCCCCAAGAACCGCTATCCTGGCACATGATGATGATACTAATAACACAATTTGACCAATAAAGGCACCCCCAAGAACCGCTATCCTGGCACACGATGATACTAATAAAGGCACCCTTTTCCCCAAAGTTTTAGACCTCACCCCTCCGGTTCCACCCGCCCGCCCGAGATAACCGGCGTGAGCGCGCAAGTTTTAGAACCGCTGACACACACACAAGTTTTAGAACCACTGGTGTCCATAGCCAGCGAGCGACAGACCCCCCGCGAGATACGAACTCACTTGAGATAAGCCCCGGCGTGCTGCCCACTCGACCACTCGAGATAGTCCCCCACGAGATAAGCGGTCACCCGACCACCAGGTCAGGTCATAACAACAACAAGATTGCATGGTGCGAAAAAATATGCAGGCTTGGTGCAAACAGGACTCCCATATAGGGGCATGAACGGTGCACTGCGATGCGAAATCCTACTCAAAACCCTTTTGATCACTACTAGTGTTATTCATTAAGCTAATAAGTGTTATTAAGCTATTTTGTATTATTAAACTGTTCATCATCATCATCCAGTGCCGTCTGCGCATCGAAGGTTGGCTACCATGGAGCGCCATTCCACTCTGTCTCTTGATTTTATGGCGCAGATTGTCATAGGTTGACGTGTCCATCTTTTCATGTTACTCCTCCATGTTAGTCTTGGTCTGTCTCTGCTTCTTTTACCTTGTATTTTCCTTTCCAATATTACTTTTATTAGGCTGTTGTGTTTTAATATGCCCCAAAAGTTCATTTGTCTTTTTCTAATTGTGTTTAGTTCCTATTTTTTCATTTTTAGTTGTTTTAAAACTTCATCGTTTGCCTTCTTTTCTCTCCATCCAATTCTACCTATTCTTCTATAAATCCACATTTCAAAGGCTTCAATTTTCTGTTATGTTTTCTTGTCTAATGTCCATGTTTCTACACCATACAGTGATATTGAGATATTCTTAGCTTCAGCCCTGGTGTTATCTGTTTTGATGTTAGTATATTTTTCATAGCATTAAAATTACATTTTGCCACACCTATTCTTTTGTTTATTTCAGTTTTACATTTCCAATCACGGGTTATAATATGTCCAAGGTAGTTGTAGCTCTGGACTGTCTCCAGATGTATTCCTTCAACTTCGATATTTATTTGTAGGTCTTGAGAATTTTCTTTGTTTATGATCACAGTTTTAGTCTTTCTGGTATTTATATCTAGTCCATATCTTTTGCTGGTCGCGTTGATTTCATTAAGGAATTGTTGTAGATCTTTAGGAATTTCTGCTAGTAGTACAGTATCATCAGCATATCTTAGGTTATTGATTATCGTCCCATTAATGTTTAGGCCTGGCATCTCTGAGATGTTTTTAAAGATCTGCTCAGTGTATAGATTGAACAAGCTTGGTGATAGGATACATCATTGCGTTACTCCTCTTTTTATAGCAATGGGTGTAGTTTTCTCCCTGTTATATCTTATTATTGTTGTTTGCTCCCAGTACAAATTACATATTAGTCGTATGTCTGTGTCGTCCAGATTTAGATCTTTTAGGCAGTCTATAAGTTGATTATGGTGTATTCTATCAAAAGTTTTGGTGTAGTCTATAAAGCAGGCATATATTGGTTTCTTTAGTTCTATATACTTTTCAATCAATGACCTCATGCTGAATGTGGCTTCTTTTGTGTCACTGTTTTTTCTGAATTTTGAAACTGTTTAGTGTTATTTATGAAGCTATTAAGTGTCATTAAGCTGTTAAGAAGTTAGTCACTCTCCGACGTAGACGACAGATAGGGCAGAAATAAAATATCTCCATATCAGACTATTCACTACCAGGTCTTGTAAGTCATGCTTATTCTGAAGCCTATTTTTGGGCCTCTACAGTTGAGTCTCTATTAATTTGTTCTTCTTTTGATCTTCCTTTGTTTCTTTTGCCATCTGGTGTCTACTCGATGGGACAAGCACGCGTCTTCTTCCGTCCATTGCAAGTACATTAATTAACTCGAGAAATACAAGAACTGAAAATTAAAACAGCTTCTATGAAACATCCCACACTGTCAACTCTCTTCTCTTTTTGACTGGCGGCAGCTCTCCTTCTTGTAAAATGAGAAACAAAAACACCGTTAATTATATACAATAATTAAGTTGATAGTGAACAACGAGCACATGGAGAATATGTCTGCTGAAATGATGCGCTCTGATTTCGTGAAATCCTCGTAGACAAGAGGTTTATCTGGAGGCTCCGCCGAACAAAGCCATTGAAGCTTCAATCAATTTTCATGCCCTGAATTAAAATTAGAAAAAGGTTCCTCAATTAATATTTGAAGGGAGCCTACACAGAAACTGTTAAATGATTGTGCACGAAAACATTTAACACAGTTTTAAAAATGAATACCTGACTCACAGAAGTTAGAACAAGAAACAAAAGTAAGGCAGAATACTGCTTTAATTATTTCCAAATTCGATAACCAATCAGACCTGGTCACCTACATTGCACAGGAAATAGAGGATGCTCTACAAGAAAAGACACACACACTGGCAGTGTGGGTCGACATGGAGAAGGCTTTTGATAGGGTTTGGCGAGAGCGGTTTAAAGAACAAGCTTTTTAGATTTGGCATCCAGGGTCGTTTATTCAATTGGGTCTCTCAATACCTTCAGGATAGAACGGCCAGAGTACAAGTTCAAGGTCAACTAAGTAAGAAGGTTTCTATCGAACAAGGTGTCCCACAAGGTGGAGTCTTGTCCCCAACACTCTTTTTAATTTTCATAAATGACATCGTAATGGACATTCCACCCTGAATACACTCAGCAATATACGCAGATGATCTGGCGTTATGGGCTCGCGAGGAAAGTATGTCGGTGGCTGGACCCAGGATGCAAGATGCCCTAGGTGAACTTGAAAAATGGACGAACACCTGGTTCTTACCAATCAACGAAAAAATAAAAACATATACAATTTTCAGCCTATCAAGGAACACACTCTCTGCAAACTTGAAGATAAAAGACCATACTCCCTATAGACCAAAACCCAACATATCTTCGCGTCCCCGTGAATCGCAGAATGACTTGGAAAAATCAGATAGACAGAGCAATGAAAAAAGCCAGAAAACGAACTAATATTATGAAGAAATTGGCAGGAACAGACGGGGGGGGGGGGGGGGAACAGCAATATTTTGAAAAGACTATACATAGTAAGAGTCAGACCAGTTCTAGAGTATGGAGTCACAGCCTGGGCTATGGCTTCCAAATCACACCTTAGCAAAATTAACAGAACACAGTACCAAGCTGCCCGTATCGTCACTGGTGCTATGAAATCTACACCTATCAAGACTCTAGAAATAGTAACAGGTTTACAACCCTTAGATGACAGACGAGTCACTAAAGTATTGCAACAAGCGAAGAAATATATAAGGCTCCTTAGCCACTCCATGCACCAAAGAATAACTTATTCCGGAATTGTACGACTAAAGAGGAGCAACTTCGCTGCAATTGCCAATGAACTATCTACTGGAGACCCAGTACTTTCCCAAACAATATCGAAACCCTTGGGCCCATCTGATATGTCTCCTCATGGAAAACATAAAATACCAGAACTTAAGGAAAATATAACAGGAATCATGAAAAAAGGCACCCAATGAGACACAGAAAGAAAACACGTAGCCGAAAAAACACATGCACGATACCTACCCACAGGACTCTTGGTCTCACATATACACAGATGGCTCTGCTACAAATGCCACCAGAAATGGTGGGGGAGGTGTGTTCTTGACGCAGAATAATCAGGACGAGATTACCAAGTCAATAGCTACTGGTAAATTCTCAAACAATTTTAAAGCAGAAACTAAGGCCCTCAGAGATGCTGCAACACTGGCTACTCAACACAAAAATAACATGCACAATAAATTGGTGATTCTGACTGATGCACTGTCAGAATTATCAGCTCTAAAAAGCCCCATGAACAATGAATGACTTGAGAACAACCCTGGACCAACTATGCAATAACTTCCAGAGAGTAGTTATTCAGTGGATACCATCACACTGTAATATACACGGGAACGAACGCGCAGACAAATTAGCTAAAGAGGGAGGGAGGTTACCACAAGAGAACCATTCGCTCAGTTATGATGAAGCCAAATTCATCCTCAAAGGTCAGTACCATTGAAAAATGGAAACGAGAACACCCAAAGCATAACGAGAGGGGCGGATACCACCAACTATCAAGGAGGGATCAAGTCATCATACTTTTCTTACGCACTGGCCACAATAGAATGAGAAATCACATGTTCACCAAAATCAAAATAGGTACAACCAGCCTATGCCACTGTACACTGGACAATATGACTAGAAAACATGTTCTACAGGATTGCCCCCAGTACACAGACCTGAGAAGAGCAATGTGGTCAACGCCCACCTCCCTGGAAGATAAACAATATGGAGCAAGCGATTCGCTTAAACAGACAGCTGACTTCATGATATGAGAGAGTCTGGAATCCTACTCTGATTGAGTCTTGATCGATCGCAGAGAGAGAGAGAGAGAGAGAGAGAGAGAGAGAGAGAACCAATTTCTGTGAGAAACATCTAAGACTTATATGTGAATTGTTGTTTCCTTTTACATAACAGTTTTTTTCTCTAATCATAAAGATAAACGGTTACCTAATTCATCATTCAATAACATGTGTTATGTTGCTTTGTTAAATTATATGTTTTATTTAAAATTTCACACTTTAGTCATCTACCTAAACGTGTTCGCAGGTTTGTCCTGTCCTGTGTTTATTACGGGATCGCATTTGGAGTGGGTAATTTGTCAGGGAATGTGCAGTTGAACATTTTCCTGCTGGCCATCTTTGAAATCCCAGCCATGATGTCTACGTTCTGCCTCAGTAACAAGTAAGAAGTTTCTCTTATTCTCAGGCATCGCAGGTTCTGCTAATAAGATTAATGACATTTTCATATCTCCCCTCTTCAACAAAGCTGCTAATCCTGAATACTTTCATCTGTAATGTAATCTGTACTGTAACGTAGTGAAATATTCCAAATTAATAAAATATACAATTTAGGGATATTCTAAAGAAACATAATATTGAAATTAAGGAAATGCATAACATTTACATGAGCGATCCTGACTGTATATAAGGATTTCTTACACTGTTGTGATGTATTCCAGTGTAATTAATATACATACTGAAGCGCTATTAGACACTAAGCACACTGACAATGGTAAACAATGAAAAGACTACTCTTTTTCGTTGTCATAATACTGTACCCTCTTTGCCTACAATAAAACTCTACTCTCTTCGCCTACTATAAAACTCTACCCTCGTAGCCTACTATATTACTATACTCTCTTCGCCTACTAAAATACTCTACTCTCTTCACAAACCATAAAACTCTACTCGCTTCACCAAACATAAAACTCTACTTTCTCCACCAACTCTTCTCTCTTCGCCTACTAAAAGACTACATTCCTCGCAGAACATAAGACTCCTACTCTCTGCACCATCTTTAAAACTATACTCTCTTCGTTTACCATAAAATTTTAGTCTCTTCACCAACCATAAAACATACTCTCTTTACCAACCATAAAACCTACTCTCTTCACCAACCATGAAACTCTACTCACTTTACCAACCATAAAACTCGAATTTCTTCACCAACTATAAAACTCTACTTTTTTCACCAACCATAAAACTCTACATTCTTCACCAACCATAAAACTCTACTGTCTTCACCAACCATAAAACTCAACTTTCTTCACCAACCATAAAACTCTACTTTCTTAAACAACCATTAAACGCCACATTCTTCACAAAACATAAAACTATACTTTCTTCACCAACCATAAACCTCAACTTTCTTCACCAACCATAAAACTCTACTCTCTTCACCAAACACAAATCTCTACTTTCTCCACCAACTCTTCTCTTTTCGTCTACTATAATACTCTACTCTCTTCACAGAGCATAATACTCTACTTTCTGCACCATCTTTACAAAAAAGTTACACAACAAAATACTGGCGTTTCTGCCTACATACAGCCTTCTTCAGAAAACGAGACCAGCACAAACGGACAGCGAAATAAGGAAAAAAGTTTACTACATCTAGAAGTAGCGGGACAAGTAAGTCTAAGAGAGATATGAAGAAGAATAAGAAATGAGAAGATAAAATACACCACTTGCTCCTTGCTAATTGACTTAATTGTCTCCCTCTCATTCGAGATGTATCGTTCGTATTTTTTTCCGTTTGTATTGGTTCTTATTTTCTGAAAAAGGCCATATGTTGGGCGAAACGTCTACATTTTGTCGTGTTACTTTTTTGTAAAGTTGTCACCATAATTTGAAGGACCCTCTCTGCACCATCATTATACTCTCTTCGTTCACCATAAAACTCAACATATTTCAACAACCATAAAACTATACTCTCTTTACCAACAATAAAACTCAACTATCTTCATCAAATATAAAACTCAACTTTCTCCATCAACAATAAAACTTTAATCACTTCACCTACCATAACACCCTGCCCTCTCCACCTACAATAACACCCCACTTTCTCCACCTACCATAACACCCTAATCTCTCCACCTACCATAACACCCTAATTTCTTCACCTACCATAACACCCTACTCTCTCCGCCTACCATAACAACCTACTCACTTCACCTAACATAACACCCTACTCTCTCCACCTACCATAGAACCCTACTATCTCCAACTACTATAAAACCCTACTCTCTCCACCTACCATAACACCCTACTCTCTCCACTTTCCACCTACCATAAGCACCCTAGTCTTTTCGCTCACCATAAAACCCTACTCTCTCCAGCTACTGTAACACCATACTCTCTGAACCTACCATAATACCCTACTCTCTCCACCTACCATAGCACTCTACTCTCTCCACCTACCATAACACCCTACTCTCTCCACCTACCATAACACCCTACTCTCTCCTCCTACCAAAGCACCCTACTCTCTCCACCTACCATAACAAACTACTCTCTCCACCTAACATAACACCCTACTCTCTCCACCTACCATAGTACCCTACTCTTTTCACCTACCATAGCACCCTACTTTGTCCACCTACCATAGCACCCTACTTTGTCCACCTACCATAGCACCCTACTCTCTCCACCTACCATAACACCGTACTCTTTCCGCGTACCATAATACCGTACTCTCTCCACCTAGCACAAGACTCTCCTCTATCCTCCTATAATAACATCCTACTCTCTCCACATATCCTAACACTATACACTCTACTCATATCAAAAACCCTACACCCACTATTACACATGTCTCTGTGCCCACTATAACATTCTAACTCTATTCCTATATCTACACTAATACATTCCACTGCGATCTTACTTTAAAACGCCTCTCCGTGCACCTATAATAATATTTGGCATTCTCCAGCGTATATTTTCTTAAATCCTGTTATAGATTAAGCACGACACATTTTTATAACAGAAACTGTTTCATCATTTCAGTGTAGCCCCAACATTAGATGCTATAATTATATCACCTTATCATGTAGCCCCAACATTAGATGCTATAATTATATCACCTTATCATGTAGCCCCAACATTAGATGCTATAATTATATCACCTTATCATGTAGCCCCAACATTAGATGCTATAATTATATCACCTTATCATGTAGCCCCAACATTAGATGCTATAATTATATCACCTTATCATGTAGCCCCATTATTAGATAATATATTTATTTCACCTTATCATGTAGCACCAACATTGATGAAATACTTATATCAACTTATCATGTAGCCCCAATATTGTTTCTATAATTATATCAGCTTATCATGTAGCACCAACATTGATGGTATACTTATATCAACTTATCATGTAGCCCCAATATTGTTTCTATAATTATATCAAACTTATCATGACACATTTCAGAATTGGAAGGAAGTGGACAAGTATTATCTTTATGGGCATCTCAGCTGTCGCTGGATTTCTTTGTCCTATTGTCCTCATATACGGTAACAAATTCATTTTTATTGAAACCAATTAAAACGTTATTAAAAATTACAATATGTTCTCGACTTGGCTTTATAATAACTTTTTGTCTGCTTTCGATTGTCCATGATTCACTACAATATTTTAGGACAAACCCTATACAATACTGAAGAAAATATTTCTTACTTAGTTAACCATAATGTTATACCCAGTGCTTTCTTCGAGAATTAACTTGACCGAAACGCTATCGCGAACTCCCATAAAATGAAAAAAATCGTAATAAACCAGGTATGTGAAGCTCCAATGCACTTATATTTAATTATTTTTTGGTTAATTTATTTAATTATATTATCATTACCATCATCAGGTCGCATGTCCTTTCTAGAACATCGCATTCATAACATCCTATCTGAACAGTGGCGTATTCTCTATGCTACCGCAGCTACCGCCGGTAGTCTGAACATATTAACGAAATACAAAAGGAAATGATAATTTATTATTTTTTTAAATAATTATATTACAAATTTTCGAATATTATATTACACATTTCGTATGCTAATATGATTTATTTGCTTTGATTTGCATTTATTAAAGCAAGGTTTTCCTCTTACCACTATAACGTTTGTGAATGAAACCGAAACTACATTGAACCTCTATTAATCTCACATTTGATGTGCATTTATACAGTATTTATACAGAAGGTACGTTTTATCTCTATCCGGACCTTGTATTAACAACCTTGACATTCAAAAATTCCCGTCAAAATAAAACGGCAAAGTTACCTCTACATTAATGCCGTTTCATGGGTTATTTTTAGATCTAGCCAATTAGAATCGTCACAAAGTGAAAGTGAAACTATGTCTAATTACCGGAACTTCCTAACCTATTTATAACGTTATGCGCATCAACATCTGTAGAAAGAACTTGTTCTGCTCTCAAGAGAATCAAATCTTATTGTCGCTCAACTCAGACACAAGAACGCTTATCTGGTTTGGCATTAATGTCCTTTGAGAAATCATTCCCTCAGAAACTTAGAAACCAACCCAACAGTACTTTCAATGACAAAGTCATCAAGACATTTTCGTCCCAAACAAGACGGATATAATTAATATAAATAGGTAAGTAATTTAAAATGTAGTGATGTCATTAGAAAATATTACTTCATGTTAGCCTACTGAATATAATGTATGTTTTTTATTTATTATGTCAGCGGTAGCCCAGACCCCAAAACCAGTATACGCCACTGTATCTGAAAGAATCTATCTCTAACTGGATCTCACACGGAACGTTGCATTTATTACAGTTTATTTGAAAGACTCTATCTCTAACCGGATCTCGCACAGAACGTTGCATTTATTACAGTTCATTTGAAAGACTCTATCTCTAGCCGGATCTCGCACAGAACGTTGCATTTATTACAGTTCATTTGAAAGACTCTATCTCTAGCCGGATCTCGCACAGAACGTTGCATTTATTACAGTTCATTTAAAAGAATCTATCTCTAGCCGGATCTTCCACTTCTTCTGTTGTCTTGTTCAAGGTCAGTTTAAGTGATTCGATTGCCCCATGTAGTTTCTCTTCCAGTGAGGTGGGTGTGGACCACGTTGTCCTACTCAGGTCTGTGTACTGGGGGCAATCCTGTAGAACATGTTTTGTTGTCATATTGTCCAGTGTGCAGTGGCATTGGCTGGTTGTACCTATTTTTAATTTGGTGAACATATGGTTTCTCATTCTATTGTGGCCAGTGCGTAGGCGAATTATGATGATTTGATCGCTCCTTGATAGTTGGAGCTATCCGTCCCTTTCGTTATGCTTTGAGTGTTCTCGTTTCCATTTTTAATGATACTGACCTTTGATGTTGGATTTGGCTTCATCATAACTGACCGGATGGTTCTCTTGTGGTAATCCCCTCCCTCTTTAGCTAGTTTGTCTGCTCGTTCATTTCCGTGTATATTACAGTGTGAAGATATTCATTGAATGACTACTCTCTGGAACTTATTGCATAGTTGGTCCAGGGTTGTTCTCAAGTCTAGTTCATTGTTCGTGGGGCTTTTTAGAGCTGATAATTCTGACAGTGCATCATTCAGTATCACCGATTTATTGTGCATATTATTTTTGTGTTGAATAGCCAGTTTTGCAGCATCTCTGAGGGTCTCCGTTTCTGGTTTCAAGTTGTTTGTGAATTTCCCAGTAGCTATTGACTTGGTGATCTCGTCCTGGTTATTCAGCATAAAGAACACACCTCCCCCACCATTTCTGGTGGCATTTGTAGTAGAGCCATCTGTGTATATGTGGGACCAAGAGTCATGTGGGTAGTTATCGCTTATGTGTTTTTTTGCTACGTTTTTCTTTTCTGTATCTGATTGAGTGCCTTTTTATGTATGATTCTGTTCTATTTCCTTAAATTCTTGTGTTTTATTCTTCCCATGAGGAGACATATCAGATGGGCCCAATGGTTTCGGTATTGTTTGGGACAGTACTGGGTCCCTAGTTACCAGTTCATTGGAGAATGCAGCGAAGTTGCTCCTCTTTAGTCGTACTATTCCGTAACCGGTTATTCTTTGGTGCATGGGGTGGCTAAGGAGCCTTCCATATTTCCCCGCTTGTTGCAATACTTTAGTGACCCGTCTGTCATCTAAGGGCTGTAAATCTGTTACTGTTTCTGGAGTCTTGATAGGTGTAGATTTCATAGCACCAGTGATGATACGGGCAGCTTGGTTCTGTGTTCTGTTAATTCAGTTAATTAAAAAAACGGTATGATTAAAGCTTTACGTAAGAAGTGGACGACAACTAATCGTGGTGGCGGTGTACAGGAAAGACATTTTAATCTTTTTTTTTTAATTTCTATTTTTTATTCTAGTTTGAAATTATTTGAAATTATAATAATTTATTATTTTTTTTATTATTTATTATTATTAAAATGTTAAATACATATCTGTGTGTAGTATGTTTGTTCCTGCTGAAGGCCTATTCTAATTTGCGTCATCCACTTATTAAGCACAGCTTTAAACATACCATTTTTTTCTATTTGTGTTATATATATATATCGTTTCTTGTGTCTGTTGACGTGGTCATACAATTTTAATTACCTCAATAGATTGGTGTTTATAAGCCAGTTCTTTTTGTCTTTAATATTGATAAAGTCCTTTAATATGTCTTCATTGCTCTTTTTCATTATCCAAGGAATATTCAGGAATTTTCCGTAACATTTTATTTCGATTAAATTAATTTTCTTCTTTGCTATTTGTGAGATTGTTCATAATTCACAATCATATGTTGCTATGGGGTAGATACATGTCCTCAGTAATTTTTTTATTTTGTTTTTGCTTTCGCCATCTTTCATCTCTGACGAAGTTCCTAGAGACTAGGGACTGAATTTTGCGTGTTAATCCGTTTATCCCTGGCAGTTGTGTGCACAGTGGCCCCTCGTAGCACAGGCAGATAACTCCGACTTTGGAGGTACTCATATTGTTTTCGTCGATGAATAGTTGACATTTCAAGCCGTGCCTCGCTCCTGAGACTAGGGGTGGTTGCAACAGAGAAATCAAAAATAAAAAAAAACATAAAATGGTAATTTAATTGTACTGCCTTTGCTGATATTGTGCCACGTGTTCTTCGTGGCGCTTAATTTGTGTGTTGCTACTGCTAATATTCTTCTGATTTCTTTCTGACAGTCTCCATTGTTAGTTGTTACAGATCCCAGGTATTTCTAGTTTGTTATAATTTACAATTCTTCACTTTCGACCATGAATTTTGGTTGGCTTTTTGCTTTGTCACTGGACATTATCTTGGTTTACTGAATATTTAGATGTTTTGTCCTTCACTGTGCTTCTTAACACACTCAAATAGCTCTTTTATATGTAATATATAAATATATATATATATATATATATAAAATAGTAATATAACCCTTAGCGTATTGACAGAAAAATGATAGCAAGCAATCACGATAAGTCAGTAGTTTGGTAAAAATATTAGTGTCTTATGCTGGATGCTCCTTTGCTGAACAGGTTCTCTCGTGGCTGAAATTGTAAATATTGCTGAGACAGATCCATGTACAGAACGAACATGATGTATTCATGGTGCCTGGCCTCGCCTCCTTTCTCTTGAGTCTTTTATCTAAACCGAATTTGATATCAGTATTGCCTCGAAAGTTGCTGTGCCATTTTTTAAATTTTTATTGCTATGCTGGATGAAAGTTTAGCTCATTGGCAGACATTAGAATTGATTACCTTGTCATGCCATTTGATGTTCAATCTTTCGAAGGCAACGCACATGAAAGCTGTTTAATCTTTTCTTCTGCCCTGCATAGGTAGTCCAAGTTTCTGATCAGTAAAGAAGTGTACTAAGCACACAACTTTGGTAAATCTGAACCCCGTCCTGACGACTCTATTGTCCCCCACAATAAGCAGGTCCAATCTACCATCAAGGAACTGATCCGTGACCACCTCCTTCCCCCTAGCGCGTCTCGCCTTATTATCCCGAATAGTGGTCTTGGGAAACCATCTTTCTATATGCTCCCCAAAATTCACGAAATCGACTATCCAGGACGCCCCATCGTGTCTGCGTGTGCTTGCCCGACTGAACACATATCTGACTATCTAGACCGTGTCTTCCAGCCCATGGTTGCCAGTCTTCCTTCATATGTCAAGGACACAAACCATGCACTTAATATCTTCTCTTCTATCTCTATCTCCCATGGTCGTCATACCGACTTTTTACCCTTGATGTTTGCTCCCTCTACACCTCTATTCCTCACTCCGACGGCCTCTTCGCTCTACGTTTCTTTCTTGACCAGAGACAACACCCCTCTGTGGATACTGCCACTCTTCTCCGTCTTACTGAGCTTGTACTCAACCTCAATACCTTTGAGTTCGACGGTAACTTCTATGACCAGGTTAGTAGAGTAGCTATGGGCACCAAGATGGGCCCCAGCTATGCTTGCCTGTTTATGGGTTACCTTGAGCACCAATTTCTCAATTCATATCAAGGTCCCCTTCCCATCATATACCTTCGGTACATTGATGACTGCTTCGGACTTAACGATCTACCTGAGGATGACCTCTCCAGGTTTATCGACCACATTGGTGGCTATCACAAAGCTATCAAGTTCATATCTTGTATATCCACTTCCTCTGTCACCTTCCTAGATCTTATCGTTTCTTTGGATACTTCTGGCCTCCATACCTCGGTTTTCTATAAACCCACAGACGCCCATTGTTATCTTATCTACACTTCATCCCATTTACCTTCTTGTCGTGATTCTATTCCGTTCTCTCAGTTATTGCGTCTCCGTTGCATCTGCCAGGATGACCAAGATTTCCTCCTACAGGCTCACCTCATGTTAGGTTTCTTCAGCCGCCGGCTTTATCCAGCCTCGATCCTGCAGTCTGCCCTCAAGCGGGTCCTCCTTATCTCCCGTCCCGAGGCACTCACCCCTTCCAACCGCCCCCTTCTGTGAGAACTATACTCACCCTCACATATCATCCTCACAACTTAGCTGCTGTGAGGATACTCAACTGCAACCGTTCCATTCTCCTCTCTGATCCCACTTCCCGTCTACTTTTTAGTGATCCCCCGATGATCGCTTTTAAGCGAGACAGGAATCTGAGAGATATTTTGGTTAGGAGCCATCTCCCTCGCTCCCACCCTCAACACTTCGGTACGGCCCCTTGTGGTCGTAACTGTATCACCTGTGCCTATGTGCTCCCTGCTGACTCGGTCTTGTTCCCTAATGGACGGTTCGAGATCAAGCATGGCTTCACATGTGTGTCCCGCAACATCATTTATGCCATCATATGCCAACGATGCCACATGACCTATATTGGTGAGTCTGGGATAAGATTAGCGTAAAGATTTTGTGAACATCTACGTGATGTCCAACAAAATACTGGTACTCCGGTGTCTTCCCACTTCAACTCCCCTGATCACAAGTGCAAAGACGACATCCGTGTCACTGGTATTGTCTTTTGTCACTCTGGCGACCGCAGCCGCTATACTTTGGAAAATCTCCTGATAGTCCAGTATGGTTCGCTGACCCCGAGAGGTATGAATGTATCACACTCATGCGCATAGTTTCCTTTTGGTTGCTTTTTCTCTTTTGCATAGCCTTCTCTACTGCACATATTTGGGTTCTTTGGTCTACGTACTATACCATGCTATTTATAGATCTTCTCCTCTAGTCCCTTATGAGACACTTCGGTGTTCTCCTCTATACCTTTTTTTCTGTGCTCCTTACCCCTCATTTGTTTTTATTGTACCCCACTCTCAGACATCTCACTCTTACCGCCGTTTGAACACCTGTTAGTCTACTATTCGATTCTTTCTCCTTTGTGTTTGCACACTGACCCCTGTGTGAACTCCTCTGGTTCTGTGTGCATTTGCGCACATTTCTGCACGTTTCTCTACGTTCACGACAGCCGCACTTGGTTGCTATTTCCTTTTGTTTTGACAGGATAGTTAATTTTGTTTTCTTTAACACATTGTTTTGGTTGTTTCGTTATTAGTTTTGTGAGTGTGTGTGTTTGTTTGTTCCTGATGAAGGCCTATTGGACCGAAACGTTGTTTAGTCTGTGACGTCCACTTATCACGTAAAGCTTCTTACGTACCATTATTTTTTATATTTTTTAAATTGTTCCTTTAAATCTGAATCTCTTGTGTTAATATGGTGTTGGTCCATGCTCTGCGTAAATATATATATATATATATATATATATATATATATATATATATATATATATATATATATATAATATATATTATATATATATTATATATTATATTGTAAAGGAAAGTAATTCGTCGATCAGGGTCGAACCCGACTCTTGTCTCTTGTAGTCCAGTTCACTAACCACTGAGTTATCGCTGCTTCCGAATATATATATATATATATATATATATATAATTTACATCATAAAATGGAAATTTTAAAAAAAAACCTATGTTATTAAGTTGATAGTTAAAGTCCTTAAAAGTTTACTGGGAACGCGCCACAAACAGTTCCGGTAGAAAAGCCAGGATTATATCTACTCTCTGATCATCTTGTAGTGTTGTTCTCTTTTACTTTACTCACCCAGGACCGGCAGATACAAAGGCAGACATCAACACAGGACTGTGCTTGATGGCCAAGATGGGTGTTGGAGCAGCTTGGGCCTCTATACAAACTTGGGGCACTGAGCTGTACCCAACCGTGACCAGGTAGGTACATCGTAGCAGTGAGGCAGTACCTAAAAGTGACCAGGCAAGTACATCGTAGTACTGAGCTGTACCTAAAAGTGACAAGGTATGTACTTCTTGGCACTGAGCTGTACCTAAAAGTGACCAGGTAGGTACATCGTAGCACTAAGCTGTACCTAAAAGTGACCAGGTAGGTATATCGTAGCACTAAGCTGTACCTAAAAGTGACAAGGTATGTACTTCTTGGCACTGAGATGTACCTAAAAGTGACCAGGTAGGTACATCGTAGCACTAAGCTGTACCTAAAAGTGACCAGGTAGGTACATCGTAGCACTAAGCTGTACCTAAAAGTGACAAGGTATGTACTTCTTGGCACTGAGATGTACCTAAAAGTGACCAGGTAGGTACATCGTAGCACTAAGCTGTACCTAAAAGTGACAAGGTATGTACTTCTTGGCACTGAGCTGTACCTAAAAGTGACCAGGTAGGTACATCGTAGCACTAAGCTGTACCTAAAAGTGACCAGGTAGGTACATCGTAGCACTAAGCTGTACCTAAAAGTGACAAGGTATGTACTTCTTGGCACTGAGATGTACCTAAAAGTGACCAGGTAGGTACATCGTAGCACTAAGCTGTACCTAAAAGTGACAAGGTATGTACTTCTTGGCACTGAGCTGTACCTAAAAGAGACCAAGTAGGTACATCTTGGCACTGAGCATACCCAACCGTGATCAGGTAATTACAAAGTGGTATTGAGCTGTGCCTAACCGTGACCAGGCAGGTAGGTTATTCAATTTAATGTGTAGTTCTGCTTCCTTGTCAAACCAAACTTTTATGAAATCATCTGAAAACTCTAATAGCTTTACTTAATATTATATATAATTATATAATATAAAACTTTAATTTCAATTAAAAGATTAGCACAGCGGGCATTACATTGCACATAATTAAAACACAGTGTGGTTCTGTTGACTTCCACAGGAATCTGGGCTACGGAGCAGCTAATGCAGCTTCACGAGTCGGAGGGATTATCGCCCCTTTCGTGATTGATTTTGTAAGTTCGTTAGTGCATTTAAATGATCAATCACCTGAAATAGCATCAATCAAACAGTTAACAGTTACATAAACATATTATTTCATAAAAGAATATAAATGTAAAGCAGGAACGTTAACAAAAACTATCTTTTTTTTTTAACACGTTGGGAACCCACAATTAGCATTAAACTTACCAATTCGTCTGTGTCAGCGTTTCTTAAACTGTGTTCCGCGGGCCCCAAGAGTCTGTGGTTAGAGGTCCGCGAATCAAATGAAGTTTTATTTGTTTAACATCTTTATGAAATAAGCAATACTTAGTCATGAAACCTTCAACAAAATTTCGTTACAGCCAACTGCTTCTACTTCACTTTTGTACGGGCGCAAGCCATCAATAAAGGATTATGTGCAAAATAATTTTGAAAAAGAACAAAAACGTTTCAAATCTTCATTACTCACAATATGTTCAAAGCACCGAATTTCTGAAAGTAAAGTAAAAGGCTATGTTATCTATTTAAAAAAAAAAAATGTTCTACTATATAGTAGTTGGTGTCAGCAAAGGCGTGAAATGGTTCGAAAAGATCTACATCCACAAACAAGTTTAAAAACCAAGATTACGATGCTGACGTAAAAATTACTGCTTCAAAACACAAACTCTTCCAAATTTGACCATTTGCTTTGGTCAAACATTCCCCCTTCCTTTCCAACCCTCTGTGTACCTTTTCTTATTAATACTTCCGGTGACCCCATAGTGTTCCATTTGTTTCTATTGATGTAGGCTTTTTTTTTTTTATATCATTTTTGTGATGCGATCGTTTATTTCAATAAAAGACTATTTTTAGAGTTCAAAATATTAATGTAAGCCGTAGTAATTTTTACTACGGTATCGTAAATACATCCGTCACAGAGAGGTATCATAATCGTGGGTTTTAACATTACCGCTGGTCTATGTATATATGGACCTTTTCGTCTTGTCAGACGGTCTAGTGGAGGCTATTGTGTATTTTTTTAGGTTTTTTTTTTTTTTGTCGAACAGCTTCTCTCGTGGCTAATTCTATCAATGTTTGACAAACACACGCGGTCACATAATGAACAAGCCAGGCTCGCTGATCCACAGGGTTTTCCATCCTTTTTCATGAGTCTTTTCTCTTCTAAGTTTTGCCTTAGCACAGTGTCAAATGATGTTATACAGTTCCTTATACAAGTTCTCCATGATGTGCGATTACTTGCCAGATGTTGCCAGTCATTTTCACAGATGGAGAAGTCTTTCAGAGATGATTTGCAGATATCTCTATATCGTAGTTTAGGTCTGCCGATTTTTATTTTTCCGTGTATTAGTTCAACGTATAGTACTTGCCTAGGAATGCGCTTTTCTTCCATTCGTTGAACATGTCCCAGCCATCTTAGTCTTCGACATCTGAGCATCGACATGATTGTTGGTATCTTAGCACGTTGCAGGACGGTTAAGTTGGTTATTTTGTCCTGCCATTTGATGTGCATTATTTTGCGGAGACATCGCATGTGGAAGACATTTAGTCTTTTTTCCTGGTTTGATTATGTTGTCCAGGTTTCAGATCCATATAGTAGTGTGCTAAGCACACAAGTTTGATATATTAAGAGTTTAGTCTTTAGTGTTAGTTTCGTGTTGTTCCATGCCCTTTCAGTGAGTTTGCCGAAGGTCGTAGCTGCCTTACCAATTCGACAGTTTATTTCTTCATCAAGAGAGATGGTTTGCGTAATTGTGGATCCAAGATATGTAAACTCCTGTACTGATTCTAGTGGACAGTCTTTTAGAGTAATTAATAGAGGTTTGATGTCGCCTTGACTTAGTATTACTGTCTTCTGAATATTAATTGACAGTGAAAAAAGGTCGCATGCTTTGTCCAGGTTGTTGATCAGGGATTGTAGGGTGGCTTCACTATGAGCGACTAGGGCAGCATCGTTAGCAAATAAAAATTCTTTAAGTAGGAGGTCATGTCACTTATGATAAAATGCACACCTTTGGTAGGACACATTTCAAAGTGTTTAACCCAAGATAACAATAATGAGTTAGCAAGGCTTCGTCTTTAGTCCTAGCTGTTGTGATCTGATAGGACTAAAGATTAATAGAGATAAGACCAACATTATGAGAATTAATGCAGTTGGCAATAACCAAATCAAACTAGGAGAAATACCTCTACTAGACGTACAATCTTATATATATCTGGGCAGTAATATAGATAAAGAGGGAGGAACATAAAATGATACCAAAATAAGGATATCAAAAGCAAGAGGAGCTTTCATTGCACTGGGAAACATATGGAAATCCAAAGAAATTAGGCTAAATACAAAAATAAAAATTTTCAACTCAAATGTTAAGTCGGTCCTATTATATGGCTGTGAAACATGGAGAATAACAAAATTGACAATCACGAAGGTACAGACTTTCATTAATGGATGCTTGCGCAGAATAAAGGGATGGAAATGGCAGGACAAAGTCACTAACGTGGAATTATGGAAATGTACCGGTCAAATACCAGTGGATAAAGAGATACAGCGAAGACGAAGGCGATGGATAGGACAAACACTACGGAAGCCAACTGAGAGTATTACACAACAGGCCCTTTTTTGGAATCCCCAGGGGAAAAGACAAAGAGGAAGACCAAGGAATTCTTGGAGAAGACAGATCGAAGCAGAGATGAAGATGATGGGGAAGACATGGAATGATCTTAAAAGAATTGCAAAAAACAGAACGACTTGGAAAGTGTTTGTTGAAGACCTATGCTCCACTGGGAGCTAAAAGGTAGAAGAAGAAGGCTTTCTCTTACGCTTGACACATGATTAACGGTTGATAATAGCATTGTCTTTGTCATTGAGTCATTATCTTTTATACTCGAACAGAGTTCTTCAACATTTCGATCTCTTTCCTGATAGCTCAGAGCATACACCCTCAATAGGTGCTTTAGAAAACAGATCATGTGAAGATCGTAGTGATTTTCACTTCCATTTAAACACATGCCAGATAAAAACACTGAAAAGTACACCGCTTGCACATTTTTATTTTGTTTGTTTGTTGTACAGGATGGTTGTATTTTGTACGTTTTTTTAGATTGGCGAATGTATTATTATTATTTTTTTTAATTATTATTTTCTTACCTTATCTGACTCCCCTATTTGGTGTTACTGTGACAACAAGAATGTGAATGTCCTTGTTGCTGCAAACTTCAGATTTTATATTTTAATCGGTGTTGCTATTTTTTTTTATATTTAATTTTGGGCCATGACTTCCGACGTTTACATTTTTGTATGAAAATTATATTCTGTATAGTTTGTTTTCTTAGAATTATGGAAATGTACCAGTCAAATACTAGTGGATAAAGACATACAAGAAAGACGGTGACGCTGGATAGGACACACACTGCCGAAGTCAACTGAGAGTATTATACAACAGGTCCTTTTTGGAATTCCCAGGGAAAAAGACGAAGGAATTCACGGAGAGACAGATGGAAGCAGAGATGAAGATGCTGGGGAAGATATGGAGTGATCTTAAAATAATGGTAAGAAACAGAACGGCTTGGAAAGTGTTTGTTGAAGACCTATGCTCCACAGGGACCTGAAAGGTAGGAGAAGAAGAAGTTTGTTTTCTACGATCTATCTATTTTGTCTTGAATGTTTTGGTAGGAATTATTCTATGCACATTAGATTATACATTTGTTTGAGTATTTTTTTTTTTTTTAACTTTTAATATTTTCCAATTATCCAGGAAAGCAGGATGGTCGCTTCCTACGTTGTGATTGGCGGCTTGAGTTTGTTGAGTGTTTTGTTTATGTTGGTTACCCCAGAGACTAGGGGCACAGAACTCGCAGACAGCCTCACGAAGGTGGTTTATATAAAGGGAGATCATTCCACAAAAGACATCAAGAAAGAGCACATCAATGGTAACCATGGCGAAAATAGCGATATACGCAGCACACATTTTTAGAAACAGTCTGTCACAGAATTATAATGAAAAGGACAGTAATTTATCAGACACATTCAATTATTTTGTCAATATTGCTTGAAAACACATATCATCTCTATCAAAGAATAAAATGATTTCACATGTTTACTTGTCTCAATTGTTTATCTGACAGGTGGCCTGTAACAATTCTGTATATAATTAATATAAATTTATAAACTTTCATTGATAAAAAAAAAAAAAAAAAAACGAAGTGATCGTTGACTTCCATTTGTAATAACCAAATGATCTGTCACATCTATTTATAATAACCAAGCGAATTGCGACCTCCATTTATAATAACCAAGTGATCTGCGATCTCCATTTATAATAACCAAGTGATCTGCGACCTCCATTTATAATAACCAAGTGATCTGGGACTTCCATTTATAATAATCAAGTGATCTGCCACTTCCATTTATAATAAATAAGTGATATACATCCTCCATTTTTAGTAGCGTCGTGATCTACGACTCCAAATTATAATAGCTAAATAACATGAAAACTTCTGTAACTTAATAAAAGCAAATGGAAAAAATTAAGATGAGGATACTATGGCAACATTTCATGTGAAAAGTTAGTGCAGTCTAAATTGACTATTGTAAAAGAAAAAAATAATTAAAGTACCCCCGTCACGCCAAGTGTCGTATAGGGAATATGATGTTAGTGACCATAAATTTTACAGACCTTCGGCACATGATTTTTGGAGTAATGTAGTCGGTATTACGCCCGTGCCGCTTTACTTTCCTCCCAGAAAAAACAAATCCGGTACCCATTAAAGGCTGGGTGAACCGGACCGTCGGTTGAGATCGAACCCTACCTCTTTTGTCCTTTGTAGTCCAGTTCACTAACCACTGAGCTATCGCGGCTCCCAAATTGACTATAGTGTTCCCCCATAAAACACCGTCGAATCGCTTTGGAGATCGCGACCCATAGATTGGGAACTTTGAGACTGGACATGATAGAATGAGACATCCCCAATATATAGACTCTAGAACCCAAGTCTCTTCTTCTTTTCCCTCTACCAAGGTTCCTACGTTCTACCTACTATTACACTGGAAGATTTCCTCCGTTTCACTAGCCCAACAACAGTAGTATTTAACGTAGTTTAGGTCACATGAAATCGGCATCGTTGCCGTTTCATGTACTTTTTTGGGGTAATAAATACACTACTAACAGCTTGCATGCAGCAAGTTTATCTTCTGTCTGTTGACAGCGTTGTATAAAATTACGTGACTCTTTTCGGTAATTTATTCTGTAAGCTTTGTTATTTTATTTGTTATTATATGTGTTATTTTATTTGTTATTATATTTGTTAGTTTCAAGAAAAAGAAATGCAAGATAACGCCAGCGAAGCACTGAGATTAGTAGGGATATGAAAGCACCCAATGATTATTGCAAGAGCTATATAATATATGTTAAATATTTTGTCTTCCTCGTCATATCTATTTATAATCATCAGCATCTTTATCACACTGCCATCGTCATCACCACACGCACGCCAATTCTAATTCTCTTTGCAATTACTATTATTATCATAATCATTATAGATAAGTCACTGACTGCTTTGCAAATACTGAAGTCTTCCATTAATTATGGCGTGCAGTTAAGAAATCATCCTCTTTCACTTGACATCACTATTAGAGAGTTATAGTATAAAAGTGTTATTGTATCACGTAGCAGCAAGAAGATATATAATCTTCAACATAAGATAGGAAAATAGTTATACAATGAATATTTGATTAGTCAGTATTTCTCATTGGACAATACACAGTAACGATGCTTCAATCTTCTTCTACCTCTTTTCTTCCTCATTTGTCTTTCAGCGTCGGGGGGAGATATAATTTGCCCTCTTTTGTTCTTCTGTTCGCCTCTGCTGCTGTTATGTTTCCTAGTGTTTCTAATATTCCATCAATCCATCTTTTTCGTGGTCGCCCGTGGGTCTGGTATTCTCACAACGTTTATTGGGGGCTCGTTGTTTTGTGTTTTGATCTTTCTGCCTTGTCACGTGGCCAAACCATGTTTTATCTGTTGTTTCTGTATAGCTTCAAACTTTAAGAAGTAAATTAAGCCTAAGGTCGTGATATTTGCACATCGATTTAGTGACTATCAATTAAATGCTACTGGCTCCTCATTATAGAGGTGTGCAGGTGAAAGGTAACAGTAGAGAATGTGGAGGAAAGTCTGAAGGCCGTGATGTTATCGGCTATCAACGTAAAGACATTACTAAGCACTGATTCACGTCAACGAGTTCATGAATCTATCTATTAAGTCGGATGCTGTGTGTTATCATCAAATATACGTTTGTATCAGGGTTGAGTGTTAGTGTTGAGTATCAGTGTTGAGTGTTAGTGTTGAGTATCAGTGTTGAGTGTTAGTGTTGAGTATTAGTGTTGAGTGTTAGTGTTGAGTATTAGTGTTCAGTGTTAGTGTTGAGTATTAGTGTTGAGTGTTAGTGTTGAGTATCACTGTTGAGTATCAGTGTTGAGTGTCAGTGTTGAGTATCAGTGTTGAGTATCAGTTAGAGCTCAGAGAGAAGAGAGCTAATTATGAATCCAGAAGCATTAAACAATCAATACAATAACAAAAAGACATTGCTATAGATGACATTCTCAAAGAAGCCAACACAAAAAAGTAACTTATAAAAAACATCAGAAAGCAACAATCAACACTTTTTGGACACATCATGAGAAGAGGAAAATTGGAGTACTTGGTTACAACTGTCAATATACAGAGAAATAAAGGCCGTGGACAAGAAAGAGCGAAGATACTAGATAGTTTGGTGTCATGCCATGGAAAACAGTCAACAACAGAATTGATACGATGCACTGTGGATAGAAAGGGAGCCGCGATAGCTCAGTGGTTAATGAACTGGACTACAAAAGAAAAGAGGTAGGGCCGATCCCAACCGACGGCTTCCGGGTTTACCCAGTCTTAAATAGGTACCGGATTTTTTTCTGGGAAAGTAAAGCGGCACGGGCCTAATGCCGACCACATTACCAAAAAAAATCATGAGCTGAAGGTCTTAAAAAAATTATGGTCACTAACACCATATTCCCTATACGCCACTTGGCGTGACGGGGGTACTTTACTTTTTTACTTTACATCGTGTTTATATCTCAGGTTGAAATTCTCTAATAGACTCGGATAACATCTCGGATAACTCTCATCTGGGATAGCACTGATGAGGAAGATCCAGTCATCTATACAGACGGATCCGGAATACGACACTAAAGGAGTGCATGGCCATTTACAGCACGCTCTGCATGCAGAATAGTCAAGGAAGACATTGGTGCATACGTTATGACCACGAGTAGCATGACGATGGAGTGATGGCAGTGACCAAGGCATTCAGATGGTTAGAGTCACAAGACTACACCCACACCTGCTTTCTAAGTGATTTGATGAGTATGATAAGAAAAGTGGAGGCGGGCTCTGTAGGTAGGCAATGGGTAGAGTCATTGCAGAAGTCAAAAATGCGTAAGGGCACCTGTGTCTACGTCCCAGGACAATCGGAGGTACTGAGAAATGAAAGAGCGGACAGGTTGGCTAGCTGCGCTGTCGTTGAAGACTGCCAAGCAATGGATCTGGCGGACATCATCAATGCTGTCTAAGATGTGGGAAGGGCACAAGGTTTCGACAACCATGAGTCCACGTCACTCCTTCGGATGAAAAAAGATGGGAGTTAAGATGGACAGCGCAAAAAACGAGAAACCTAGTGGGTGTATAAGAAGACTTATCAACCAACAATTAACTGGAGTCATTACTCGCTGGACACTGCGGGATTTACTTGATCCAGTAGGGAACAGGGCACCTATGGACATGTTGGAAGTGAAATGATGATGACCCGCAAATAACTCAATAATAGACTCGGATGAATAAAATGAATGAATACCCGACCTGTTGCGTATGAATAATGAGAGAACGCACTGGCCTCCTTACCTTGAACTTGGGAAGTTTAATGCTACACCTCTCCCGTCCCCTCCAAACATCATTATATGCCACAGCTAATTATTCTTTAATATTTTTTCCTTTTATATACTCACGTGGACTGAGTTGTTAACTTTTAGCCGGGAGGAATTTGTTCTCTTGATTTCTCGGGTTCTGCTGGAGGCTTGTCCACCCAAGATGTACTGTAATAGATAGTTTCAACATGTAAGCGTAAAAAGATCTGTGGCAAAAAGTTTGACTAAAAACGAGAAAAAATATAGATAGGAATCAACGTAATTTTTTTTATAATTACAAAGTGATCCTCAATACAACGGACATGCGAGGTACTGACGTACTTTAAAATATTTGGTGGCCCATGTTATAAGTGATGTAGTTTTAAAACATTTAGAAGCCTCCTCGGTAGCCTAGTTGGGAAAACCACCCGACTGGGCGACCGACGTTCGGACAACCCGTGTTCGATTCTCGCTTAAAACAGTTTGAATTGTACTCGTAGTTGGGGGAAAAAAATACCCTTGCGGTCAACCCAGCCGCTGGCAGAAATGGGCACCAAGGTAGTACTCTGGGAAGGTGAGGAATGCCGCCTCGCATTGTGAATTACGCTGCTGTGCCAGCTTTTCGTATCGGTTTACATTGATAACGATGTGTCAAAACACTCAACAGCAAACATATCCACATAAGTAAATGTCGAATTAGTCTTCTCGACACAGTTAAACGTTCTACCTGGGCCAGATGGACTCTTGCATGAGCGGACACTTCTGATTGACTCAGTCCGTCCGAGTGCCAATATAATTTTCACAATTTCTAATTCATAGCTACACTTGTGTACGAGACTTAGAATTCATATTTGGTAGTTGAGTGGAACATACATTTTTTAAATTCATTGGGTGAGGCTCTTTCTGTTCAGCCTCAGACTGTGTCTTCTAGATGATGTTATATAGTATATGTTATATTGTATTATATTCAAATGGAACGCGCCTTTGCACACAAAAATGTAGCAATTAGTCACAACAGCAACATAATCTTCCTACGGGGAAGTTTAATTGCAGATAATTAACAAGGCTGTCCTTGGATTAATCTTTGAACTTAATAAAAGTAAACTTAATCTTTCCGAATGGCGATGGTATTTAGTCTGTTCACAGTTAGTGCTAAACTTCGACTGTTCTGTCTGTTATCGTGCATGAGATAACATGTCTATTGAGGATCTCCTTAACGAAACCGGTGGCCTGGGCAAGTTCCAGGCTGCTGTGGCTACTGCTTTGCTTTTCTATATGTTTGTCTCTGCCTGGAGTATGTTACAGGTGAGTTTAAACTATAGTCTCAGGTAAAGGTGTGTGAAATTGCCTAAGCGTTAGACATGATGAGAGAGAATGTTTAATTATATCGATGGAGACATTGTGGAATAGAGATAGAAACAAGGAAGTGTAAGGGCTTAAGGAGAGCTACTGGCACATATTTATGAATAGACAGCCGAGTAGACAGGATGGACAAAGGAATGAATGGATGGGTTGTTGGAATTAGATGATTGGGTGGATGGGTGCAAGAATTAATGGGTGTGTTGTTGGAATTAGATGATTGAGTGCATGAGTGAAAGAATAAATGGGTAGGTTGTTGGAATTAGATGACTGAGTAGATGGGTAAAAGAATGTATGGATGGATATACGGGTTGATGAATGGTGAAATGTGTGTATTGACTAATGAGTGAATAGCTATATATGCGAATTGCCACATAAGCAAATGGTTGTGTATGTGCTTTGTCATTTACGTAAATGTTTAAATAGGTGCATTGTCATAAAGGTGAATGGTTATGTATGTGCACTGATACTTAGGTGAATACATATATATGTGCTTTGTCTTAGAGGTGAATTGCAATGATTGTCCATTGTCGTATAAGTGAATAACTGTTATTATGCATTGACAAATACATGAATAACTAATACTTAGGTTGACTGATACTTAGGTGAATATATATGTATGTAGATTGTCATATCCATAGATTGGTTTATGAAAATAACTCAAAACAACAGAAATGGAATCCAGTGGTCACTGACCAAACAACTTGATGATTTAGACTTTGCTGATGACATAGCTCTCCTATCACACAACCATCAACAGATGCAGGATAAAATGAGCATACTTGATGAGAGATCACAACATCTAGGACTGAAGATTAATAGAGATAAAACCAACATTAGGAGAATTAATATAGTTGGCAATAACCAAATAAAACTAGAGAATTACCTCTATTAGATGTACAATCTTACATATATCTGAGAAATACCTCTATTAGATGTACAATCTTACATATATCTGGGCAGTAATATAGATAAAGAGGGAGGAACATAAAATGATACCAAAATAAGGATATCAAAAGCAAGAGGGGCTTTCATTGCACTGGGAAACATAAGGAAATCCAAAGCAATTAGTTTAAATACAAAAATAACAATTTTCAACTCAAATATTAAGGCTGTCTTATTATATGACTGTGAAACATGGAGAACAACAAAATTGACAATCACGAAGAGGCAGACTTTATTTAATGGATGCTTACGCAGAATAAAAGGATGGAAATGGCAGAACAAAATCACTAACATAGAATTATGGAAATGTACCAGTCAAACACCAGTGGATAAAGAGATACAGCGAAGACGATAGCGCTGGATAGGACACACACTACGGAAGTCAACTTAGAGTATTACACAACAGGCCCTTTTTTGGAATCCCCAGGGGAAAAGACAAAGAGGAAGACCAAAGAATCCTTGGAGAAGACAGATAGAAGCAGAGGTGAAGATGATGGGGAAGACATGGAATGATCTTAAAAGAATGGCAAAAAACAGAACGACTTGGAAAGTGTTTGTTGAAGACCTATGCTCCACTGGGAGCTAAAAAAGTTAGAAGAAGAAGATTGTCATATAGGTGAATTGCAATGTACGTGCATTGATACTTAGGCGAATAGCTTAGTTATGTACGTTGCTCAGGCAAAAAGCAGCTTTCCAAAAAAAAAAAAAAAATGAGGAAGATACTATGCAATCCATTTTTGACAATCGAAACAAGAAAAAGAGTTCTTAAATGTTATGTAGAGTCAGTATTAACATATGGATGTGAATCATGGACAGTAGGACAACAAATAAGTAAATCACTAGAGTCTGTAGAAATGTGGTTTTACAGAAGAATGTTGAGAATACCGTGGACAGCTAAGAAGAGTAATGAAAACGTTCTGAAAGACACCGAAGCAAAAAGAGAGCTAATATCATATATTAGGAAGAAACAATCATCATTTTTTGGCCATGTAATGAGAAGAGAACAACTGGAATATATTGTAACAACTGGGAAAATTGAGGGGCGAAGAGATAGAGGAAAGTAAAGAGAAAAAATACCAGACGGCTTAAGAGAATGGCTTGGCATAAGGTCAACAACAGAAATGATAAATAACTGTCGAGATCGAAAAATGTGGAGAGACATGATCACCTACGCCAGCAGGCCCGGTATTTGATGATGATGATGATGTACGTTTACTAGAATCGTTACCTATCCACCCGATTAGGGCTGCACAGTAGCCGATCTTGTCAAAAAAGAATTTGCCAATACGCTTTTGCGGAAGCTATGACATGAATGGAGCGGATATGGGGAATTCCTAACTGCAGTGAAACTAATTTCATGAATAGAATAGAGCCGTTTATTTGAATATAAGTTAATAGCTGGGTATGTGCAGTGACACGACAGAAGTCGAAAGTCGAAAGATGGTGAAATCATGTCTGACTTTGGAGACATTGGAACCACTGCATGTATCAAAACTATGCTAGAGGAAGCTTTCTGTTCCATCGTTCATGTTTACGCAGAACAGGCAGCCTAAGTGTGACTTCTCCAGCTTGAGGGTCAATATTTATTACTTGTCTGCACCTTTTTTAATCCGTCATTAACACACTTCACTTCCTTCCTTCAGTATGTTAACATCAAGCATCCTTCCTCCAGTATGTTAACATCAAGCATCCTTCCTTCAGTATGTTAACATCAAGCATCCTTCCGTCAGTATGTTAACATCTAGCTTCCTTGCGTCAGTATGTTAGCATCAAGCATCCTTCCGTCAGTATGTTAGCATCAAGCATCCTTCCGTCAGTATGTTAACATTAAGCATCCTTCCGTCATTATGTTAACATCAAGCATCCTTCCGTCAGTATGTTGATATCAAGCTTCCTTCCGTCAGTATGTTAGCATCAAGCATCCTTCCGTCAGTATGTTACCATCAAGCATCCTTCCGTCAGTATGCTGATATCAAGCTTCCTTCCGTCAGTATATTAACATCAAGCATCCTTCCGTCAGTATGTTAACATCAAGCTTCCTTCCGTCAGTATGTTAGCATCAAGCATCCTTCCGTCAGTATGTTAGCATCAAGCATCCTTCCGTCAGTATGTTAACAT
This sequence comes from Megaustenia siamemsis, assembly GCA_032433765.1. Taxonomy (NCBI): domain Eukaryota; kingdom Metazoa; phylum Mollusca; class Gastropoda; order Stylommatophora; family Ariophantidae; genus Megaustenia; species Megaustenia siamemsis. The sequence goes on along the minus strand of JAVIAB010000125.1, from coordinate 713,952 downwards.
CAAGCATCCTTCCATCATTATGTTAACATCAAGCATCCTCCCGTCAGTATGTTGATATCAAGCATCCTTCCGTCAGTATGTTACCATCAAGCATCCTTCCGTCAGTATGTTGATATCAAACATCCTTCCGTCAGTATGTTACCATCAAGCATCCTTCCGTCAGTATGTTAACATCAAACATCCTTCTGTCAGTATGTTGATATCAAGCTTCCTTCCGTCAGTATGTTAACATCAAACATCCTTCCGTCAGTATGTTGATATCAAGCTTCCTTCCGTCAGTATGTTAACATCAAGCATCCTTCCGTCAGTATGTTAACATCAAGCATCCTTCCGTCAGTATGTTAACATTAAGCATCCTTCCGTCAGTATGTTGATATCAAGCATCCTTCCGTCAGTATGTTAGCATCAAGCATCCTTCCGTCAGTATGTTAACATCAAGCACCCTTCCGTCAGTATGTTAACATCAAGTATCCTTCCGTCAGTATGTTTGCATCAGGCATCCTTCCATCATTATGTTAACGTCAAGCATCCTTCCGTCAGTATGTTTGCATCAGGCATCCTTCCATCATTATGTTAACGTCAAGCATCCTTCCGTCAGTATGTTTGCATCAGGCATCCTTCCATCATTATGTTAACGTCAAGCATACTTATGTCGTATTTTCAAACAGGTTTCATACATTAGCAATATAGACTGTCATAGAGAGAGAGAGAGAGAGAGAGAGAGAGAGAGAGAGAGTTCAAAAGAAGATTGGCAATAACAACACACATACAAATTAAACTCCACGGAGAACACGTGGAACAATACCAGTAACGCAGTAACATTAACATTACTGATGGCATATATCATTCCGATAGAAACATATGGTGTGAAGTATGGACATTCTCGCAAACAGCAATAAAGAATTCATTTTAAAAACAAAATGCTGCAGAAAAAATTCTTAAGATACCTTAGATAATGAACAAGAGTAACAAAGGCGTATCAAAAGACGCATTAAAAAGAGCTGGACTATAAACACCATTCTACTTACGAAATTAGAATGATCTGGCTACCCCAAAGACACATAGAGCAGAAAAGAAAAATTATGGAGGGCATGGTACCTGGCCGACGCATCCGGGGCAGACCAAGAAGAAAGTGGTTTAAAAACATCAAAGGGACCTTGAGGAGAACAGAAGAAGTTTGTTACCCGGCTAGAGAGAGTTTCTTTTAGACGGCCTGGGGTGAATGCGCACGTTCTACAAAGGACATGGGACCTGATGATACAACATAAGATGTCATGCCTTGTACTTCGAACTTCATTCATTCCAGGAGACCGTTCAAACTGTAAATTGTTCGACGTTCGGATCAATTTTTTTCTTTCCGTTAAAAACAATGAACAGTGAATGAAGCCTTTACCAGATACGAAACAATATAACTTTTGATAAAACGTGATCATCAAAAACACATCTTTTTAAGTAACAAATAATACAATTAGATGACCTAAATAATAAATTAAAATCTGAAAACCGACAATAAATAAAATACGTAAATGCTATATAAGAAAATGAAAATTGTATTTACTGCAACTTAGTTTAAATAGTAATGCCACCTGGTGTTTTTGGAGAGGAAGAGAAAGTTTACTGTTGTAAGGGGCAGTATCATTCCATAATCACACCAAATAACTTTACGTCAGGTGTTCTCTCTCTCTCTCTCTCTCTCTCTCTCTCTCCTGACTCTTCCCACTGCTGGAAGGTAGTTTTGGTTTACTTTCCCTCTTTTCTAGATCAGCCACCCATGTACCTCTAACATTTTCCCATTTAAGTTCCCTTTCACTTCAATCGTTCATACTACAACCTTCCTCTTATGCTTTGCTGCTTCTAAAGTATTTGTGAGATGCTGTAGTTAATTCACAAACACAAAATTAAGAGAACAAGCGCTGAAAACGTACAAACGTAAAACAAGAGATACTTTGAAACACAACAGAGTCACCGAATTGATTTATATACGACGATTTTACACTGCGTCTGTGCACGATCAGTTGTGACCTAGAAGCATCGTTCGACCTTCGGATCAAAATTATCTCGAAATTAACTTTACAACACAAATTACCGTTGCTGGTGTATGTGGGGGGGGGGGGGGAGAGCGGGGGACTCACGACAGAACCAGAGGGGTAAAAGCCGACTGGTCAGAACAATCGCCACGACTTGTGAAACTCAGGATTTTTATTTCAACCCAATAGAATAAAATCCTTTTTGTCTACCACGGGTTTCAAACACGGTACGCCGGCTTTTCAGCGAGCGAAACAGCTATTTAGCCGTACGGCCAGGGCACCTCGCTTAAACACTCGTTTGAGTTTTCAAATTGCCAGGTTCCACTCAAATTGCCAGGTTCCACTCAAATTGCGAGGTTCCACTATGCAGGAATAAATAAATAATTGGATGTATATGTAGATAAAATGACGGAGGAACAGGCAGGGCACCGAACAGTGACGATTCTTTCTTTAGAAATTAGACATTGCTAAATAGAGGAATGAACGGTTAAACGAATAAATGAATGAATTAATGGTTTGGTGGATAAAAGATGTGAGATAAGGAAACGAATTAAGTATAAACTAATGCATAGGCATAAACACAGACGTGTATACAATTACATGCACATACGTACATGCATACATACATGCATACATACGTACATATATATATATATATATATAAATATAAACATATATACACGTATATATAGATATATATATGCATGCATTCATACAGCCATACAGCCATACATACATACATACATACACACACACATACATACATACATATATACATACATACATACATTCATACAAACAATACACGCACACACGCACCCACGTACACACACAGACATACATACATGTAGAAAGATCAACGACAATTGCTATCTCTTTAAACACAAACATTGAAACTTCAGATGTCGTTTGCCGGATTCACGCCCGACTTCAAATGCATGGAGCTCGCACAGACAAACATAACCAACACAATCTTAAACAGTTGCTTCCTTAATGGTAGCAGTACCGACACGTGTGAGAGATACGAATTTACAGGTTCGTCTAAGACGATCGTTACTGAGGTCAGTTATTTTGTGTACAATTGTTGTTATAAACAAATTAATTAATTCCAAAAGGTATAATTCTGACCTATTGAAGCGAATCATGGACAGAAGACGATTAAATGAAAAGAAGATTAGAAGTCAAAGAGGTATTGAAAGTGCCCTCGGCAGCTAAAAAGGCAAATGAGGACATTCTCAAAGAGGCCAACACAAAAAGGGAGCTCCTAAAAGCATCAGAAAGAAACAATGAACATTTTTCGATCACATCATTAGAAGATGAAAGTTGGAATACTTGGTTACAGCTGGAAAAATACAGGGAAAGGGAGATCGAGGGTGACAAAAAGAGAAAATACTAGATAGTTTGGTGTCATGGCATCGAAAACAGACAACAACAAAATTGATAAAACGCGCTTTGAATAGAATATTCTTGAAGGACATGAACGCCCAACCAGTATGGCACAGGGTAATGATGATGACAAGGATACGGATGGATGGATAGATGGATTGATGGATGGATAGATAGACAGATCTTCTCTGAAGACGGCTAAATGGATACATAAAAAAAAGCATTCGCGCCAGTAAGACAAACCAAGTATTTTGGACAGCCCCTCTCCAACACAGTGGAAATCAGCTTCAAGAAACATCTTATAAAAATCATATTTATCCCAGCTCTATGTTACGAATGCCAAACAAGGTTACTTACATGTTATAAAAGAAAATCAACCAATAGAGAAATGACATTTTATTTTTGCAAAAGTATTGGAGTCACCAGAGATGGTAAAATCAGAAACAATATTATAGGAGAAAGAGTTGTCTATAAAATCAATTTTCCAAACAAAGGCAGAAATAAAATGAAAAGCCTACCTGGAGTACGATGCCATATCACACAAGGTAATCACAAAATAATTAGACAAACTTCCAAAATTCATAGAAGAGACAACATTGGAGAAACTAAAACAGTATCAATGTCAGTGACTGAAGCTACCAGAAGAGCAAGTGCCAAAACTGTGTATCTTTCTCGACATATGAAGCGGTAAAAGATATGAAGAAAAAAGAAGAGTGAGTTTCTATAAAATATAGTAGCCAGTTAAATCACCAAGCGTTTCTGGTAAACTTTTTCAAGTATGTTTGTTAACTTGCATTCTTTATTCCAAAGCCTACAAACGAAAGCTTACTCCGACTGGGAGCTCCTAGATCGATTTTCAGCCAAGTCTTCCAATCCTTTTTACTTTTTAGTTTATTCATAATTTCTTCTATTATTTTATAATGATTTACATTTCCCCTTTTTTTTCATTGTATTTCAATTCTTATAAACATTCCTCTTATCCCATTTTTATCTCTCCTTGATCTACAAGTTCCGCTCATTCTAGAACATGTAGTATATATATATATATATATATTGTATATCTTCATTCCGCTGTCCATTTGTGTTCTAATTTTCTGAAGAAGACCGAAACGTCATGATTTTGTTTTGTTCCTTATTTGTAAAGCTATCACCAAACCTTTTAGGAGCGTACATTACTCCCCGTCACGTGCTCCTCCAGGAACGAACCCATTTTTGCAGAGAAACGACGAACCAGGTTGCACATCTGTACGCCATCAAGATACTTCAAGTATGTCTTGAAAGGAAATTTCATTTGGAATCTGTCGCAAAAAAAATAGTTTCTCTTTAATAGGTAACTCATGCCTTGGCATTATATAACAATAGTATAATAGTATGATAACAATAATAGAACAACAGACAAGAAAATCACTGGAGGCTGTAGAAATAGGGTTTTACATAAAAATGTTAAGAAAACCTTGGACAGCTAAGAAGAGTAGTGAAAACGTTCTGAAAGAGGCCATGGCAAAAATAGAGCTAATTTCCAATATTAGGATGAAACTGTAATAATTTTTTGGGCCTTGTAATGAGAAGGGAACAACTGGAATATATCGTGACAATTTTGAAAATTGAGGGATAAAGAGATAGAGGGAAAATATAGATCTTAAGAGAATGGCTTGGCAGAAGGTCAACAACGGAAATGATAAATAACTGTCGAGATCGAAAGTTATGGAGAGGCATGATCACCTACGCCAGCAGACACAACACTTGATGATGATGTGCCTTGGCCGGAACGATTCAGCAATAAATATTTGCGTTGCCTTATTTCCGGTTGTCAGTTTAGGGACATATGTTGACCACATGTGTTTACTATTTGTGATCTCATATTTGTAAGTAATTAATGACACTTTTTATGTAACATTTTAGTGGGACTTGGTGTGTGACTTGAAATGGGTCACGGCCACTGTTACGTCAATACAAATGGCGGGAGTTTTGATTGGGTCTCTAATCTCAGGTCAGCTCGGAGATTATCTAGGTCGCAAGAAGACGACCTACTTGTTTGCTCTGGGACACAGCGCCACGAACATCATCGCAGCATTCTCAGTCAATTGGGAGATGTTTGCTGTGTGTCGATTTTTGATAGGTCTGACCATGGGTGAGTCTTTCTGATTGGTCTGGATATAGGTTGTCTTTCTGATTAGTAGAGCTTAAGTGAGTCATTATACTTGGTCAGAGCTTAAGTGAGTCATTATACTTGGTCAGAGCTTAAGTGAGTCATTATACTTGGTCAGAGCTTAAGTGAGTCATTATACTTGGTCAGAGCTTAAGTGAGTCATTATACTTGGTCAGAGCTTAAGTGAGTCATTATACTTGGTCAGGGCTTAAGTGAGTCTTTATACTCAGTCAGGGATTAAGTGAGTCATTATACTCGGTCAGGGATTAAGTGAGTCATTATATTTGGTCAGGGCTTAAGTGAGTCATTATATTTGGTCAGGGATTAAGTGAGTCATTATACTCGGTCAGGGATTAAGTGAGTCATTATACTTGGTCAGGGATTAAGTGAGTCATTATACTCGGTCAGGTATTAAGTGAGTCATTATACTCAGTCAGGGATTAAGTGAGTCATTATACTCGGTCAGGGATTAAGTGAGTCATTATATTTGGTCAGGGCTTAAGTGAGTCATTATATTTGGTCAGGGATTAAGTGAGTCATTATACTCGGTCAGGGATTAAGTGAGTCATTATACTTGGTCAGGGATTAAGTGAGTCATTATACTCGGTCAGGTATTAAGTGAGTCATTATACTTGGTCAGGTATTAAGTGAGTCATTATACTCGGTCAGGTATTAAGTGAGTCATTATACTCGGTCAGGTATTAAGTGAGTCATTATACTTGGTCAGGGCTTAAGTGAGTCTTTATACTCAGTCAGGGATTAAGTGAGTCATTATACTAGGTCAGGACTTAAGTGAGTCATTATACTTGGTCAGGGATTGGGTGAGTCATTATACTTGGTCAGGGATTAAAAGAGTTACTGTGATTGGTCATTACACAGATAATTCGTTCTGATTGGTTTGTGCACACGTGATTCTTTCAAGTTGATCTGAGCATAGATGATTCAGCACATCTTCTAAAACTCGTGGCATCAGAGAACAAGACACTTCAAACAATATTGCTCTTTATTGGTCCATTATTATATATTACGGTAGTTTTTGAACAGAGAGCCAAAGATGACTGAGATATCGTCTCTTTTAATTGGATAAAGCAATCAGTCAATCCTTCTTTCTATGCCGATCTAGAATGTATTTTATATTCTTTGTTATATTAAGGTCACATGCCTTTTCCAGTCAAATGTAACATATACTACATTTATTGCACTGTTTTAGGGGGTTCTATAATATATTTTGCAACACTAAAACTACAATCACTGCACTACAGTTAACTACACAATTACACAACCTAACAGTACACCACAATACACTAAAAGGAACTAAAATATACTATACGAAACTAAATTACACTATTCTAAATTCAACTAATTACACTACATTACACTATCTTACGCTGTTATACCACGCACTACTATACTATACTATACTATACTATACTATACTATACTATACTATACTATACTATACTATACTATACTATACTATACTATACTATACTATACTATACTATACTATACTATACTATACTATTACGAAAGCAGGCAAAGCTCCTGTACCAGATAATATAACCAAAGAAGAGATTGAATTCAAAACAAACGAGGAGATTAGAGAAATCGCCAAACAACCACTAATATCTTCAGTAATAAAGAAAAGACGAAGGTCATATGTTCAACATGTGATGAAAAGAGATAATAACCGAACAACAAAGCAAGCCCTCATGTGGGAAACAACAGGTAAGAGAAAAAGAGGAAGACCCAGAGACACAGTGAGAAGAACATTGATGAAAGAGGCAAGAGCAGCAGGATTTGGCTCCCTCAATGAGATAGAGCTGCCTGCACAGAATAGAGACAAATGGCGAGATTTGATAAAATATCTTTAAACGAATTGAAAACTGCTAGAACAAAAAATCAGATAAGAGAAGGAGTATCTTGGTCTACGCCCTATGGGCCGGCTACGGCTCGAAAGGTCAATAGATAGATAGATAGATAGATAGATAGTGTGGTTTTGTTAGAGATAAAAGAACAAGCAATGCCATTTATATCATAAGATCTTTAGTAGAAAGAGCCATAGAGGTGAAAACAGATCTATACCTATGCTTCATAGATTACACCAAGGCATTTGACAAAGTAAAGCACCAAGAAATAATCAAGATTTTAGAAAGCATAAACGTAGACAGCAAAGATCTACGAATAATAGAGAACATTTACTGGCAACAAACAGCGGCCATAAGAACTGGAAACCAATTGGGAATGTTTCAACAAATGAAGCAGGGTGTTAGACAAGGTTGTGTGCTGTCACCAGATTTGTTTAATATTTATAGTGAGATTATTTTAAGATCCATAAAGGACATACCTGGAATAGCAATTGGAGGTCATAATATAAATAATCTAAGGTATGCAGATGATTCAGTCTTAATCGCTAAGAGTGAAAATGAGTTACAAGAAATGTTGGACATTATAGTGAAGGAAAGCAAAAATAAAGGATTCAGCCTTAATAGCAACAAGACAGAGGTAATGGTAACAACAAAGAAAAAGACATCACCTCAGTGCAAAATAAAGACAAGTGGACAACTTTGTTAATCTTAGACGGAAGATATACAAAAGAGGTGTGGTGCAGAATGGCTCAGGCAAAAGCAGCTTTCCAAAAAATGAGGAAGATACTATGCAATCCATTTTTGACAATAGAAACAAGACAAAGAGTTCTTAAATGTTACTTAGAGCCAGTCTTAACATACGGATGTGAATCATGGACAATAGGACAACAGACAAGAAAATCACTGGAGTCTGTAGAAATGTGGTTTTACAGAAGAATGTTGAGACTACCATGGACAGCTAAGAAGAGTAATGAAGATGTTCTGAGAGAGGTCAAAGCAAAAAGATAGCTAATTTCTAATATTAGGAGGAAACAATCATAATTTTTTGGCCATGTAATGAGAAGAGAACAACTGGAATATATTGTAACAACTGGAAAAATTGAGGGACGAAGAGATAGAGGGAAGCAAAGAGAAAAAAATAACATACAGCTTAAGATAATGACTTGGCAGAAGGTCAACAACAGAAATGATAAATAGCGCCGAGATCGAAAGTTGTGGAGAGACATGAGCACCTACGCCAGTAGGCCCGGTACTTGATAATGATGATGATACTATACTATACTATACTATACTATACTATACTATACTATACTATACTATACTATACTATAATATGCCATATTATACTATACTATAATATACTGTACTGTACTGTACTGTACTGTACTGTACTGTACTGTACTGTACTGTACTGTACTGTACTATACTATACTATACTATACTGTACTATACTGTACTGTCCTGTACTGTACTATACTGTACTATACAATACTATTCTATACTATACTATACTATACTATACTATACTATACTATACTATACTATACTATACTATACTATACTATACTATACTATACTATACTATACTATACTATACTATACTATACTATACTATACTATACTATGCTATGCTATGCTATACTATACTATGCTATGCTATGCTATGATATCCTATACTGTACTATGCTATTTATTATATGTATTTTTTTTTACTGTAGGGGCCATTCTAGTGGTAATTTACCCATATCCATTGGAGTTTACGCCAAAGAAATGGAGGCCCGCCGTGGCAGTTATTCCTGCATGGTGCTTAGGTATAACTGCAGTTGCCTTGTCCGCCTATGTTCTTGAGGACTGGTCACATATCCACATAGCTTGTGGAGTTATTGGCCTGGTTGGACTTTCTGGATATTTGTGAGTTTCAATAAAAGCTAATTTCTAATGTTTAGTTCAAGTATGTGTGTGTCTGTAAGTGTGTGCAGGTGTATTAATGTAGCAATGCCAAGCTTTTGGCTACCAGTTTTGACATCCAGACTAACATGAATCACAAAGCACATGTTGAGTTTTGATCAGTTTAATCCAATGTTGTTGCAAAGCCATTCTTAGCATTGGCGGTAGGACTCGAAAGATTTATTTGGTTCCTTTCTAGTAAAAGTTGGTGGGGTGGTAGATAAAAGTCTTATCTTGACACTTCGCGGTGACAGCATTTGATTGAGGCTTGTATTTTCTTGTATTTGTGTAAGCCACATGTTAGTTGATCCTAGATCCTAGAAATGAAACAAACACGCAAAGAGAGAAAGTGAGTGAGAATGAACAGAAAGATTTACAACCACAGTGATATCAATCACGTGCTCCTCATTACAATATGCTTGCTTTCGTTCGACCGATGACTAAAGTATTCTAGAATTATGAATTAGATTGTAGAATTCCTCCTCGTCATCCGCCCTAAAAAGGACGTTAAGTGGACGTCTCTGCGTTGTGTTGTGGTTTGCAGTGTAACACTGTTATATTTGCGCCTTTCGACCCAACACATCCGACTTCAGCACGACATTTTTGAGTACCGGGTTGTTGTCTTCCCTCTTCGATCCCTGATCGCTTGGTCAGACTAGACAGGTTGGTCTGTTACTAGAGGCACCACGGAGAGGTGGAGCAGGGTCTGGATGGTTCTAGTTCACCGTTCCTGGCGCAAGCCATCAGCTGTGGATCGCTGACAACTTCCAACTCTGGGTGCCTTAAATGCAGGATGTTTCCCCGTCAGCACTATCAAGTTGTTCATAATTACGGACATAAAACACAAGTAATATTTGTTGCACATTTAATTACAAAGTAAAGACCTGGTAATTTAGTATCAACAACCACAGTTTAAAAAAAAAACTAAATAAACAGAAAGACACTAAAAGCGTCAATATGCATAAATATGGAACAGAATATTTTTTAAATTGTTTAAAGAAAACAAAATTATGTTATCTAATTGACACTCGTGTATGTGTATATGGTTTATAACTCCAGAAGTTATTTTGCAGGTGGAATGCACTGGGGTTCCACGGAAGTGATCACTATCCATGTGTCCACCTAATTGAGAAAGGCGGAAATAAAAGCCAGAGAAGAAAGCTCCACACATTCAACTACGAGAAAACAGACCAGGACGTCATTAGCAAAATCAGACATAGGAAATGGAGCGCCCCTCGTAGGAGGCAGGAGAGATGGACGCAGCCACCCTGGTGGAATGTAGATGTCGAGGAAGCTTGGCGGAGCAAGAGACAAACGGCCAAGACATGGCAGAAAGCCAGAAGGTATGGTAGAACACAACCTGAGCTCTTGAAGCGTCTGAAAGTAGAGGTCGACCAAAAAATGATGCACTTTAAACTATGCGCTAAGCAGGCTAAGGATGCCAAATGGGATGACTTCTGTAAAAAAAGTGTGCTCAGAAAAATCGCTCGCCACATTCTGGCGCCTTCATCAGTACATGAATGGCACACCACGACACAGAGGTATACCAGACTTTCAGAGCACAGGCCAGATATGGCACAAATCTGATGAGAGCAAAGGGAAGGCCCTGCTTGCCCGCTACATTGAGCAGACGGACCAAAGAAATGAGGCTGTAAGAATGAGGATACGTGGATCTTTGTCAAATTTGTGTAAGGATGTAGGACTGGAAGAAGATCTCACAATCACAACCGATACCATTCGCACGACACTTAAAAGGTCACACAACACTGCTCCTGGTCCAGATGGTGCTCGGTATGATGACATAGGCGATTTAGCTGATGACGACTTGACAACACTGGCCAATGAGTTTAATGCCAGTATTCGGAGTGGCCAGATTAAGGAGGAGTGGCTACACAGCTACTTACTACCGCTACCGAAGTCAAACAAGGACCATTCTCAGATCAGTGCCTACAGAATCATCACAATGCAGAACACTGCGGGCAAGCTGCTGGAGAAAATAGTTGCCCGTGTCCTCACCTGTCGCCTTGAACAGAAACGCGTATTCCCTTCCACACTCGGAGGTTATAGATATAACAAAGAGACATGGCTCAATGCGGCAGTATTTGCCTTTGATGTCTTCGAAGGCTTCCACAGACGAGAGGAGACATGTGCTGCTGCTATAGATCTGGAGGATGCATACAACAGGGTACCATTTGAATATCTCATGCATATGCTTCTCAAACTGGCGGTGAACCCCTTCCTCTTTAGATGGATCGCCGCGGCACTGTTTCAGAGGAAGGTGATACTCAGATGTGGAAGTTGGTCTTCCGAGCCAACATCCATTTGTCCTGGGCTGCCACAAGGCTCACCATTGTCACCAGTTCTATTTAATGTGTACACAATAACGATCACGGCCCAACAGCTGGATGGGAGGGGAAGAACTATGACTTTTGTTGATGATATTCTGGTATATCGACAGGGAAGAGACAGACGGGGAATCGCCTCCACAATGCAAGACGAACTCGATCGCATTTCTTCCTGGTGTGGGGTTTCAGGTGCCTTGGTTAATCCTCATAAAGCATCAGTTTCATGGTTCTCCCTTAACAATCATATCGTTAATACAACCACACCGGTAGTACGAATGGGAGCTGATGAGGTGACCAGGGACAAGTTGATGACATACCTCGGAGTTAAGTTTGATCGCAGCCTCTGTTTTCGGGACCACGTCGACCATGTGATAACAAAATCCCGTAAAGGATTAGCCGCCTTGAAGGTCATGGCAGCTGCCAACATCGAGCAGAGGCTACTTATTCTTCTGTTCCAGGGATTAGTCCTCGCACCAATTGAGTATGCCCTGGCCATTCTTACTGTCAGTACGACTCAAATTGATAGGCTGGAGAAAATACAAAATGAAGCCATGCGCATTATCCTGGGATGTACGAGGGACACTCCCTGTGTAGCAATGATATATCTTCTTGACTTTCCAACCATGGATGACAGAATTAAGATCTGGAGAGCACGAGCATACCTGAAGATTAGTACAGATACAGAGCATCCATTGCATCACGTGCTCAACACAGAGAAAGGTACCAGGCTAAAAAGAGGCAAATCATGGGTGGGCCGGGCAGAAGATGTCATCAAACAGGTATGTGGGCTTATCAATATCAGCGTTGGTGAGGAGTGGATACCGATGCCTACGTCATTCAAGGGAACTTTCTCATGTATTGTCACACTCGACAGGAAAAGTAGGGAACAGAACCCGGTCGTGGTTAATGCTGAGGTCAACGGTCTCATCTGCGATAATACCGATGAGAAAGATGCAGTCATCTATACAGACGGATCTGTAAGACGACACGAAAGAAGTGCATGGGCATTTACAGCACGCTCAGCAGGCAGAATAGCCAAGGAAGACAGTGGTGCATACGCCATGACCACGAGTAGCATGACAATGGAGGTGATGGCAGTGACCAAGGCATTCAAATGGTTAGTCACAATACTACATCCACGCATGTATACTGAGTGATTCGATGAGCATGATAAAAAAAAGTGGAGGCGGGCTATGTACGCATGCAATGGGTAGAGTCGTTGCAGAAATCCAAAATACGTAATGTCACCTTTGTCTATGTCCCTGGACATGCGGGAGTACGGGGAAATGAGAGAGCGGACAGGTTGGCTAGCTGCGCTGTCGTTGAGGACGGGCAACCGATGGATCGGGCGGACATCATCAATGCCCTCAGAGATGTTGGAAGAGCACAGGACTTCGACAAACACAGATCAACATCACTTCTTCGGATGATGGAAATGGGAGTTAAGATGGGCACGGCCAGAAATGAGAAACTTGGTGGCCGTGTAAGAAGACTTATCAACCAACATAGAACTGGAGTCGTCAGTCGCTGGACACTGAGAGAATTGCTGAGGAGGGGATCTGAGCACCTATGGACATGTTCGGAGTGCAATGATGATGACCCGCAAATAACTCAATAACTCAATAATAACTCCAGAAGTATCCATGTTTGAGAATCACTGAAACAGACTAGAATTATGATTGTAGAAAAAACAGACAGAAAAGCCACAAGACCCAACTCTAAATGGTCTTTCTTCTTTCTTTCTTTCTTCTTTTCTCTTTTCACTGATACCTAAAAGGTGTCATGGTTTATATCATTTGTCGTTCTTGTGCTGCTCGAATTGTCTGAATTAGTGATTTTACTTTGTTGTTACATGTCTCTATCACTGCATTTATCCATCTTCTTCTGGGTCTTCCTCTTGGTCGTTTTCCATGCATTCTCGAGAAGAACGCCCTTGATGGTGATTGGTGAGGATTCATTCTGACCAGGTGGCCAAACCATTTAAGTTGTTGTTGTTCTATATATTCTTGGCAGGGTTTTGTTCCTAACATTTTTCTTATGGTTTCATTTGGTATTCTATCTCTTCTTGTGTTGTTTGTTACTTTTCTCAAGCATCGCATCTCACATGTATTGATCTTTCTTAAATGTGATTTAGAAAGGGTCCATGTTTGACTTTCATAGCACAAAGTTGGTATGAAAATGCTATTTATCATTTGTTGTTTAGCTGGTATAGAAATGTTTGGATGTCTTAGCAATGGTGAAAGCTGGTATGTGACAGCATTCGCTTATTGTATTCTCATGTCAATTGCACTGTCCAGTTTTCCATATTCTGTGAACATTGTGCCTAAATACTTGAAATACTATACTATAAATACTTTAAATGGTCTTTATGGGTCTCTAAATATCCTAGAATACGTTTCGGATATCTTCATGAATGCAGCCAATAAAAGGGGTTTAACTGTTAGTAAATATGATACTATAACAATAACAAGTACTTGAGTTATAGACTTCAACATTTGTGTCTCTAGTTTTGTTCCGGAAAGTCTTCGTTGGTTGACTGTCCATGGCAGGTTGCAGGAAGCTGAGGATGTTGTTGCACAAATCGCAAAGTTCAACAAGAAGGAAGTGCCCGCTAAGACATCAGTTATTCTGCAGGTTAGAACAGTGAAGTGATTTATAAAGTACCCATTGTTGGGTTATTCTTAATTTACAACTTTAGTCGATCTAAAAAAAATTATATTGGAAAATAAATAAGTGTGGTAGCGATAGACGGTGGATAATTAAATCAGATGGAGAAATGTCATTTTACATCAAAATCTAAATTAATTTGGTCAAGTGATAAGACAGAAAATTAAAAATATTCACAACGAGCTAACTAATGCTACGAAAACAACAGATCCAAAGAAAGAATATCCTCACCACGCCACGTGGTGACATGTATTGGATATGTATGGCTCTTTTCGTCTTGTCAGACGGTATAATGGAGGCTATTGTATATATGTATATATATATATATATATATATATATATATATTTTTTTTTAAAGGTTTTGTTTTTGTCGAACAGCTTCTCTCGTGGCTAATTCTACCAATGTTTCTTCTTCTTCTGCTGCGATCATGGCTCATTCAGAGTAGGATTCCGGACTTTCTTCTGAAGGCAGATGTCTGTTTAAGTGATTCGGTTGCTCTGTATAGTTTCTCTTCCAGGGAGGTGGGTGTGGACCACATTGTCCTTCTCAGGTCTGTGTACTAGGGGCAATCTTGTAGAACATGTTTTGTTGTCATGTTGTCCAGTGTACAGTAGCATTGGCTGGTAGTACCTATTTTGAGTTTGTTGAACATGTGGTTTCTCATTCTGTTGTTGGCCAGTGCGTAGGCGAAGTATGATGACTTGATCCCTCCTTGATAGTTGGATGTATCCGTCTCTCTCGTTACACTTTGGGTGTTCTCGTTTTCATTTTTCATGGTACTGTCCTTTGATGATGGATTTGGCTTCGTCGTAGCTGACCAGATGGTTCTCTTGTGGTAATTCCCTACCTCTTTAGCTAATTTGTCTGCGCGCTCGTTCCCGTGTATATTACAGTGTGATGGTACCCACTGAATGACTACTCTCTGGAAGTTATTGCATGGTTTGTCTAGGATTGTTCTCAAGTCATCTAGCTCACTGTTCCTAAAGGTTTTCAGATTAGAGCTGTTAGGACTGATAGTGCATCAGTCATCATCATCATCATCATCAAGTACCAGGTCTATTGGCGTAGGTGATCATGTCTATCCACAACTTTCAATCTCGGCAGCTATTTATCATTTCTGTTTTTGACCTTCTGTCAAGCCATTCTCTTAAGCTGTCTGTTATTTTTTCTCTTTACTTCCCTCTATCTCTTCGTCCCTCAATTTTCCCAGTTGTTATAATATATTCCAGTTGTTCTCTTCTCATTACATGGCCAAAAAATGATGATGTTTCTTCCTAATATTGGAAATTAGCTCTC
Organism: Megaustenia siamemsis; assembly: GCA_032433765.1. Classification (NCBI taxonomy): domain Eukaryota; kingdom Metazoa; phylum Mollusca; class Gastropoda; order Stylommatophora; family Ariophantidae; genus Megaustenia; species Megaustenia siamemsis. The sequence continues at coordinate 698,266 of JAVIAB010000125.1, read as the reverse complement.
TTTTTGCTCTGACCTTTCTCAGAACATCTTCATTACTCTTCTTAGCTGTCCATGGTATTCTCAACATTCTTCTGTAAAACCACATTTCTACAGACTCCAGTGATTTTCTTGTCTGTTGTCCTATTGTCCATGATTCGCATCCATATGTTAAGACTGGCTCTACATAACATTTAAAAACTCTTTTTCTTGTTTCTATTGTCAAAAATGGATTGCATAGTATCTTCCTCATTTTTTTGGAAAGCTGCTTTTGCTTGAGCCATTCTGCATCTCACCTCTTTTGTACATCTTCCGTCTGAGGTTAACAAAGTTCCCAAATATTTAAATTCATTTACCTGTTTTAATATTGTTCCACTTGTTTTTATTTTGCACTGAGGTGATGTCTTTTTCTTTATTGTTACCATTACCTCTGTCTTGTTGCTATTAAGGCTGAATCCTTTATTTTTGCTTTCCTTCACTATAATGTCCAACATTTCTTGTAACTCATTTTCACTCTTAGCGATTAAGACTGAATCATCAGCATACCTTAGATTATTTATATTATGACCTCCAATTGCTATTACAGGCATGCCCCTTATGGATCTTAAAATAATCTCACTATAAATATTAAACAAATCTGGTGACAGCCCACAACCTTGTCTAACATCCTGTTTTATTTGTTGAAACATTTCCAATTGGTTTCCAGTTCTTATGGCCGCTGTTTGTTGCCAGTACATTTTCTTTATTATTCGTAGATCTTTGCTGTCTACGTTTATGCTTTCTAAAATTTTGTTTATTTCTTGGTGCTTTACTTTGTCAAATGCCTTGGTGTAATCTATGAAACATAGGTGTAGATCTGTTTTCACCTCTATGGCTCTTTCTACTAAAGATCTTATGATATAAATGGCATTGCTTGTTCCTTTATCTCTAACAAAACCACACTGTTCATCGCTAATTTCTGGACTGATTTTGTTTCGCACTCTTCGCATGATGATTCTTAGTAATATCTTAGTCATATGACTCATAATGCTTATTGTGCGATGATCATCGCATTCAATCGCACCCGATTTCTTTGGTAGGGCTATGAATATTGATTTGAGCATGTCGTCTGGTATATATCCGCTGTTGTAGATATAATTCAATATTTTTAAAATAATATTTCTATTCCAAAATCACCCATGGCTTCAATCTCTTCTTTAGTTATATTATCTGGTCCAGGAGCTTTGCCTACTTTCATATTGTGCAAGGCATCTTCCACTTCTTCTCTGAGTATTTCTGGTCCTTCTCCATTATCTTTAATATTTACTTCCGTTCGTTCATCATTATAATGATCTTTAATGTATTCTGTCCATCGTTCCCTTATGTTTTCTTGATCAATCGACAGTTCTCCTTCCTTTGATCTTAGGCATCCATTTTTTTATTGCGTTTTTCTTCCTGCTAATTCCTCAATTTGTTTGTATACAGCTTTAGCATCTCCTTTTTGTTGCATTTCAATCTCTTTGCATCTCTCTTTTAGCCATGCTTCTTTTGCTTCATTGCATTTTACTACAATTTCTTTATTTAATCTCTTATACTCATCTTTAATTTCTTTATTTCTTATTCTTGTATCCATTAGCTGCAAAATGTCGTCTGTCATCCATTTCTTTCTTGAATTTGTCCTCACTGGTGGTATGAACTCTTTTGATGTTTGTTGCATTGATTCTTTTAGCATTTCCCACTGTTCATCAATAGTGCAAAAATTTCTTGTGTATATTATTTTTGTGTTGGATAGCCAGTTTTACAGCATCTTTGAGGGCTTCAGTTTCTCCTTTATAGTTGTTTGAGAATTTCCCAGTAGCTATTGACTTGGTGATCTCATTCTGGTTTTTCAGCCTCAGGAGCAAACATCCTCCTCCAATTCTGGTGGCATTTGTAGCGGAGCCATCTGTGTATATGTGTGACCAGGAGTCCTGTGGGTAGTTGCTGTTTGTGTGTTTTTCTGCCATGTGTTTTCTCTCTTGTCTGTTTGTGTGCCTTTTTTCATGATTCCTATTATGTCTTCCTTAAGTTCTGATATTTTGTGTTTCCCATGAGGAGTCATATCAGATGGGCACAATTGTTTCGGTAGTGTTTGGGAACGTACTGGGTCACTAGTTGTCAGTTCTTTGGAGATTGCAGCGAAGTTGGTCCTCTTTAGTCTTACTTTTCCGAAACCAGTTATTCTTTGGTGTATGGGGTGGCTAAGGAGCCCCTTATATTTCTCCGCTTGTTGCAATACTTTAGTTTTCCGTCTGTCTTCTAAGGGTTGTAAACCTGTTACTGTTTCTAGAGTCACGATTGGTGTAGATTTCATATCATCAGTGATGATATGGGCAGCCTGGTTTTGTGTTCTGTCAATTTTGCTAAACTGTGTTTTGGAAGCTGTAGCCCAGGCTGTGACTCCATATTCTAGGACCGGTCTTACTCTTCCAACGTATAGTCGTTTCAAGATATTGCTGTCTGCTCCCCAATCCGTTCCTGCCAATTTCTTCATAATATCTGTTCGTTTTCTGGCTCTTTTGTTTGCTCTATCTGATTTATCCATGTCATTCTGCGATTCATGGTGACGCCAAGATATGTTGGGTTTTGGTCAATAGAAAGAGCACGGTCTTTTAATTTCAATTTTGCAGAGGGAGTGTTTTTTGATAGGCTGAAAATTGTTTATGTAGTTTTTTTTTTCGTTGATTGGTAGTAACCAGGTGTTCGTCAATTTTTCAGGTTCCCCTATGGCATCGTGCCTTCTGGAGCTAGCCACTGACAGATTTTTCACGTGCCCATATCGCCAGGTCGTCTGCGCATATTACTGAGTGTATACTGGGTGGAATGTCCATTACGATGTCATTTATGAAAATTAAAAAGAGCGTTGGTGATAGGACTCCACCTTGTTCGTTTCTGGCTTTCTTACTTAGTTGTCCATGTACTTGTACTCTGGCCGTTCTCTCTTGTAGGTATTGAGATATCCAATTTAATAAACGGCCTTGGATGCCAAGTCTGAGAAGCTTGTTCTTTAATCCTTCTCTCCATACCCTATCAAAAGCATTCTCCATGTCGACCCACACTGTCAGTGTGTTTCTTTTCTTGTAGAGCATCTTCTATTTTCTGTGCGATGTAAGTGATCAGGTCTTCAGTTTATCTGTGCTGACGGAAGCCACTTTGTTGTGGTATGATTTGTTAGTTTTGTCTCCAAATGCCACATGAGTCTTCTGTTGACCAGCCTTTCCATGAGTTTGCTAAGGCAGCTCAGTAAGCTAATTGGTCTGTAGCTACTTGGGTCTAGTGGGTCTTTTCCATGTTTGAGGATGGGCACCATAATGGCTTCTTTACAGGTTGCCGACATTTGACCTCTCTTCCAGCTGGCATTTATTATCCTTAGAAGCTGGCCCTTGGCTTTCTGTCCCAGTTTTATGAGCATTTCGTTGGTGATTCCATCTTTTCCAGGGGAACTCTTAAGCTTCAATCCTTTGAGGGCTACTTCTAGTTCTGTTGGTGTAAAGATGGTCGTCTGGTGTTCTTCTGATGCTAAAGGCATGTGTTTTGCATCTCGGTTTTCCTTTCTTGCAGCTTTTTGTTGGTCTTTTGGAATGTTTATTCTACTAATGTTTTTGTAAGTCTCTATCACTATGTTTGCTGCTCTTTTGCCAGTGTGGATGTTCTGATTGTGTGCTAATGTTATTGATGGTCGGCAGTTGATTTCGTCGCTCAGAGCTTTCGCACGTTTCCAGAATTTGTGTCCGTTTTTGTCTAGATTGAGGCTCTCTGTTTTGTCTTTCCAGCTCTGTCTTGCTGATATCTTGACCTCTCTTCTGTATTTGACAGAGGCTGCTTTATAGGCTATGTTGCTCTCTGTTCTTTGTGATGTTTCAGCTAGTTCTCTGGCAGAGTCAAGTTCCTCTTCTAGTCTTTGTATTTCCTTGCTCCAGTATGGCTTGTAGTTTCTTCTTGCTCCTCTAGGAATTGATTCTTTAGCAGCTACTCAGGATTCCCTTTGTTAACTGCTCTATCACATTATTGACTTTCTTTCCATGGGTGTTGATAGGCGCGCTGTAGGCATCTGTGAGCTTGGCAAACTTTTCCCAGTCTGCTCTCTTGTAGTTCCAGCGCGGAAGTGGTATTTGCAACTCCTGTTTGTGAGCAAGATCCACTAAAAGTTTGACTGGTCTATGGTCACGGTCGCCAAGTTGGTTCAATTCTATACTGGCTATTTTGTTGGATATGTCTCCTGTTGCAAATACTAGGTCGGGAGTTGATGTTGTTTTCCATCTTCTTGAGTAGAAGTTTTTTTTTTTTTTTTTTTTTTTTTTTTTTGGGGGGGGGGGGGCCTCTCTAGAATTTATGATGAATAGGTTGTTATCGATTTCCAATTCTTCCACTTCTTCACCTCGGACATTGGACTCCTTATATCCCCATCTTTCAGAGTGGCTGTTAAAGTCTCCTAATACCAGACACTTTGATGGCGTTATTTTCATTGACTCCAGCTTCAGCAATTTGTCATTAGGACAGTATATGTTAAATATCCTTATACTAGCGGAGTTAATGTATAGGTCTGTACCAATGATCTCTGCCTCTCCGTTTGTGACTACTTTTATCTGTTTTGCTGGGATGGTATTTTTAATAAGTATAAGGATTCCACCCTTGTGGCCTTCCCTGTTCTGTCTAAATGTTTGGTAATTCCTAATCAGAAATCTATGCCGAGGATTAAGGTGAGTTTCTTGGATGCAGGCCATGTCTATCTCCTCCTCTGCTAGTCTGACTTCTAGGGCTTGTTTTTTGTGGTATATGCCCTCCACATTCCAGTGTTTTATTTTCAGGTGTCTCCTGAAGCTTTTCCGACCAGTAGTAGTGTCTCTCTGGTCCCACTTCCTGGCTCTCCAAAATGGATCAGGGTGACCACCAGTAGCCCGGGGTGGACCCCTTCGAGGCATGGGGCCCTGCACTCCACCTGCCTGGGGGGGGGGGGGACTCCACAGACAGAGCACCATAATTAAAGTCCGTTAGATCCACTCTGACTGAGTTCATGTTAGAACGTTGTACTGTGTTCTGCTCCAATGGCCCAGTCCATCCGATTTCTGCCATCATTTTATTCAGGTTTGCTTTCCTTAGCCTTTGATTGTCCCCAATCTTCCTGCAAGGCAGCAGGTTGTAGGGGGATTCTGCAAGAAATGCAAAGTCAGTCTTGTCTGTAGAAAATCCACCTTGAAGTTCGTGACTAATTGCTTGAGATCTTTTTGGCAGCGCTATCATACGAAGTTCCCGATTTGGCTTGTTTTTCATCTTTGAATTTGCTTCCAGTGATGACTCCACTTACATGACAATCAACCTCGCCATCAACAGCCCACCTTATTAATAAACAAGAGCCATCACAACAGCGTAATCCATTACAGTCACCAAATGCCATTTTCTTCATTCAGAAACACACATCAACACTTCCTTGCCAACGAACCGGTGAAAAGACACCGCCATTTTGAGTAGTATCATATTCCTAACCAATGTTTGACAAACACACACAGACATATAATGAACAAGTCAGACCCACTGATCCACAGGGTTTTCCATCCTTTTTCATGAGTCTTTTCTCTTCAAAGTGTTGCCATAGCACAATCTCAAAAGATATTATACTATTCCTTATACATGCTCTCCATGATGTGCGATCACTTGCCAGATGTTCACTGTCATTTCCACAGATAGAGAAGTCATTCAGAGATGATTTACAGATATCTCTATATCGTAGTTTAGGTCTGCCAATTTGTCTTTTTCCGTTTATTAATTCACCATATAGTATATGCCTGGGGATGCGTTTTTCTTCCATTCGCTGGACGTGGATATATTGGATATGGTGTGTCCATATTTTTGGTATAAACCTACGGCACATTATTTTCTATGTAATATGGTCAGTATCACATCAGTCCCGTCTTTCTTACCAATTTAAGGCTGGATGAACTTGGAAGATATTAGTCAGGATCGAACCCAAGCACTTGTAGGGAACAGGCAAATAACTTCAGTGCTGCGGTAAAGCTGGTAACAATGAGCATGTGGTGGGGTGTAACGTACACTCCTTCAGATTATGGTGACGAATTTACAGAAAAGTAACACAACAATAAGCAGACGTTTCGCCCTACATATGGCCTTCTTCAGAAAACAAGAACCAACACAAGCGGACAAACAAATACGGGCGATACATCCCAAATGAGAGTGAGACAATTAAGTCAATTAGCAAGGAGCAAGTGGTGTATTTTATCTTCTCATTTCTTATCCTTCTTCTTATCTCTCTTTGGCTTACTTGTCCCGCTACTTCTAGATGTAGTAGACTTTTTCCTTATTTCGTTGTCCGTTTGTGTTGGTCTCGTTTTCTGAAGAAGACTGTATGTAGGCAGAAACGTCAGTATTTTATTGTGTAACTTTTTTGTAAAGCTGTCATCATACCTTGTTGGAGTGTACGTTACATCCTACCACTTGCTGCCAACCACGTGTCCTTTCAGTTCAGTGAATTATCGCTGCCCTAACCACAGTAACTGCGGAAAAAGTGGTTTGATAAGAGTCTTAGAAACACTAGGAAACATAACATCAAGTGAAGCCAACCAAAACAGCAAAAGACCACCAGCTAATTCTCCTCTCTACGCTGAAAGGCAAAGGAAGGATGGAGAAAAAGATAAGAAGTCGAACGATTTTTCCTTTTGTTTATTGAACATAACATTTATATCTATATTACTCAATGACTTATTGGATTAAAAGTTTTAATTCAAAAATGTCCATTGTGCTTGCTTCCTGTGCCTTTTATGAACTCAAACTGTGTTTCTGTTAGTCATATTTACATTCTGTATCTGATACGTTGCACGTGATTTCATCGCTTAAATTTTTCCTGCATGACTGAGGAGAGATAGAACCTTATGCTACGCTCTTTTTTGCTTCTTTTATTCTTCCAGATTTATACAACCTCAGTTCTCTGCCAGTCGTTTGGTTCCTTTTTACTATTTGTAAGACACGGATTTACTCTCTTTGACACACCCCACACACGCACACAATGTTGAGTTTGAGTTTGTTGTTTTCATTTCCGGAGCTCAGGTGACCGATCCGATAACTGTTCGTGCTAGAAACCAGAAAGACGCGGGTCTGAATTACCGTAGAATCAAATGTTTTGTTTTTATTCCCTATTGGAGGTGACATGAGAATTTAGGAGGCGCCTGCGCTAGACAAGCGGCCTTTATTATCCGGTACTCTATAAGCCCTCCTCTCCCCTTTCTCTTCACCAGGATAACCAATCTTACAATGTATGGCCTCAGAATGTGTGAGCTCAGAATGTGTGGACTCAGAATGTGTGAGCTCAAAATGTGTGTTATACAAGTGACAAATTATGGAGCAAATCAAAAAGCTATATCGACATTCATCATTACAAGTTATAAAAGAGTTGATCAGAACTTGGTTTATTGGGCAAGTTGTTAGTTCAATTCTTTTTCCGGGTGGTCTAGATGTAAAACGTCAGCCTCCGGACTTGGTACGAAGTCCGGTCTCAGACTGTTGGAATTTATTTTCACTCCTAATTCTTGTTTGTCGTGGCTTTCCCCTCCACTGTTCTCTTGGTAGCGAGGTCCGATTTCTAGTCTCCCGGAAAATGGCGAAAATCAAGAAGTCCGGTGTGCGCTCGCGAATTTGAAAAGAGTAGGCCAAATATGATCGTTGTCCGGGCAAAAATTGTTAAGCAAATCTAGCAATGCCGACGAAGAATGTGTCGGGTCAAAAGGTGCAGGTATCACGACTTTGACATCAACTAGCATTACAATGCATCTAAGGCAACTTAAGAATTGAACGCTAAAGAGGAAAATAATTTTTCTTCTATTATTATTTTTTAAATGCTCATCTAATAGATCCAAGATGCAACAAAGCTTGTCAAATCACTGGACAGCTATCACTACTATTGTCCAACAATGAAATAATGCTAAACACAAAACGGGCACTGAGGAAAAAAAGAACTGACAAAAAAAAAGCTAGGAATAACCCCCGTCAGAGAATATATAAAAAAACAACAGATAAAATGGCTTGGCCATGTGACAAGGCAGAAAGATCAGAACACAACATAACTAGTCTTCAATACACGCTGCGAGAACATCAGACCCAATGGCCTACGATGAAAAAAAATGGATTGACGGAATATTAGAAACACTAGAAAACATAACAGCAGCAGAGGTGAACAGATGAGCTTAAGACCGCATTTTATATCTTCCCTCGACGCTGAAAGGCAAATGAGGAAGGAAAGAAGAAGAAGAAATGTTCATTTCACTAAACAAATTAAATAGATCTTGTACAAAAATATAATAACTTTACTCCAATTCAATTTCCTGACCAGCTTTGGTAATTTTAATTGATATATTCCTACATTTATGTTATTTTATTGCTTCGATTAGGGAGCCACGATAGCTCAGTGGTTAGTGAACTGAACTACAAAGGACAAGAGGTAGGGTTCGATCTCAACCGACGACTTCTGGGTTCACCCAGCCTTAAATGGGTACCGGATTTTTTATGGTAAAGTAAAGCGGCACGGGCGTAATACCGACCACATTACCTCAAAAATCATGTGCTGATGGTCAGTAAAATGTATGGTCACTAACACCATATTTCCTATACGCCACTTGGCGTGACGGGGGCTCTTTACATTTTATTGCTTCGATGACTTTCTTATTGCTTTATGAAGCTTTGTTCCAAGGCTTATTAATTCAACATTGCATTTTGTTGGTGCATCTTAACATTCTACTTACTATAAGTGTTATAAAACTGTTATTCTACGTGTTATACAAGTGTTACTATATGTGTTATACAAGTGTTATTCTATGTGTTATACAAGTGTTATTCTACGTGTTATACAAGTGTTATTCTACGTGTTATACAAGTGTTACTATATGTGTTATACAAGTGGTGCTATATGTGTTATACAAGTGTTACTATATGTGTTATACAAGTGTTACACTATGTGTTATACAACTGTTATTCTACGTGTTATACAAGTGTTACACTATGTGTTATACAAGTGTTACTGTAATGTTATACAAGTGTAACTTGCGGCCCCGCAAAGTATTTCATATTAGTTATATTTGATATATGTGCTTCTCTCCTCCCATTATACAAAAAAAGTAAAGAGCCCCAGTCAAGCCAAGTGGCGTATAGGGAATATGGTGTTAGTGACCATAAATTTTACAGACCTTCAGCACAATATTTTTGGGGTAATGTGGTCGGTATTACGCCCGTGCCGCTTTATTTTCCCAGAAAAAAATCCGGTACCCATTTAAGGTTGGATGAACCCGAAAGCCGTCGATTGGGATCGAACCACATGTCCTTTGTAGTCCAGATCACTAACCACTGAGCTATCGCGGCTCCCTCCTACCATTATACTGCGAGGAAAATTAATTGTGTTTTTATCTTTTTCTTGTACAGAGCGTGGCAGATGAAGAGAGAAAGACCAGAGAGAAAGGCCAGAAGTACACGTACATTGACGTATTTAGGAGCTGGAGAGTGGCCAAAATAACGTTAATATTTTGTTATCATTGGTGGGTATTGATTCCATTATGGGTGTTATAGGAGTCAGTACACAGTATTTGCTCTAATCTGCATCCTTTTGTGATGATATTTCCTCCACCCCTCCCTGCTATTGTTAAAGTTGTTCAAATTATAATATATTATTTTCAGGATTAAAACCATTACTACGAGTATTTCTTATTATAGTTATCGTGATTGATATCATTACCATCAACATTATCATTATCGGTGCCATGATTGTGAGCTAAATAATTATCTAATTTATACTAAAGCATTACTATCAGCAGAGTCAAGAAGGCCAAAATAAAATATGTACTAAAGTAAACACGTAGGGCGATATACAAACATAGAGTAGCAGTGGTATTGTACTCATCATCATCATCATGTGCCATACCGGTTGGCGTAGACGATCATGTCCTTCCACAATCTTCTATCTACAGTGCATCGTATCAGTTCTGTTGTTGCCTGTTTTCTATGCCATGACACCAAGCTATCCAGTATTTTCTCCCTTTGTCGTCCGCGATCTCTCTTTCCTTTTATTTTGCCAGTTGTAACCAAGTATTCCAACTTTCCTCTTCTCATAATGTGTCCGAAAAATGTTGATTGTATCTTTCTGATGTTTTTTAGGAATTCCCTTTTTGTGTTGGCCTCTTAGAAGATGGTATGGTCCTTGTGAGGTCAAAATGATGTGTATTGTCCACTTGTTACGTGCAGCTTTAACCACACCGTTTTTTTTCTCTATTTTTTTTTCTATATAGACTTGTTATTCATTTCTCCATTACTAGCAGCACGAACATTGAGTTATTTGCGGGTCATCACCATTGCACTTCGAACATGTCCATAGGTGTGCTCAGATCCCTTGCCTCAGCAAGTCCCGCAGTGTCCAGCGAAGGACGACTCGAGTTCTGTATTGATTGATCAGTTTTCTTACACGCCCACTAAGTTTCTCCAACATCGACATCTGAACTACCAACATTGCTACTCTCTCTCTATATGTGAAGATTTGCCTTCAGTATCTTCGTTAAGATGATCACTATTGTCATCCCGGCTTTACTCATTTTCAAATCTACATTTAAAGCTACTCTCACTTCTCTATTTCACAACTGATTTCATTACCTTCAATCGTCATCGTTATCGTCTTTATTATAGCCTTCTTCATCATTGTTTTAGATTTTCTAGATTAATTATCTTTTTCTAATTGGTTATCTATTTTAGTGTTTATTTACTTAAAAAAAGAGAGTTAACATAGATAAATTTAACATTTTCTAGAGTGTTGAAATTGTTCAATTTTTAACACTTATATTATAATTTACAACTGCTGATAAAATGTATAGCACATATTTTTAATTAAAAATTTCAATTTATACTCTCAATCTCTTTAGTTAGAACGAAATAGAATATGTACAGAGTGGCACACTCGCGACCGAATTCGATATTTCTTTGATGGTTTTACCACTAAATCTACTCGTTTGTCCAGAATATACCAACACATTAACCATATATCCAGTGTGATTCACAGATAACGTAAACTAACACTCATTAACAACAACAGTACCGTGTGGGAACCTTCAGCAAAAGGCAGATATCAGCAGCAAGGCGCGTCAGGTAGGCTGCACTACTCCGTGTTGCAAACATTAGGCGGAACACAGACTACGCACACATTTATTTTAATTTCACACACAATGTACGCATTCCGACCGCATTTCATTGCAACATCTTCATTGGCGTTAGAATTACTGAGGAAACATCGGGTTTGCTATCGAGTCAAACACCCAGAACGACATCGAAGTTAAAGAGTAAAGGCATAAAGATGCGTAGAAATAAGAAGCCGCTGTAAAGCTGATAAGAATAATGAAAACAAAAACAGAATAGAGCGGTACGGTACATCGTATTTAGTCAAAGATACTTTTAAAAATATATCATCTTTTATGTATTTTAAATTTAACACAGTACATCCACCCCACCCACCTTTCCCCCCACCCCCATAAACTTTAATCACAATTTTATAGATTCTTCTTCTTCTTCTACCTTTTTAGCTCCCAGTGGAACATAGGTCTTCAAGAAACGTTTTCCAAGTCGTTCTGTTTATTTGCCATTCTTTTAAGATGATTCCATGTCTTCCCCATCATCTTCATCTCTGCTTCCATCTGTCTTTTCCAAGAATTCCTTGGTCTTCCTCTTTGTCTTTTCCCCTGGGGATTCCAAAAAAGGGCCTGTTGTGTAATACTCTCAGTTGGCTTCCGTAGTGTGTGTCCTATCCAGCGCCATCGTCTTCGCTGTATCTCTTTATCCACTGGTGTTTGACTGGTATATTTCCATAATTCTATGTTAGTGATTTTGTCCTGCCATTTCCATCCTTTTATTCTGCGTAAGCATCCATTAATGAAAGTCTGTATCTTCGTGATTGTCAATTTTGTTGTTCTCCATGTTTCACAGCCATATAATAGGACCGACTTAACATTTCAGTTGAAAATTTTTATTTTTGTATTTAACCTAATTTCTTTGGATTTCCATATGTTTCCCAGTGCAATTAAAGCTCCTCTTGCTTTTTATATCCTTATTTTCGTATCATTTTCTTTTCCTCCCTCTTTATCTATATTACTGCCAAGATATATGTAGGATTGTACATCTAATAGAGGTATTTCTCCTAGTTTTATTTGGTTATTGCCAACTGTATTAATTCTCATAATGTTGGTTTTATCTCTATTAATTTTCAGTCCTAGCTGTTGTGATCTCTCATCGAGTATGCTCATTTTATCCTGCATCTGTTGATGGTTGTGTGATAGGAGAGCTATGTCATCAGCAAAGTCTAAATCATCAAGTTGTTTAGTCAGTGATCACTGGATTCCATTTCTGTTGTTTTTGAGTTATTTTAATAATCCAATCTTTGGCCAGTAGAAAGAGAAATAGAGACAGAAAGCATCCCTGCCTTACTCCTGTTTTTATTTCAACTGCTTCTGTAAGCTGTCCTTCATGCACCACACTACATTTCGTTCCTTCATATATTGTTTTTATCAGGTTAATAAACTTTATGGGGATTCCGTAATGACTCAGCAACTTCCAAAGCATTCTTCTGTCTAAACTATCAAATGCCTTTTCGCAATCTATGAATCCAATATAAAGTGGGGATTTTAGTTCTAAACTTTGTTCAACTATTATACGTAGAGTAGTTATTTGATCAGCACATGATCTGTTCTTCCTAAAACCTGCTTGTTGTCTCAAATGTTTCTCTATGGCCTCTTTTAGTCTCTCCAGAATGAGTCTGCTTAATATTTTTCCTGGCACTGATAGTAGCATAATTCCCCTATAATTAGTGCACTCCTGTAAACTTCCTTTCTTTGGTAGTTTGATCATATAACCTTCTTTCCAGTCTTTATGTATTTCTTCCCTCTCCCAAATTTTATCTAATAGATTATGTAGCATCTTGGTAGAGGTGTTAATATCTGCTTTGATGGCTTCCGAAAGAATTTCATCTGGTCCTGTGGCTTTATCATTTTTCAATAGTTTGATGGCTTTCATTATTTCTTCTTTGCTTGGTTTTCCACAGTTAACGTGTAACTCTTCTTCTGCTGGTAGTATATCTGGAAGATTATTTGAGCCGGGTCTGTTCAGAAGTTCTTCAAAGTGTTCTTTCCATCTCTCCATTTGTTCCCTTATATTACTAATCAGATTTCCTTTCTTATCTTTAATAAAGGCATTGATCTGTTTGTATTTTTCATTTAATTTCTTTGTGCTGATGTACAGTTCTTTCATATTCCCTTTATTTGCTGCTTCTTCTGCCTGTTTAGCTAGTTCATCTATATATTTCCTCTTATCCCTTTTAATGCATCTTCTCAATTTTATAGGTTAATATGTGCAAAATACATATTTGACGTCCACAGGGTTGCTATAGCATGTGTTTATTACGGGATTGCATTTGGTGTTGCCAGTTTGTCTGGAAGTATACATCTCAACATTTTCTTGCTGACAATAGTTGACTTGCCCGCTACTATCTCAACATTTTGGTTAAATAACAAGTAAGAATTATGTGTTTCTATTTGGATCATTTGTATATGTGTTGTTTGCACACGCAGTTTAGCACTGGCAGTAGTAACTGTTGCGATTGCTACGATACCTTATAACAATACACATTCGCATAGTGTAATTAAATATTTACATTAATATAATATAATATAATATAATATAATATAATATAATATAATATAATATAATAAAATATAATATAATATAATATAATATAATATAATATAATATAATATAATATAATATAATATAATATAATATAATATAATATAATATAATATAATATAATATAATATAATATAATATAATATAATATAATATAATATAATATAATATAATATAATATAATATAATATAATATAATATAATATAATATAATATAATAATATAATATATTATAATATAATATATATATAATATAATATAATATAATATAATATAATACAATACAATACAATACAATACAATACAATACAATACAATACAATACAATATAATATAATATAATATAATATAATATACATATATATGTAATATAAATTATATAATGTAACGTAACGTAACGTAACGTAATATAATATAATATAATATAACATAACGTAACGTAACGTAACGTAATATAACATAATATAATATAATATAATATAATATATATAATATAATATAATATAATATAATATAATATAATATAATATAATATAATATAATATAATATAATATAATATAATATAATATAATATAATATAATATAATATAATATAATATAATATAATATAATATAATATAATATAATATAATACAATACAATATAATATAATATAATATAATATAATATAATATAATATAATATAATATAATATAATATGGTATGGTATGGTATGGTATGGTATGATATGATATGTTATGATATGATATGATATGATATATTATGATATGATATATGATATAATGTATTGTAATGTAATGTAATGTAATGTAACGTAACGTAACGTAACGTAATGTAATGTAATACAATACAATGCAATACAATACAATTCAATGGAAAACAAAACCATACAATACTAAAGAATACAATACAATACAATACAATTCAATTCAGTACTGAACAATACAGTACTGTATATGTTACGGTACACTACGATGTACAGTACAGTATGATATTATGTTCTATGATTATATAATGTCATATATTTTAGAGTTGAAAGAGTAGGTTGGGGTGGGGGTGGTCTTGCTGAAGTTCTCTTCCTCTTCTTCTTCATCTATCCTTCCTCTGCTGCCGTTGACGTCAGTAGTATACAATGTTGTAACTTTTCACATTTGGCCGTAAATTAACAAAGATATATAGTAGGTGCGTTGCACACCTAATGTACACGAGGGGTAGGGGGAGTTAACCATGACCGCTCGAGTCCGGATGTTGATCTCTAGTCCTGGTGACCCCAGAAGTGACCTGTTTATGTCTGCTTTGTGCTGACTTTGGCGTTCTTCATGTACTTGCTCGATAGTGATAGGTTAGTAGATTATACAACATCAATGAAAAAACGATCAATATAAAACAGAAAACAAAAGTTATATTTTATTCTTTTATTATCTCAATAGGTGTATAACATACAGTGGATATTATATAACATCACAAAAATATATAGTTCAAGGATAACATTTATTTATAGCTATGTAGTTGGGTGTCTGCTTAGCTCTATGTCATAAATGAAGCATGGGTGAAGCTGTTAGAGATTACTGGTCAGTCTAAGCTGGTAGTGTAAAGAGTTAAATATGTTCCTCGGTGTTATTGGTTCGCTATCTCTCTCTCTCTCCCCCTCTCCATCGCTGTCTCTTTCGCTCACGCTATCTCTCTCTCCTTCGCTGTCTCTATCTCTCGCTATCTCTCTCCCTCCCTCTCCATCGCTCTCTCTCTCTAGCTCCCTCTCCATGTCTGTCTCTTTCGGTCTCGCTATCTCTCTCTCTCCCTTTCCATCTCTGTCTCTCGCTATCTCTCTTCCTCTCCATCGCTCTCTCTCTCGCTCCCTCTCCAGCGCTATCTCTTTCCCTCTCTCTATCTCTCTCTCTCGGTATCTCTCTATCTCTCCCTCTCCATTGCTGTCTCTCTCGCTCATTCTCTCTCGATCTTTCTCCCTCGCCATCTCTGTCTCTAAAAGCTAGTAGTAGTGGTGGCGGTATATCTATCCCTAAAGTGCACGTGCATGCACCGAAACTGCTCTGCAATGGTGCAAAAAAAATAAATTACATTTGGGATGGGTATACCACTACTACTAGCTTTTTGTTGTTTTTTTGTTGGAATTTGATATGTAGGGGTGTCAAATATTATGTTTGAGGTATGCATTGAGGTTAAATTTCAATTTTTTATCGATTTCAGGGGCATATCCCACAAAAATGGTAACGTGAGGTAACAATTTCAAAAGTGATTTTTAAGTTAATTTTTGGTGTGGGGATGTCTAAAATAAAGTTTTAGGTAAGCCTACGTGCTAAATTTACGATTTTTATCGATTCCATGGGCGTATCCCTCAAAAATGGTAAGGGGGTAACAATTTCAAAAGTGATTTTTAAGTAAATTTTTGGTATGGGGATGTCTAAAATAAAGTTTGAGGTATGCCTTGAGGTTAAATTTTCATTTTTTATCGATTTCATGGGCGTAACCCTCAAAAATGATAAGGGGTTAAAATCCTAAAAGTGGATTTTAATGTAAATTTTTGCAATGGGGATGTCTAAAATAAAGTTTGGGGTATGCCTAGAGTGAAAATTTACGATTTGTACCGATTTATGGGCGTATCCCTAAAAAATAGTCGGGGGTAACAATCATAAAAGTGATTTAGAAGTACATTTTTGCTATGGGGATGTCTAAAATAAAGTTTTTTTTGACTTTGAATATACCTATCTGCTTGTTGTGTCTAACTAGTATGAGTATGGGAGTAGATTTTTTGATGGTTAGAGGTCGACTTTTTTAATATGAGTCTATATTTTTTTTTGTTCTGTGGGTAAAATTTTAGTGATTTGGCCAAACTTTTTGGACCTAGAATATAACTTCCTACTCGTTGTGTCTAACTATTACGACTATGTGAGTAGCTTTTTGGGATTTTTAGGTCGACTTTTTGAATATGAGCCTACATTTTTGTGTTCTGTGGGTAAAATATTTGCGATTTGGCCAAACTTTTTGGGCTTTAGAAATAACGATCGGTTCGATGTGTCTAACAATTATGACTATGTGAGTAGCTTTCTGAAATTTTTAGGTCGACTTTTTTAATATGAGCCTACATTTTTGTGTTCTGGTATTAAAATGTTTGGGTTTTGGCTTAACTTTTGGGACTTTTAGGGTTTTGATTGTTTTAATTTTTAGGGTTATTTATGTCGCCTTTTGAATTTGAGCTTAATTTTTTTCTGTTATGGGGATAATGAGGTCAGTTATCACGACAACAATAATCCTCTTCTCTGATTAGTTAATCCAGAGATCAGTCATTTTGTTGGTGGGTGTCCGATAGAAATCCTCTTCTCTGATTGGTTAATCCAAAGGTCAGTCATTCCGTTGATGGGTGTCCGATAGAAATCCTCTTCTCTGATTGGTTAACCTAGATGTTAGTCGAGGGTGGAATAGTGTCGTCCAACTTTTATTTACCAGATTATGTTTAAACTAGTCGCATGTGAAACTTCGTGTTATAAGCGCGATTGATTCACGGAAATTTATTTTCATAGTACTGTTCAGTCTAGCGATCTGTGTTGTAGTGGTATATTTTACGGTGTAAGTTGAATTTTTTTCTGTTTTTTTCTCTTATCTCATAACGATGTGGTAGGTTATCATTAAAGGAATTTAAGTTGTATTAATGGTGATGTGTATAAAGTACGAATGGTAGGAAAGAAGTCTAGTAGGGGTTAGAAGAGAGAGAGAGAGAGCGAGAGAGAGAGAGAGAGAGAGACACAGAGAAGTCTAGGAGAAGGAAGGCGAAGTGCTAGGCATAAAGGGTGAGAATAATCAAGTGTTACAATAGGAGGGACGCTAAAAATATACGGGAGGGCGGAACGATGTGGGAGAGATAAAGGGCGAGGAGGGAGGATGGCCTGATAGGTTAGACGTCTAAGTTTGGATAGGCGAGAAAGATGGAGAGGGAGAGAGAGAGAACACGATGGAGAGGGAGAGAGAGATAGCGAGAGAGACAGAGATGGCGAGGGAGAAAGACCGAGAGATAATGAGCGAGAGAGACAGCAATGGAGAGGGCGAGATAGAGAGATACCGAGAGAGAGATAGCGAAAGGGAACGAGACAGCGCTTGAGAGAGCGAGAGAGACAGAGCGATGAAGATGTAGAGAGATAGCGAGAGACAGAGATGGAAAGGGAGAGAGAGAGATAGCGAGACCGAAAGAGACAGAGCTGGAGAGGGAGCGAGAGAGAGAGGGAGCGATGGAGAGGGAGGGAGAGAAATAGCGAGAGCGAAAGAGACAGAGATTGAGAGCGAGACAGCGATGGAGAGGGAGAGAGATAGCGAGAGATAGAGGCACCTAAGGATAGAGAGATAGCGAGAGCGAAAGAGACAGAGATGGAGAGAGAGCGATTGAGAGGGAGAAAGATAGCGAGAGAGACAAAGACGGAGAGGGAGCGAGAGAGAGAGCGATTGAGAGGGAGAAAGATAGCGAGAGATAGAGACAGCGAAGGAGAGAGAGATAGCGAGAGCGAAAGAGACAGAGATGGAGAGAGAGAGAGAGAGCGATGGAGAGGGAGAGAGATACCGAGAGAGACAAAGACGGAGAGGGAGAGAGAATGATCGAGAGCGAAAGAGACAGCGATGGAGAGGGAGAGAGAGAGAGATAGCGAACCAATAACACCGAGGAACATATTTAACTCTTTGCACTACCAGCTTAGACTGACCAGTAATCTCTAACAGCTTCACCCATTATGCTTCATTTATGACATAGAGCTAAGCAGACACCCAACTACATAGCTATAAATAAATGTTATCCTTGAACTATATATTTTTGTAATGTTATATAATATCCACTGTATGTTATACACCTATTGAGATAATAAAAGAATAAAATGTATCTTTTGTTTTCTGTTTTATATTGATCGTTTTTTCATTGATGTTGTATAATCTACTAACCTATCACTATCGAGCAAGTACATGAAGAACGCCAAAGTCAGCACAAAGCAGACATAAACAGGTCACTTCAGGGGGCACCAGGACTAGAGGTCAACATCCGGACTCGAGCGGTCATGGTTAACTCCCCCTACCCCTCGTGTACATTAGGTGTGCAACGCACCTACTATATATCTTTGTTAATTCACGGCCAATGTGAAAAGTTACAACATTGTATACTACTGACGTCGTGGGGAGAAACAACCTGCGATTCTTTGCTCTTCTGTTTGCCTCTTTTGATGTTATTCCTCCTAGCGACTCTAGTATTCCCCTATCCATCTCTTTCTCGGTCGTGCTCTTAATCAGGCGTTTTCGTAGCGTTTGTTTATGGCTCTTTGAGTCATTGTTAGTTCTTTTTGTCTTGTTATGTGACCGAACCAATTTATCTGTTGTTTCTTTTTGTATTCGATGGCTGGTTCAATTTCGAGTTTCTTCCTCAGGTCAGTGTTACTTACTCTGTCCCTTAAGCTGTTTCCTGTCATTCTTCTGACACATTTAATTTCGGTGGTTGTTATCTTTCTTTTGTTCTAGAGTCCAGCGTCCAATTCTGGCACTGATAACACAGAGTTGGTAGAAAAATTGATTTGTATATTGCCCTGTTTGCTTCCGTAGTTTTTGCTTTGTTTTTCAATAGTGTTGATACTTGGCCTATAACTTGGCATGCTTTGTTACACCTTATATCTATCTCTGTCTCTTGGTTGTTGTCTTTTGTTAGCGTGCTACCCAGATATTTAAAATTGTCAACTTGCTTCAAAGATGTATTATCTATTATGATGTTTAGTTTTTCTTTCTTTCTCGCTATTGCCATTACTTCGGTTTTGCTTATGTTGATCTTCATGTTGTATTGTTTACAAGTGTTGTTTAGCCTGTTGATATGTTCTTGTAGGTCCTCAGTTGTTTCATGTATCAGAACTTGGTCGTCTGCAAATAGTATTTCATTTATTTCTTCCTCTCTTCTGTTGTTTTCTGGTACATATATTTCGTTCTCTTTTGTGTTATCGCTTGTTATCATCCGTGTTGGTATATTTCCTTGGATTGGGCATGCTAATTTGCATATATTGTCCATATATGTGATGAAAAGTAAAGGGGAAATGTACTTGTTGAAGTAATTGCACATTTTATAGTGTTTTCGAAACAGAGGAAATCTGATCATCATGAATAGCATCACTCCTCACCACCACCTTACCTTTATTGTTGCATGTCATGCACCCTATGAAATTATTACATGCATCCACTAAAATATATTACATGCATCCAGTAAAACATATTACATGCATACACTAAAACATAGTACGTGCATCCACTAAAAATATTACATGCATCCACTAAAACATATTACATGCATCCACTAAAACATATTACATGCATCCACTAAAACATATTACATGCATCCACTAAAACATATTACATGCATCCACTAAAACATATTACATGCATCCACTAAAACATATTACATGCATCCACTAAAACATATTACATGCATCCACTAAATTATATTACATACATCCACTAAAACATATTACATGCATCCACTAAGACCTATTACATGCATCCACTAAAACATATTACATACAGTCACTAAACATAACGTTTTGCTACCAATGCCAGACCTGGACCCTAGATGCAAGAACAATAAGATAAATAACCTCTACATAGATGAAATGTGTTAGACGAATGACAGGAAACAATCTGAGAGATAAAATCAGAAATGAAGAACTGAGAAAAAAGCTAGGAATAGCCCCCGCCATAGAATATATAAGGAAACAACAGATAAAATTATTTTGGGCACGTGACAATGCAGAAAGAACAAAACACAGCACAAAAAGCCTTCAACAAACGTTGTGAGAACACCAGACCCAAGGGTCGACCACGAAAATGATGAATCGATGGAATATTAGAAGCACTAGGAAACAAAACAGCAGCAGAGGCGAACAGAAGAGCAAAAGACCGCAAATTATATCTCCCCTCGACGCTGAATGGCAGATGAGGAAGGAAAGGAGAAGAAGAGGTACTAAAACATATTACTTGCATCTACTAAAACATATTACTTGCATCCACTAAAACATATTACTTGCATTCACTAAAATATATTACTTGCGTCCACTAAAGCATGTTTCATACAACCACTTAAACATTGTTATAAACACACACAATAAAAACGCTGGCTAAAACATCCCGTTGCGTATCAAATTACGAGCACTTTATTTCTCTGTCTCTCCTGTTACAACACTCTAGTTTCCTTGAATAGTGTAGCAGCATAGTTATGGTTATAGTTAATCGAAGGCCCCAGTATCACTGCAAACGAATTGAAATCCATATTTGCCCAACTGCCTATGCCAGTGGAGTCATCCGAATTAGCAACTCATCAAATATCCAAACAAAGAAAGGCAGTTGCAATCCTCATCGTAGCAGATACAGCACACGTCAAAAGACAAAAGGTGTTTCCGCACCGAATTGAACGCATCTGAACTGTTCTTCGTCATACGATATCATCATTCATCGTAAGCAATCTGAATATAGAAGCACCATCTGGATAAAACACACATCTCACGGTGTGCACAGAGCGCTACTCAGTACCTCCGGCATCAAGCTGGACTTGAAATACGAGGAAACTGAAACAAAAAACATATTTCAGACAGTGACTCAACAGTTCCCTGTCGCCTATCCGCCATATTGACCTGAAGTCCCATAGCAGTATAATAATCTATTCGTCCATTAAAACACCCATGTTCTTCATATTCCACGACCGGCTTGTTGCAGGAACTACTGAGTTTAGTGCTCTGTGCACACCATGAGCTGTGTGTCTCATCCGTTTTGATCGTGTTTAGATATTCCGATTGCTTACGATGCATGAAGATATCGTGTGACAGGGAATCGAAGGCTGTGTTCACTTTCTATGCGGTTTCGCCTTACGTCTCTTGGCGTTTGCTGAGACTGCTGTGATGGGAACCACAGCTACCCTTCTTTGTTTAGAAGATGAGATAGTAATTCGGATGATTCCACTGGCACGGGCGGTTGAGCAATTATGGATTTTAATTTGCTTGCAGTGATACCGGGGCCTTCATAACCATAACTCATGTTTTTACATCATACAGCAACAAACAACTCGCGTTACAGCATGTGCAGATCAACAACACAATATCACCCACATTGTTAATCATTAATATAAATGACTGAAAGAACCTCTTACACCCGTTACTGACTCAAACTTTCTGTCACGGCACATTTCAGGATAGGACGAAAGTGGACAAGTGTCATGTTTATGGGTCTTACAGCAGTGGCAGCATTTATCTGTCCAATTGTTGTGACATACGGTAAGCACATATTTACTTGAACATTTATGCTAATAAAATCAGTGTGTTATGGTTATCAACATCTACCACAAATTAGTCGATATGAAAGTAAATAAACAAATGAACACGTGAATTTGAGCAAATTAACAGCAAGTGTTATCAGAGACCTTACCGCGTTTTGAAGTTAATGTTTTTGTGCTGAAGATGTGATAAGTGGAAGCATTGATGATTAATCTTGTCTCATATCGACAAACCTGCAACATAGAGTTTATAAGTATTTGTTTCCCTGAACTTTACACCAGCTTTATCGTAGCCCAGCATGGTATTCCCATTAATGTTAAACATTCATATAATAATATTTACTAGGAAGCGTGCTTGTATTTTGCAGTCATTTCATTTATATTATTTATTATTAAAGTCAACATTTGGTTTAGCTTCTTGCCTTTGTTCTTTGTTCCACCATTTATTGTCATCTCAGATATTATCCTTTATTTTTTTAATCATTTCCGGAAATCTACTCACCAGGACCAAAAATAGGAAGCAAAAGAACAGAGCATATACAGACTAATGTCTAATCTTTGCGTTGTCTTAATTGTTTGATTACATTAATATTCTTGCTGTTGTTTTGCTCCAAATGTGAATTGTAGTCAGAATTGATGGAATGATAGATGCTTGTTTCAGTGTCTAGGCAGCGTTACCAAATGATGAAAATGAAGAGTAGGACATTTTATCGGGAAAAAAATGAATTTCATGCAAATTGGATCATGGCAATGTGGTTTTTATTTTCAAAACATTCTATAACAGGGTAAGTGCCAGAAGGATGAGGGACACACATGTAAACATCAGGACATATGCCTAAAACGCAGGACATTGTCCAGTGAACTATTTACGTCTGGTAACTCCTTATGTGTTGATGTCGTTCAACAGTGCTACTTGCTAAGGGCTTTCTTCCTTCTATTTCGAATGTTGTTACTCAATTTAATTTGCGATTTCCAACATTTTCATTGCAATTTATTTGGTCACTTTTCGTGATCAGTACATTCATCAAATAAGACGGACATCATCACAGGCCTTTGCCTAACGGCCAAAATGGGGATTGGAGCAGCCTGGAGCTCAATTCAAGTCTGGGGAACGGAGCTGTACCCAACAGTGACGAGGTAAGTAGACTTTCGATATTAACAGTGACCAGGTAAGTAGAATCAAGATGAAACAAAGCTTGTCAAATCATTGGACAGTTATCACCACTATTGTCCAACAAGGAAATAACACTGGAGGCAAAACGAGTACTATACAATACAATCTTCAAGCCAACATCGTGCTACCAATGGCAGACCTGGATCCTAGATGCAAAAACAATAAGATAAATAACCTCTACATAGATGAAATGTGTTAGACGAATGACAGGAAACAATCTGAGAGATAAGATCAGAAATGAAGAACTGAGAAAAAAAGCTAGGAATAGCCCCCGCCATAGAATATATAAGGAAACAACAAATAAAATGGTTTGGCCACGTGACAAGGCAAAAAGAACAAAACACAACACAAACAGCCTTCAACAAACGTTGTGAGAACACCAGACCCAAGGGTCGACCACAAAAAAGATGGATCGATGGAATATTAGAAGCACTAGGAAGCACAACAGCAGCAGAGGCGAACAGAAGAGCAAAAGACCGCAAATTATATATCCCCTCGACGCTGAAAGGCAGATGAGGAAGGATAGAAGAAGAAGAGGTAAGTAGACTTTCGATATTGACAGTGGCCAGGTAAATATAATTTCGATATTAACAGTGACCAGGTAAGTATACTTTCGATATTGACAGTGACCAGGTAAGTATACTTTCGATATTGACAGTGACCAGGTAAGTATACTTTCGATATTGACAGTGACCAGGTAAGTATACTTTCGATATTAACAGTGACCAGGTAAGTAGACTTTCGATATTGACAGTGACCAGATAAATAGACTTTCGAAATTGACAGTGACCAGGTAAGTAGATTTCGATATTGAAAAATGAAAATGAGAACAAAAATGAAATTGTGTTTCTTTTCTTCTTGAACAATATTTTTTGTGCTGTCCTATTTTAATTTTACAGCTGTCACAACATGGCATCAGAGTCTTACATTAAAAGCAAAACCGTGCGAGTTTTTGGTCACCATTGACATATGTGTACAAGATGTTTCGAATGACCATTCATTTATGAATAGCAATTTAAACTGCTACTAAATGGATGGGGTCAGTGAAAACTGTCGACAAGAATTTTTCTTTCAAGAAAGAAAATAGTCACTTATTCTTCTTTCTTTCCACATTTGCCTTTCAGTGTTAAGGGGATATATATTTTGTGATCTTTTGCTCTTCTGTTAGTCTCTGCTGTTTTTATGTTTCCTATTGTTTCTAATTGTCCACCAATCGATCTTTTTCGTGGTCGACCCTTGAGTCTGGCGCTCTTGTGACGTTTATTAAAGACTCGTTTTTTTCTGTCATTCTGTCTTATCACATGCCCAAACCATTTTATCTGTTGTTTATTTATTTATTCTATGGGGCGAATTATTCCTAGTTTTTTTTTTCTAAATTCTCCATTTCTGATCTTATTTCTCATTCTGTTTCCTGTAATTTGTCTTACACATTTAATCTCGGTAGAGGTTACTTTTCTTATTGTTTTTAAATTTAGCGTCCAGTTCTGGTATTGGTATCGCAACTTTAGAATGAATATTGTGTTGTAGAGAGCTCGTTTTAACCTATAGCGTTATTTCTTTGTTGGACAACAGTGGTGATAGTTGTCCAATAACAGACATATTTCTAAAAACGTTTACTGTTAACTTTCTACCGTACAAATCTCTGAAGCTGTCTGCTATAATTTCTCTCTATCTACAATTCCTTTATCTTAATTCCCCCCTCCCTTCCCCCGCGATTAGGATGTAACAGTATCCAGTGTTCTAAAGTAACCTCAAGGACGTTACGTAATTCGCGAACTGTATAGAGTTACAGAGTTCAAATTTTAATAGAAATGGACACTAACTGAGTACAATGATAGTGTGTATAAGAAGAATGATAACTACCTCAAAGGAGTCTATTGAATCAAACTTTAATTCATATACAAACTATTTTTTCGTAATCAAATACCACAATATATAATATTCAATAACATACGATAATATAGCTGTTTAGAATTATTAGATTTATTTGTAATTTCTTTGTTCTTGATAATATACAATTTCAAATTTCCAACATGAGACATGTGGTTTTACAGAAGAATGTTGAGAATACCATGGACAGCTAAGAAGAGTAATGAAAACGTTCTGGAAGAGGCCAAAGCAAAAAGAGAGCTAATATCCAATATTAGGAAGAAACAATTAATATTTTTTGGCCATGTAATGAGAAGGGAACAGCTGGAATATATTGTAACAAGTGGGAAAATTGAGGGACGAAGAGATAGAGGGAAGCAAAGAGAAAAGATACCAGACAGCTTAAGAGAATGGCTTGGCAGAAGATCAACAACATAAATGATAAATAACTGTCGAGATCGAAAGTTGTGGAGAGATATGATCACCTACGCCAGCAGACTTGGTACTTGATGATGATGAATATTAGGAAGAAAGAGTCATCATCTTTTGGTCATGTAATGAGAGGGAACAGCTGGAATATATTGTGAAAATTTGAAAAAATTTAGGGACGAAGAAATAGAGTGAGAAGTGATGCCAGAGAGCTTAATAATCTGGCAGAAGGTCAACAACAGAAATGATAGATAGCTGTCGAGATCGAGAGTTGTGGACAGACATGATCAGCTACACCAGCAGCATCATTATGATGATTATCAAAACTAAAACTGACTTCGAGTTGGTCGTGCAATGTTGCTTGCTAATGTACGTAATATGTCCATTCACTGTCATTCTGTTTATGTGAACTTCGCAGAAACCTTGCTTACGGAGCTGCCAATGCCGCATCCCGAATAGGGGCAATTATCGCCCCTTTTCTGATCGATTTTGTAAGTTTTGTGTTTGATTTTGTAAGTTTTCTGATCGATTTTGTAAGTTTTGTGTTTGATTTTGTAAGTTTTCTGATCGATTTTGTAAGTTTTGGGATTGAATTTGTTTTGTGTGGACGTTTGGATATCAGTTATTAAGAGTTGTATTATTAACAACAGTGACAAATAAATGTAGTGAACGTTGTATATGTCAATGTATGGTAGTTAGATCATATAGTTGGAATTGTGGAAATGAAATGTCAAAATTCTTATATAACATAATGTGAAATGACATGCAATAAGATGGCATAACATGGTTTACACAATGTTACATAATAACATAATATGGTACAAGACATAACAGTATAGAGTTGGGATATATGATATTTTACAATTTTGTGGTGTAATAATTTAACACGAAATAAATATAATTAAGTGCTGTCACATGATATAATAAAACAGGAAATGATGTAATTTGATATAGCACGCGCTGTCCGGATATGGCATGATACAGTATTTGAATGACATCATACTTGACATCAGTGGCGTATTCTCTATGATACCGCAGCTACCGCCGGTAGCCTGAACATATTAACGAAATACAAAAGGAAATGATAATTTATTATATTTTTTAAATAATTATATTACAAATTTTCGAATATTCTATAACACATTTCGTAGGCCAATATGATTTATTTGATTTGATTTGCATTTATTAAAGCAAGGTTTTCCTCTGGCCACTATAACGTTTTTGAATGAAACCAAAACTACTATAAACTGAAACCTCTAGAAGCCAGCGGTACATTTTTGCTCTATTCTGACCTTGTATTAAAGACATTGACATTCAAAAATGGGAGTCAAAATATATAGGGGTGTTGTCGCAAGAGGAATGCGGTTTCATGGGTTATTTTTAGCTCTAGCCAATTAGAATCGTCAAAAAGTGAAAGTGAAACTATGTCTAATTACCGGAACTTCCTAACCTATTTATAACGTTATGCGCATCAACATCTGTAGAAAGAACTTGTTCTGCTCTCAAGAGAATCAAATCTTATTGTCGCTCAACTCAGACACAAGAACGCTTATCTGGTTTGGCATTAATGTCCATTGAGAAATCATTCCCTCAGAAACTTAGAAACCAACCCAACAGTACTTTCAATGACAAAGTCATCAAGACATTTTCGCCTCAAACAAGACGGATATAATTATTATTAATTTACATCGTCGTATTTTCAGAATCCGTTTTCTTCTTTCAATATCACCAATAAGTGTCAATATGTCGCGGTTATATAGTAAATATATATATATATATATATATAATCTAAGGTATGATGATGATACACTCTTAATCGCTAGGAGTAAAAATGACTTACATGAAATGTTAGACATTATAGTGGAGGAAAGCAAAAATAAAGGACTCAGCTTTAATAACAAAAAGGCAGAAGTAATGGTAAAAGCAAAGAAAAAGACATCACCGCAATGCGCATTAAAGACAAGTTGAACAATATTAAAACAGATAAATGCATTTAAATATCTGGGAACTTTGTTAACCTCAGACGGTAGATGTACAACAGAGGTGATATGCAGAATGGCTCAGATAAAAGCAGCTTTCCAAAAAAATGAGGAAAATACTGTGCAATCCATTTTTGACAATATAAACAAGAAAAAGAGTTCTTAAATGTTATGTAGAGCCAATTTTAACATATGGATGTGAATTATATCCATATATATATATATATATATATATATATATATATATATATATAGGACAACAGACAAGGTAAACACTGGAGGCTATAGATATGTGTTTTTATAGAATAATGTTGAGAATGCCATGGACCGCTACTAAGAGTAATGAAAACGTTCTGAAAGATGACAAAGCAAAGAGTGAACTAATTTCCAATATTAGGAAGAAACAATCATCATTTTTAGCCATGTAGTGAGAAGAGAACAGCTGGAATATTTTGTGACAACTGGAAAAGTTGAGAAACGAAGAGGTAGAGGGAAGCAAAGAGAAAAGATACCTGACAGTTCAAGAGAATGGCTTGGCAGAAGATCAACAACAGAAATGATAAATAGCTGTCGAGATTGAAAGTTGTGGAGAGACATGATCACCTGCGCCAGCAGTCTTGATACTTGATGATGATGTTGATGATAGTAAAAATCTTCTGATCTGATAAAAAAATTATGATCTTTGTTCTTAAGAAGCTGATCTACGTATATGGTTAAATCTTGTCAATTGACTTGTATTTAGTTATATAATCTCTTCATTAGCAATTCTCGATAACACGCGTGGGTCTATCTTTAATGATAATAGGACCCAGATATTTGATTTAGTTGAATGTTTTCTGTAGCCCTTCATTTATTGTGCTTATTCTTATAATGCTCCGCGACTTGCTTGTCTTCTGTTTTCTATCATCATTGAACTTTATATTTCTGTATGATCTTGATGTAATATCTAGACCCACAGCTAGGTCTTCGAACACTGATACACTGTTTTACCATTCAAAGACAGCAACTTCATGCAAATGTTATTTAAATGAATAAATACATGCTGCAGGTCATGCTTTTCAGTGTACATGACATTTGAAGATTAGCTCTATTTTCCCTGTTTGAATTAAACCCAGCTTGTTCTTCGTTGTGATAGCTTAAATAGACTTGCGTATGCAGTTTAATGATGATTATTTTCAGCGTATCTTTCATCACCATCATGTGCCATATCGGTTTGCGTAAACGATCATGTCCTTCCACAATATTCTATCTACAGTGCATCGTATCAGTTTTGTTGTTGACTGTTTGCCATGCCATGACACCAAACTATCTAGTATTTTCTCTCTTTGTCGTCCGCGATATCTATGTCCTTGTATTTTACCTGTTGAACCAAGTATTCCAACTTGGTAGCTGCCGCCACACGATTCTGATGTCTCATTAACTTTGACATCATTCAAGAACAATGTCAGATTAACATTCCATAGATATGGCTCTGCTGATGAAATGCTTGGTGCAACAGTTGTATCAATCATACTGGAGGCTCCTGGTCTGTGGTCATTAATATCACAGACGGCACATGATGTTGTTATATTCAGTGTTTCTTTCTGTGGTGTAAATATGTGAAGAGTGGTTTGTGGTCACAGTAATCCCATTAAAGGCAATTCTAGCGTAGCATGGTATAGCTGTTTCAGAACATCACAATCCTGTGATGTTTTATGTGTTCGCTATAAAGCTGCTGGTGCTACACAATCCTGACCAATTATAGGTGTGGACATTATTCACTTGCAATGACAAAACTGCTTTGTTTACATCATAAACCTCTGGAAGCGAATCATTTATGGGACTAATAGTACAATTTATTCCTCCATCGGGGATATCTTCATTGAGTCCCCCCCAAAAAAAATCTTTGGTTAAAAAGCACATATGCTTTTGAGTTAAACACAAAATGAGCCCACTTCATAGATTCAAAATGATCCTTGCCAATGCCATCCGTTTGCACAAGTTAGGTCCTTAGCTACCAAGGTCACAAACGTCTGAAACGAATTAACGACTTTATCTACAGCGAAGGTTAACGAACTGTGAACAAACATTTATGTTCAAACCCTTGAAAACATTTTCAAAAATCTGCCAACTCGCTGTAATAACATATATCGTGTTGTTCAATGTAAACATTACTTAGTCCATAGCTCGAATATAAATAAGCTGCCATTTTGGTGCGTCCCATGACGTCATCTCCAACATGTATTCTAAAGCCAACTGACATATTTGGGACACGTGAAAAGGCATCATACCCTACTAAAAGTCATCTTGGAAAGGAAGGTACACAGTAGACGAGGCAGAGGCAGACCAAGATTAATATGGACTGATAACATCGAACGACAGACAGGCGAACCAATTACAACGTACAACATCATCAAGACAAAAGTGCGAGTAAAGGATTCCCTGGCAGCCAACCTGCGATGTGGAGATGACACCCAATTAATGCATAAAAATTGTGTCCAGTGTATTGGTATGTCATTTTGGACAATAGTATTATAATCTTTTTTAAAGTTGTGTTCTTTATTTATGTAAAATAAATTATGTATCACATTAAACCGAATAACCTTTCACCTCACAGGAAAACCGAAAGGTGACGTCCTACGTTGTGATTGGCTCTTTTTGTTTTGTGAGCGTGTTGCTCATGTTGGTCACCCAGGAGACCAGGGACAGAGATCTCGCTGAGAGCTTCACAAACATGAAGAGTGCTGACCATTCAAAGACAGCAGACAACAACGATGGAGTAAACAACAATGACGATGATGACGACATCATCAAATATATCACGCGTCTTTAGCGGCAGATCATATTGTACAACAACAACATACATCGGGCAACTGAATTTATACGAACAATTGATTTTAATCCAGACAAGGGGTAGGCATACAGAAAAAAGGGGTTAGGTGAAATGTGTTAGCTGAAAATAGTAAGGATAGGGGAAAAAAAAGTAATAACAATGTATATTTACATATTTAAGTTTTTATAAGGACGATATAAACGGTTCAAATTGACAACTTAAACATGACTTTCTGTGCGGACATTTCTCAAGTTGATCCATACCTATCTTTTCAATACATTGCTCGGATTGTGTTGACGTCTATTTCCACACTATATACTTTTTTTGCTCTTATATTTCCTCCTTTCAGATGAAATAGGAGCTTCCCTTTTAAATATTTGTTAAATTTTTTTTATTTATTATTCTTACTTTTTTCGTTTTTGATTACTTTGTATTTATAGTCTCCGTGTTTGTGTGTAATTTCTGTGTCCGGACATGTTTATGGCGTAACATCGATTCACATTGTTTTGTCTTTAATATCTGTAAAACTTAAATTTATATGTTCACCTTTTTTTCTATTTACTGGAAAGATTCATTTTAATTTAAAGCAATGATAACAATAGTAAAGCTTCATGAATGTCAATAAAAATCCAATATTTTTTGGTAAAGTATAAAAAAAAGTGAAGAACATAATGCACACAAGTGTCTGTTGCGTATCGACTCAGGAGGGTAATATGACAGTACAGCAAGAATTCTAGAATTAATAATTTGTTAGTGAAAATCTTAAGCGAATATGGCAATACGTCCACTCAGTGTTGTAGTCTGCTTGTTGTCTCTGGTACGTCTCAAAGGGCCATAATTTATCTGGTAGTGATGGGGTGTTGCAAAATTGTCTTTTGTGTTTGGGAATGTTATTTTGGGAACAATAGAGGCAGCTGAGATTTGATTTATCAGAAGAATGCTGCCAATTTCATGAATATTAATAATTACAAATGAATAATGTTTAAAACGAGCTGAGAAACCAGAAATATTATCAAAATCATCAGGGAAAGATAATCTTCATTTATTGGACATGTCATGCGAAAAAAAGGCATTGAGACTACTATAACAAAAGGCAGAATGAATGGAAAGAAGAGCCGATGAAAACCAAGAGAAAAAAATATTGAACAGCTTATCCAAACTGGGTAACAGAAGATCACCGACTGAAATTATGACATGCATGAAGGACCAAGTGATATGGAGAGCGATGATTGGTTACCCCAACCGGCATGGCACCTGATGATGATAATGTTATTTACCGGCAGAACGAGTAAAACGTATAAAGACACAGGCATATGTTCACGATATCCAGATTTATCATCATTATGGTCATAATCTAGCTTGTCCTTTATAAACCTTGACTGTCATGACAGCTACTGTGATCACCATTTATAAATGAGTAAACAGGAAATGATCGAATTACCTGAGTACTCCCGGACATTCATTCAAAATAAATTTCGTTTCATGAAACACCAATCCACCACGCTACTTACAAGACACATTTAACGGGGCAAATTAGTCAAATCCTGGTTTATGTCTGTCCAGGTGCTAACTGCACTCTGAGCTGAGAAGGTCGACCTACATTCGTTAGTGTGAGAAAGATAAGTAGTCACTTGCTTTGAGACAATGCCAAGATTTGGAATCACTGTCGTTATAGATCGTATGCTAACTAGGGTGTGAATACAGGCCTCGATTTCCCATTATTACTAAGTACCGTATATGATTACAGGTTTTATCCAACATCTGGGGTGTACCTTTTAGGGTAAGGGAGACTATAGTTATAGTATAAAGTCCACATGCCCAGGGCATTCCCCAAGACATGTTCGGACCAGAGTGTTTTTCTTTCTTTTTATGTTTTTTGTTTTCATTTTAATTGAAAAGAACAAAAACGTTGCGCGATATGTAAACATTTTGTCAATATAATTACACTGATAACTAATAAGAAATAATGTGGT
This sequence comes from Megaustenia siamemsis, assembly GCA_032433765.1. Classification (NCBI taxonomy): domain Eukaryota; kingdom Metazoa; phylum Mollusca; class Gastropoda; order Stylommatophora; family Ariophantidae; genus Megaustenia; species Megaustenia siamemsis. Next base: position 666,041 of record JAVIAB010000125.1, on the reverse strand, counting down.
ACACAAGAACTTCATAATGTTATATAGACGAGGTATCCTTTGTTTTCTCTTGTGGAGCGAACTGCTGCACAAAAAGAAATCTCGTACAGGTGACTTTTATCATTCCAGTTGAAGGCCTTCTTGGCCGAAACGTTGTTCTACTTGTGTTTTGTTTCTCACCTACGTAAAGTTGTTATCATACCTCTTTTCTTTTTTCTTTTACATTTTTCATTATCATCAGATTATCAGCAACTACTGCATCTTCATGTATCTTTATGCCTTTACCCTTGACTGTTACCATGTAGGAGAGGATGATGCAAGTTTGTGATTTAATGACCAATGATGGCAATAGACCTGCAACTGTCCAAGGAAATAACGAGCGATTCTGGTATCGAGTATATTTCTGAACTACAGGTGTGCTCATTTTAAAACGAAATGTATGATATGACTTAGCATTCTAGACTTCATCAAGTACAATGCCTGATGACGTAGGTGATCATGTCTCTCCACAACTTTCGATCTCGACAGTTATTAATATTTCTGTTGTTGACCTTCTGCCAGGCCAATGTCTGAAGCTGTTTTGTTTCTTTTCTCTTTGCTTCCCTCTATCTCTTTGTCCCTACATTTTCCCAGTTGTTACAATATATTCCAGCTGTTCTCTTCTCATTAAATGGCCAAAAAATGATGATTTTTTTTCTTCCTAATAATGGAAATTAGCTCTCTTTTTGCTTTGGCCTCTTTCAGAATATTTTAATTACTCTTCCTAACTGTCAATGGTATTCTCAACATACTTCTGTAAAACCACATTTCTACAGCGCCCAATGATTTTCGTGTCTGTTGTTCTATTGTACGTGATTCACATCCATATCTTAAGACTGGCTCTATATAATTTTTTTTTCGTTCGCCAGCTTTACCTCTGACGAAGTCCCTAGAGTATAGGAACTAGATTTTACGTGTTAATCCATATTTTTCCCTGGCAGCCGTGTGCACAGGGGTCCCTCGCCGCAAAGTCAGATAATTCCGACTTCGGAGGTACTAATATTTTTTCACTCAATGAGTAATTGACGTTTCAAGCCGGGCCTCGCTGCTGAGACGGTTGCCGCAGAGAGAAATCATTAATAAAAATCCCAATCGGCCTTGATTTGAACCCTCAACCTCTCTATCTCGAGGCCGGCGTCTTGCCTCCGGACCAACCAGTCCCCGATCCACCAAGTGAACACATATATGACGAGAAGAACGAGATGAAAGAAGTTTTAAAATGTTAAAGGCGCACTCAAAGACGAACAAGTAAGACAGGACATGAGTATTGTACAAGTTTACTTTACACTCTAAGCCACCTGCAACACAGACATTATGAAGGTTTTGATGAAGCTTTACAGCATTATTGTTCCCTGGCGTATATACACGCATTAGTTGCTCTCTTTACATTATGTTGTTAGTTATTGTAATTATTTTTCTACAAGAAATATGGGGTGGAGTTTGTTCAGATAGACGATCAGCACTGTAAACTTATCTAATCAACGGTCAAGTAATGAATGATACAAATGAATAAAGTGTGATACTAAAGTAGCAAAAACTGCAGCAATATACCGTTAATAAAGTAGTAAAAACTGCAGCAATACATCGTTAATAAAGTAGCAAAAGCTGCAGCAATACATCGTTAATGAAGTAGCAAAAACTTCAGCAATACATCGTTAAGAAAGTAGCAAAAACCGCAGCAATACATCGTTAAGAAAGTAGCAAAAACCGCAGCAATACATCGTTAATAAAGGAGTAAAAACTGCAGCAATACATCGTTAATCAAGGAGCAAAAACCGCAGCAATACATCGTTAATAAAGGAGTAAAAACTGCAGCAATAAATACATCGTTAATAAAGTAGTAAAAACTACAGCAGTACATCGTTAATAATGTAGCAAAAACGGCAGCAATACATCTTTAATAAATTAGCAAAAACAGCAGCAATAAATCGTTAATAAAGTAGCAAAAACTGCAGCAATAAATCGATAATTAAGTAGCAAAAACTGCAGCAATCATCATCATCATCATGTGCCATACCGGTTGACGTAGGCGATCATGTCCTTCCACAATCTTCTACCTACCGTGCATAGTATCATTCCTGTTGTTGACTGTTTTCCATGCCATTTGACACAGCAATACATCGTTAATAAAGTATCAAAAACTGCAATGCCTCATTAATAAAGTAGCAAAAACGTCATAAGTACTTCATTAATACGGCAGCAAAACTTGCTAAGATACATCTTTAATAAAGTAGCAAAAATGTATACAATACATCGTTAATAAAGAAGCAAAAATTGCTATGATACAACTTTAATAAAGTAGCAAAAATTGCTATGATACAACTTTAATAAATTAGCAAAAATTGCTATGATACAACTTTAATAAAGTAGCAAAAATTGCTAGGATACAACTTTAATAAAGTAGCAAAAATGTATACAATACATCGTTAATAAAGTAACAAAAACTGACACAATACATCGTTAATAAAGTAGCAAAAATGGCTATGATACAACTTTAATAAAGTAAGTAAACCCTACTATACATAAACTAGTTCACCTGGACGGTGACAAACTGATCAAACCGGTCAATGGAGGAATTCAAGAAATAAACCAACCTGGTACGTATCAAATACCCAGGTTTACTTCTTGTAAACCACAACGATATTTATTTGTCACTTCAAAATGAAACTCCTATCCTTCACTAACAAATATAAGCTTTCAGATATATCATTCCTCATTCTGTGGACCACTGAACAATGACATAGTCAATGGCCAGCATTAATTCCGTCTCTTGTATGATCAATGGCAGGAGCCAAGTCTGACGGTCTGTTCCGCGGATTGTAAGATCTGACATACAAAAGTGAATTTGTAGATGATGTGATTCTTTAGATAGCTTTCATGCATTGTAATCTGACCAGGAATGTATACATACAATTTATACACTGTGCACAATGAGAAAACATGGGTAATCAAAAGAAATTCTAAGAAAAATAGTTAATAAATAGAGCTTAACTATGGGCCTAAGTACAAAACAAGAATTAGCTACTATTGAATCGTTAGACATGGATAATTATTATTTCTGCCCTATGGCTCGACTATTTACAACAAATACAAATATTTTTATCTTAAAGAAACACATTTTCCAACTGAACTGGTGTGCTGAAGTCGGATGTGTTGGACCGAAAGGAGCAAATATTCCAGTTGTTACTGCAAACCCCAACACAATGTTGAGTTACAACAATTAAGACACACGCCCTTAAAGTCCTTTTAAGGGCGACTGACGAAGAGGTGTATCCTTTAAATATGAAGCAAGTTCACTTGTTTGCGTTAACCCGATATTTGTTTCAGAACTACATCTCTAATTTATATTATTTATAATTATATCTAGTTCTATCTATTAAAGCACTATCTCCATATCCTGTGCCCAGGCAGAGTAGGCAAAGTGAAATGAGGAAGAAATTACCAATGTTTAAACTTGGCACATCGCCCGTGCTCTGCCGGGGCCCGAAGGGGCAGTAAAGAATAGCGGCGCTGTACCCTGCCAGGCATGTTCGTAAGAGGCGAGAAAGGAGGGTTAGGCATGGGACTGGCTATCCCATACTGTAAAAAAAACAAGCCGAAAAAACTTCACAAACATGAACAAGTCAAAGAAAGATAAAGTTAATCCGTCAACCAGGAAAGAGAAGGGCTCTCTGTCTAAGAGACGTATGACGCAATCCGGAGAAAGCCATAAGGAGTCCGGGTTGCCGACTCACCCTTTGTCTACCAGGAAATCATCCAGAATTGGCACCTGGAATGTTCGTACCCTTAACGAACAGGGAAAAGCGACACAAGTGGCAGCAGAAATGACCAACTACAAGATAGATATTCTGGGAATGTGTGAAACAAGATGGCTGGGAGCGGAGAGAATAAAATTGAATACAGGGGAGATGATTTTATCATCAGGACACCAGGAACTAGGAGCACAACATAGCGAAGGGGTAGCTATAATGCTATCAAAGAATGCACAGAAGACACTAATAGAATGGGAGGCAGTGGGACCAAGACTGGTGAGAGCAACATTTAGAACAACCAAAAACAAAATAAAATTACACATTATACAATGCAGTAATGAAGCCAAGACACAGGAAGCTTACACAGAGGTGAACAAAGAAGTGAGAAGATGCATTAAAAGGGATAAGAGGAAATATATAGATGAACTAGCTAAACAGGCAGAAGAAGCAGCAAATAAAGGGAATATGAAAGAACTGTACAACAGCACAAAGAAATTAGGTGGAAAATACAAACAGATCAACGCCTTTATCAAAGATAAGAAAGGAAATCTGCTTAGTAATATAAGGGAACAAATGGAGAGATGGAAAGAGCACTTTGAAGAACTTTTGAACAGACCCGGCTCAAATAATCCTCCAGATATACTACCAGCAGAAGAAGAGTTACACGTTAACTGTGGAAAACCAAGCAAAGAAGAAATAATGAAAGCCATCAAACTATTAAAAGATGGTAAAGCCACAGGACCAGACGAAATTCCTTCGGAAGCCATCAAAGCAGATATTAACACCTCTACCAAGATGTTACATGATCTATTGGATAAAATTTGGGAGAGGGAAGAAATACCTAAAGACTATAAAGAAGGTTATATGATCAAACTACCAAAGAAAGGAAGTTTACAGGAGTGCACAAATTATAGGGGAATTATGCTACTATCAGTGCCAGGAAAAATATTAGGCAGAATCATTCTGGAGAGACTAAAAGAGGCTATAGAGAAACACTTGAGAGATGAACAAGCAGGTTTTAGGAAGAACAGATCATGTGCTGATCAAATAACTACTCTACGTATAATAGTTGAACAAAGTTTAGAACTAAAATCCCCACTTTATATTGGATTCATAGATTACGAAAAGGCGTTTGATAGTTTAGACAGAGGAACGCTTTGGAAGTTGCATTACAAGAAGAGTCATTACGAAATCCCACAGAGTTTATTAACCTAATCAAAACAATGTGTGAAGGAATGAAATGTAGTGGAGTGCATGATGGGCAGCTTACAGAAGCATTTGAAATAAGAACAGGAGTAAGGCAAGGATGCCTTGTGTCTCCATTTCTCTTTCTACTGGCTATAGATTGGATTATGAAAATAACTCAAAACAACAGAAATGGGATCCAGTGGTCACTGACCAAACAACTTGATGATTTAGACTTTGCTGATGACATAGCTCTCCTATCACACAGCCATCAACAGATGCAGGATAAAATGAGTATATTAGATGAGAGATTACAACAGCTAGGACTAAAGATTAATAGAGATAAGACCAACATTATGAGAATTAATGCAGTTGGCAATAACCAAATAAAACTAGGATAAATACCTCTACTAGACGTACAATCTTATATATATCTGGGCAGTAATATAGATAAAGAGGGAGGAACAGAAAATGATACCAAAATAAGGATATCAAAAGCAAGAGGAGCTTTCATTGCACTGGGAAACATATGGAAATCCAAAGAAATTAGGCTAAATACAAAAATAAAAATTTTCAACTGAAATGTTAAGTCGGTCCTATTATATGGCTATGAAACATGGAGAATAACAAAATTGACAATCACGAAGGTACAGACTTTCATTAATGGATGCTTGCGCAGAATAAAGGGATGGAAATGGCAGGACAAAGTCACTAACGTGGAATTATGTAAATGTACCGGTCAAATACCAGTGGATAAAGAGATACAGCGAAGACGATGGCGATGGATAGGACACACACTACGGAAGCCAACTGAGAGTATTACACAACAGGCTCTTTTTTGGAATCCCCAGGGGAAAAGACAAAGAGGAAGACCAAGGAATTCTTGGAAAAGACAGATCGAAGCAGAGATGAAGATAATGGGGAAGACATGGAATGATCTTAAAAGAATTGCAAAAAACAGAACGACTTGGAAAGTGTTTGTTGAAGACCTATGCTCCACTGGGAGCTAAAAGGTAGAAGAAACTTGGCACATGGAACGTAAGGACCATGTGCCCTGGACTTACTAAAACAAGCACACTGAAAGAAGGACAAATTAGAACAACAGCACTCATAGATAAAGAACTAAATAGGCTACACGTCGATATTGCTGCCCTTCAAGAAACAAGACTCTCAGACTGTGGCTCTGTAAAGGAACACAATTATACTTTTTTTCTGGCAGGGTTTAAGCCCCGAAAAAACCACGTATACATGGAGTAGGCTTTGCTGTACATAACAAACACATAAACTCCATAACCACATCTACATGGAGTAGGCTTTGCTGTACACAACAAACATATAAACTCCATAACCACGCCAAAAGGAGTGTCCGAACGCTCAATGATACTCCAGCTACATACGAAGAGTGGATTAATAATTATCATTAGTGCCTATGCAACAACGTTGGCTGCATCAGGCGAAGAGAAAGACAACTTCTACCAACAACTGCATTGGTTCATTGACTCACTTCCAAAAGAGGAGCTATTATACATACTCGGTGATTTCAATGCTCGCACAGGATCTGATCATTGACTCACTTCCAAAAGAGGAGCTATTATACATACTCGGTGATTTCAACGCACGCACTGGATCTGATCAGCAATATTGGCCAACATGTCTAGGTCACCACGGCATTGGAAAAATCAACGGAAATGGCCAGCGACTCCTAGAATTCTGCTCAAATAATCACCTATGTGTAACAAATACCTACTTTAATGTGAAATTAAACTGTCGAATTGGTAAGGCAGCTACGACCTTCGGCAAACTCACAAAAAGGGCATGGAACAACACGAAACTAACTCGAAAGACTAAACTCCTAATATATCAAACATGTGTGCTTAGCACACTACTATATGGATCCGAAACCTGGACAACATACTCAAACCAGGAGAAAAGACTATATGTCTTCCACATGCGATGTCTCCGCAAAATAATGCACATCAAATGGCAGGACAAAATAACCAACTTAACTGTCCTGCAACGTGCTAAGACCCTAACAATCATGTCGATGCTCAGAAGTCGAAGGCTAAGATGGCTGGGGCATGTCCAACGGATGGAAGAAAAACGCATTCCTAGGCAAATACTATATGGTGAGCTAAAACACGGAAAAAGACAAATCGGCAGACCTAAACTACGATATAGAGATATCTGCAAATCATCTCTGAAAGACTTCTCCATCTGTGAAAACGACTGGCAACATCTGGCAAGTGATCGCACATCATGGAGAGCATATATAAGGAACGGTATAACAACATTTGAGACTGTGCTAAGACAGGAATTAGAAGAGAGGACACTCATGAAAAAGGATGGTAAACCCTGTGGATCAGCGAGCCTGACCTGTTCATTATGTGACCGCGTGTGTTTGTCAAACATTGGTAGAATTAGCCACGAGAGAAGCTGTTCGGCAAAAACAATACCTCAAAAAATACGCAATGGCCTCCACTAGACCGTCTGACAAGACGAAAGGGCCATATATATATATATATATATATATATATATATATATATATATATATATATATATATACAGTGCAATAGGCCTAGCTAATGGTAATACAGAAATGATGTCTATGATCTACACAACTCTACCATAGTTCATTCACAAATGTGTTCCGTTGTTTATATATATATATATATCAGCATTAGTAAAGTAAAAATTGTTGAGAATACATATTTATCGATGTCAACACTATGTTACAATGTTTTTTACCTCCTGTCAAGTAATTAGGCAAGAATTTTGCTTCTTCGTGATATAGAAATATATTGCAATTTTCATTTATTTATAAGTTTTACAGATCATATTGTTGTAGCAACCATTCGACCGTTGAAAATAGCACATTGCAGGTTTCTTTAAAGAAAATTCTGAACAAATGTGCACCCAATGAACGTAATTTTTCAGACCGTCTAAATATGGTCTGTAAAAGTCATAAATAGTAACCAAGCGAGGATTACAACATATTTCTAACATACCCTCAATATGTCCTCATACAGTCTCCTGGTATAACTTACTCTGCTGGGTTGTTCTCATCGTTTTGAACATTTGAGGCCACAGTAGCTACGAGAAGAAAAGAAAATGTAGCAATAAAACATGATTCATATATTCCTATTTCATTGAAAGACAAGAACAAAAAAAGTGAACAAGACAAAAGCACGTTCCTTAACATTGACACCTTCAATCCAGAGTTTATGAGCCATTGGACTCTGTCCACACTTGTTTATGTCTGACGCGTCTTTTTGCCGTGAGCTGACTCGTCTCTACCAGAGTCAGTGTATCTGTAACCTTCGCTCGTGGCTTTGCTGCTGATCTTGTCGTTCGTCTAATTCAGTTAACCGTAGACAACTTGCCAGAGTTCATAAACTCATCGATATGATTCTAAACATTTGATGATCTTGTCGTTCCTCTAATTCAGTTAACCAAAGACAACTTGCCAGAGTTCATAATCTCATCGATATGATTCTAAACATTTGATGATCTTGTCGTTCCTCTAATTCAGTTAACCGTAGACAACTTGCCAGAGTTCATAATCTCATCGATATGATTCTAAACATTTGATGATCTTGTCGTTCCTCTAATTCAGTTAACCATAGACAACTTGCCAGAGTTCATAATCTCATCGATATGATTCTAAACATTTGATGATCTTGCTTGCTTACGTTCGCCCGATGACTAAAGTATTATCGAGTATTCGTAGACTGTAGAATTCCTCTTCGTCATCCGCCCTTAAAAGGACGTAATGTGGACGTGTCTGCATTGTGTTGTGGTTTGCAGTATAACTCTTATATTTCCGACTTTCGGCCCAACACATCCGACTTCAGCACGACATTTTTGAGTACCGGGTTGTCTTCCCTCTACGATCAATGCTCGCTTGGCTAGACTAGACAGGTTAGTCTGTTACTACAGGCACCACTGAGAGGTGGACCAGGGTCTGGATGGTTTTGGTTCACCGATCCTGGCGCAAGCCATCAGCTATGGGTCGCTGACAACTTCCAGCTCTGGTGCTGGGAGGCGCGTCTTTGCCTCCATTTGATGATCGTAACAAACACTTGCTCGTTCCCAGGTCGCAAATGTTGACATGAGCTCATTCGCCTTCATTACACCTCAAAGACATGGTTGGACAAACCCATTAAGTGTTTTGTGGCATATACGTCTTATAAGGGCATTATCCCGAAATATAAATCACAGTCAATGCTTTGCCAATCCATGCTCTACTATAAGATGTACCTAATAGATCACGCTGGTTTGTAAGGTTTCTGAGTAGCTAATCACAAGTATAACAATAGAGAACAATGAAATAAAAGTAATTTCTAAGTTAAGATGTTAGGAATTTACAAATACGAGTTCCAACCGAATTACTAATTTCTTTACATTTATCATTTTTTTTCTTTTAATAGCTTCTAAAATAATTATAAGATCTAAGAATAATAAAGAACATGTACTGGCAACAAACAGTGGCCATAAGAACTGGAAATCAATTGAGAATGTTCCAACAAATAAAACAGGGTGTTATTCAAGGTTGTGTGCTGTTACCGGTTTTATTTAATATCTATAGTGAGTTTATTTTATTATCCATAAAGGGCATGTCTGGAATAACAATCGGAGGCCATAATATAAATAATTTAAGGTATTCTGATGATACAGTCTTAATCGCCAAGAGTGAAAACAAGTTTCCAGAAATGTTAGACATTATAGTGAAGGAAAGCAAAAATAAAGGACTCAGATTAATAGGAAAAAAACAGAAGTAAAGGTAGCAACAAAGAAAAGGACATCACCGCAATGCGCAATAAAGACAAGTGGAACAATATTAAAACCGGTACATTAATTTGAATATCTTGGAACAGTGTCAACCTCTATCTCAGATTGTAGATGTACAGCATAGGTGAGATACAAAATGGCTCAGGCAAAAGCAGCTTTCCAAAAAAAAATGAGGAAGATACTATGAAATCCATTTTTGAGAATAAAAAGAGTTCTTAAATGGTGTGCATAGCCAGCCTCAAAATATGGTTGTGAACCATGGACAATAGGACAACAGACAAGAAAACCACTGGAAGTTGTAAAAATTAGGATCCACAGAAGAATTTTGAGAATACCATGGACAGCTAAGAAGAATAATGAACACATTCTGAAAGAGGTCAAAGCAAAAAGAGAGCTAACATCGAATATTAGGAAGCAACAATCATCATTTTTTGACTATGTAATAAGAAGGTAACAGCTGGAATATATTCTAACAACTGGGAAAATTGAGAGATGGAGAGATAGAGGGAAGCAAAGCGAAAAGATACCAGACAGCTTAAGAGAATGGCTTGGTAGTAGGTCAACAAAATTAATTTAAAAAGGTTAAATCTTTCATTTTTATAATAGATGTCCATGAGACAAATGTCGTGTTTAAATCCTCCATTCCTGTAATAGATGTTCATGAGACAAATGTTGTGTTTAAATCCTCCATTCCTGTAATAGATGTCCATGAGACAAATGTCGTGTTTAAATCATCAATTCCTGTAATAGATGTCCATGAGACAAATGTCGTGTTTAAATCCTCCATTCCTGTAATAGTTGTCCATGAGACAAATGTTGTGTTTAAATCATCAATTCCTGTAATAGATGTCCATGAGACAAATGTCGAGTTTAAATCCTCCATTCCTGTAATAGTTGTCCATGCACGTGTTTAAATCCTCCATTCCTGTAATAGTTGTCCATGCACGTGTTTAAATCCTCCATTCCTGTAATAGTTGTCCACGCACGTGTTTAAATCCTACATTCCTGTAATAGTTGTCCATGCACGTGTTTAAATCCTACATTGCTGTAATAGTTGTCAATGCACGTGTTTAAATCCTACATTCCTGTAATAGATGCCCACGAGACAAATGTCGTGTTTAAATCCTCCATTCCTGTAAGGGATCTCCATGAGACAAATGTCATGTTTAAATCCTCCATCTCTATAATCGTTGTCCATGAGACAGATGTCGTGTTTAAATTCGCCATTCCTATAATATATGTCCATGACACAAATGTCATGTTTAAATCCTCCATTCCTGTAACAGATGTTCGTGAGAAAAATGTCATATTTAAATCCTCCATTTCTATAATACATGTCCATGAGACAAATGTCGTGTTTAAATCCTCCATTCCTGTAATAGTTGTCCATGCACGTGTTTAAATCCTACATTCCTGTAATAGTTGTCCATGCACGTGTTTAAATCCTCCATTCCTGTAATAGTTGTCCATGCACGTGTTTAAATCCTACATTCCTGTAATAGATGCCCACGAGACAAATGTCGTGTTTAAATCCTCCATTCCTGTAAGGGATGTCCATGAGACAAATTTCATGTTTAAATCCTCCATTTCTATAATCGTTGTCCATGAGACAGATGTCGTGTTTAAATCCGCCATTCATATAATATATGTCCATGACACAAATGTCATGTTTAAATCCTCCATTCCTGTAACAGGTGTTCGTGAGACAAATGTCATATTTAAATCCTCCATTTCTATAATAGATGTCCTTGAGACAGATGTCATATTTAAATCCTCCATTTCTATAATAGATATACCTGAGACAAATGTCATGTTTAAATCCTCCATTTCTATTATAGATGTCCATGAGATACATGTCGTGTTTAAATCCTCCATTCCTATAATAGATGTCCTTGAGACAAATGTCCTTTTTAATCCTTCATTCCAAAAATAGATGTTCTTGAGGCAAATATCTTTTTAAATTCTCCATTCCTATAATAGATGTCATTGAGACTAATTTAATGTTAAATCCTCCATTCCTATAATAGATGTCCATGAGACAAATATCGTGTTTAAATCCTCCATTCCTGTAATAGATGTCAATGAGACAAATGCCGTGTTTAAATCCTCCCTTTCTATAAGGAATGTCCATGAGACATATGTAATGTTTAAATCCTCCATTTCTATAATCATTGTCCATGAGACAAATGTCGTGTTTAAATCCTCAATTCCTGTAGCAGATGTTCGTGAGACAAATGTCATATTTAAATCCTCCATTTCTATAATAGATATCCCTGAGACAAATGTCGTGTTTAAATCCTCCATTTCTATTATAGATGTCCATGAGATACATGTCGTGTTTAAATCCTCCATTCCTATATGTCCTTGAGACAAATGTCGTTTTTAATTCTCCATTCCAAAAATAGATGTTCCTGAGGCAAAATGTCATTTTAAATCCTTCATGCCTATAATAGACGTCATTGATATAAATATCATGTTTAAATCCTCCATTCCTATAATAGATGTCATTGAGACTAATTTAATGTTAAATCCTCCATTCCTATAATAGAATTTATTGAGACTAATTTAATGTTAAATCCTCAATTCGTATAATATATGTCATTGAGACTAATGTAATGTTAAATATTCCATTCATACAACAGATGTCCTTGAAACAAAGTTGAGCATGAGATCAACAGTTGACAAGTTTGCTGCTAAAATATCTTCACTTTTAAGTAAATTTAGAAGTTTCAGAAGCACAGCTGATCAGTAGACACTTTAATGAATGAATACTCAGAATATGTTGATATTAACCTTAAAGGAGAGCTGAGATACTTCCAAGCATATGTCCAGCAGAATTGTCCAGGAGAACGAAAGATATGTATTAAATTATCTTCAAATATAAGATTCATTTTGTGTTTACTAAGACACAATTACATTTGTTCTTGTATCTGATGGTATCATTTGTTCAGGAGAAAGCTAATCTCCAAAGTTAAAGAAAAAAATAATAACATTGAATTGAGATCAAACATTGTAAAAGTCCCAACATAAAGCAGAGTTCAATGTTTCGTTTAGCTTAGGTGCCCACTAAATCTAAAATTTGGCCCTGCAGACAACACATACAGACACACAGACACACATACAGACATACATGCAGACAAACATACAGACACAATTACAGAGAATACATATACAGAAAAACGCAGACACAGATACATACATATACATATACACAAATACAGGCTACACACATACAGACACACAAAGACACATATAAAAATAACATACATACAAATACACATACATACAACACACATATAGATACACATAGAGATACAAATACAGAAAACGCACATATATACACAGGCACAAATACATTCAACACACACAGACAAACACAAATACAGACACTACACATACGGACACACATATAACCACACATACATAAAACACACACATGCATACAACACACACATAACCACAGAATGCATGTAACATACACAGACACAAATACAGACAACACACATTCAGACAAACACAGAAACAAAAACAGAAACAGAAACAGAAAACACACGCACAAAAACAGACGCACATACTGATAACACACATACAGACAAAGACGGAGCCACAAATACAGATAAATACAGACAACATAAAGCAGACAAACACTGAGGCATAAATACAGACAACTCTCATACAAATGCATACAGAGACACCCACATTAAAAGAAGATACAGTAATGAAAACATAAGAAATGATGACTGCATGAACACCTACCGGGCTGCTGTTTCCTGCAACATTTCATGTAGCACAGTACGATAGCACTGACAGCAACAATTGCAAAGATTCCCAAACCAATCACGTTGATTAATTGTGACTTAGTTACAGGGACTGTAAAATGTAAATAAATTTTTAAAAAGCTGAAACATAATCTACGTGTCCTGAAGAGTTAGTGAACAACAAAAGTCTTAAATCTAAGAGTTTATGACAGTTTTCTAGCTCATTTTCTTTTCAAAAGTTTCTAATCTCTGTATAGGGAGATTTTTTTTACGATTTTTTTTTTGAACTACAATGAGCATTGTACAAAACTAGTAAAGTAATAAAGACCGTTCGAATTTGTTACACAATACAGAGATACATAAGAGAACACGAAATTGTTACATAGAGTTACATTAAGAGAACACGAAATTGTTACACAATACAGAGATACATTAAGAGAACACGAAATTATTACACAATACAGAGATACATTTTGTTACACAATACAGAGATACATTAAGAAAACACGAAATTGTTACACAATACAGAGATACATTAAGAGAACACGAAATTGTTACACAATACAGAGATACATTAAGAAAACACGAAATTGTTACACAATACAGAGATAATTGTTACACAATACAGAGATACATTAAGAGAACACGAAATTATTAAGAGAACACAATTACAATAGAGTTACATTAAGAGAACACGAAATTATTACACATCATAGAGTTACATTAAGAGAACACGAAATTATTACACATCTTAGAGTTACATTAAGAGAACACGAACATTGTTACACACAGAGTTACAAAGATTACATTAGAAAACACGAAATTGTTACACAATACAAAGATACATTAAGAGAACACGAAATTGTTACACAATACAGAGATACATTAAGAGAACACGAAATTATTACACAATACAGAGATACATTAAGAGAACACGAAATTGTTACACAATACAAAGATACATTAAGAGAACACGAAATTGTTACACAATACAAAGATACATTAAGAGAACACGAAATTGTTACACAATACAAAGATACATTAAGAGAACACGTTACATTAAGAGAACACGAAATTGTTACACAATACAAAGATACATTAAGAGAACACGAAATTGTTACACAATACAAAGATACATTAAGAGAACACGAAATTATTACACATCTTAGAGTTAAGAGAACACGAAATTGTTACAAATTATAGAGTTACATTAAGAGAACACGAAATTGTTACACATCATAGAGTTACATTAAGAGAACACGAAATTATTACACATTATAGAGTTACATTAAGAGAACACAAGATACACACATGTAGATGCCGTTGAAATAACATAATTACCGCCTATAAGGGTTTATAAAAATCAATGATAAATTTGAAACTTTTATAACAAAAATAGACAGATATTTTTTTTAAAGTTACGTACAACAGCGGTGGACATTCAGTGGAGGCAATATAGGCCACGACTGCTCTCGATATGAGAGAGAAAACATAACATAATCACATTGCAGCTCACTGAGTTACAACTCGATGCACAACCAGCCACTGTACTAGAGTATCTGCTGTTATATTGTTCAAATAATTCGAGCCGTTACTAATAGATAGGCTTCAAAGTGTATGGAGATCAAATCTATTACAAACGTATCTATACCGACCTTGCAATGTGTTTGAAAACTAAATACGTCATTTCTGCAATTAGTTCCCTGGTTGCCATGACAACAGTGGATAAACTATATAAGAAGGCGTTTACTCCCGCTAACGTAACATACCCCCAAATTTGAAGGGTGGGCGCTGAAGACTAAGAAGTAGATGTTCTGGTTAAAGTAAAGCTACAGTTAACACAGGAAGAGACCATTGTAAAATGATAGATTTGAGAATATCAACTATGGTTTCTATATTTTGTATAGTTTTTTGTGTGAGATTTATGTTAACCTCTGACCCAGCCGATAATAGCAACAGACACATTCTGTACATTGTTGTAGATGGATTAACATGGGTGTCGCTGGAAACAGCTGACAAGAGTGTATAATAGGACAAGGAAAAGTTTGGTTAAAACAAGGAGATGGTTCTGAAAACTTATAAGCTCAGAATGCAAATACTTTCACTGTTCTTTTAATATTGGGCTTTGTTCAAGTTGGACAGATGTTTTTGAAACTTTAAGATTTGTGCTTAACAAATAATTCTACACGTGCATTTTAAACAGTTTTTGAATTATTTCATGAAGTTGTAGTCCCCCAACCTATGACAACCTGCGCCATCAAAGCAAGAGACAGATCAGAATGGTGCTCCATGGTAGCCAACCATCGTTGCGGAGATGGTACTCGATGATGTAGTCTATTACGAAGTGATTTCTAGATAAAGACACAGTGATGATGTGAACTTGCCTGCAATAATCTCACAAGAGCCGCCTGCACTGTAGTCATCTAGAACACAGACAGAATATGATTTTGTCACTGTCATTTTATCCTTTTTGGCTGTAAATGCGTAGCTCACACACGGGGATTCGTTGTCAGCAACAATGACCCCGTCGAAGGCAATTCTGGTATAGCAGGGTAAGGCTGACTCAGAGCAGCACAACATGATAGTGTTCTGAACGTCAGCTGTTAAGTTGAGACCACAAGATCCAGACGTCTCATTGGGAGCTTCAACACCATTCACAAACAACGTTAGCTTCGTGGCATTCACATCTGTTCATAGATATGAAGCAGAAAATATTGTCAGAGATATGAAGCAGACAATATTGTCAGAGATATAAAGCAGAAAATATTGTCAGAGATATTAAGCAGACAATATTGTCAGAGATATGAAGCAGACAATATTGTCAGAGATATGAAGCAGACAATATTGTCAGAGATATGAAGCAGAAAATATTGTCAGAGATATGAAGCAGACAATATTGTCAGAGATATAAATCAGACAATATTGTCAGAGATATGAAGCAGACAATATTGTCAGAGATATGAAGCAGAAAATATTGTCAGAGATATGAAGGAGACAATATTGTCAGAGATATAAATCAGACAATATTGTCAGAGATACGAAGCAGAAAATATTGTCAGAGATATGAAGCAGACAATATTGTCAGAGATATGAAGCAGACAATATTGTCAGAGATATGAAGCAGACAATATTGTCAGAGATATGAAGCAGACAATATTGTCAGAGATATAAATCAGACAATATTGTCAGAGATATTAAGCAGACAATATTGTCAGAGATATGAAGCAGAAAATATTGTCAGAGATATGAAGCAGACAATATTGTCAGAGATATAAATCAGACAATATTGTCAGAGATATGAAGCAGACAATATTGTCAGAGATATGAAGCAGACAATATTGTCAGAGATATGAAGCAGACAATATTGTCAGAGATATGAAGCAGACAATATTGTCAGAGATATGAAGCAGAAAATATTGTCAGAAATATGAAGCAGACAATATTGTCAGAGATATTTAGCAGACAATATTGTCAGAGATATAAATCAGACAATATTGTCAGAGATATGAAGCAGACAATATTGTCAGAGATATGAAGCAGACAATATTTATTAGCAAAGTTACCAAAGTTCATAAACTAATGAAACATAGATATATATATATATATATATATATATAACATTATCATTCAGATATATCCGTCTAAGTTAAGGAGCATGTTTTTAAAATTCTATTCTGTTTTATTCACGTAATCAGTTTAAATACAGTCCGTACTTCCCCACACTCGCTCCATCTCCCGTTCCAGCATTTCTCGAAGTGTTACTGACTGATTGTTCCTGTAAGGTATTTATTGTAGATTTATCTGCTTTTACCCCTAAACACGCCGGATCGATCAGACTCTAAAAGCCACATTTAGACTCCCCAGTCTCTCCATGTATTACATCATTGTCCCACCCATTATCTTCCTCATCTCTTAATAAATGAAGCACAAACTTGGCGATGTCCTCTTTCTTTAGATTTAAGCTCCACTCAGTGCAAGAGCTTCGAGCCAGTTTATCGGCTATTTCATTGTTGTGTACACTAGCGTTCCCTGGACAGTACACCCACGTTAACGCGCTCATTTTATAGCCATCCAAGATTTGCCAGCCTGTTTATCGGCTATTTCATTGTTGTGTACACCAGCGTTCCCTGGATAGTACACCCACGTTAACGCGCTCACTTTAGACCCATCCAAGAGCAGCATCTACTCCTGCAGCAGTGACTGTATGTCAATCTTCTGTAGCATGTTTAGCGAGCCACCAAGACGGCGTGATCCACATCTGTGTAACCAACTATGCTATCGTTCTTGTTTTTAAATAAAGCCAAAACAAATGCGTGCTCAAGATGAAGGGACTGGACTGCAAGGTGACAAACACAGTACAATGCAATCAACTATTAAGCTAACTAGAACAAACGCAATCAAAAGTCGTCCTCTTCAAGTTTATGAGTCAGCAGATGTAAATCCAAGCTCGTATTCACTTAACGTTGTGAAATAAATTCTTTCTGATGACATTAGAGATTTGTTCCTGCTTTGTGGTGACCTTCAACAAACTATAACAGGTGAACATACTGCCGTGATGATTAACAGGTTGATTATTGTAGTAATGGATCAAGGACATATCTTATATGTAATGTCATTTTCACTTTCATACAGAGACATGGTTCCATGTCTCTCCACAACCAATTTTTCAACAATTAAAATAAAATCTTCTCTTAACTTTTTATAATACCGCTATCTAGAACACCCTAGAATGTTTTTTCTTGAACTTTTACCTGTTACTTTTCCAGTTGTCACAGAACATTCTTGCTGTTCTCTTCTCACTATGTGCACATAACGTAATATTTTTTCCTCATGGCATTGTTAATTTTAGCAATGTGTTATTTTTCCTCCAATAAGTGCATCCCCTTTATTCATTTTAAATATCCATTGTATGATCTTTTTATTCCGTTCTTTCTGTAAAAACCACATGTCAGTGTCTTCCAAATTCTCTGTTGTTTTATTGTTCTGGATTCACTACAGTTTGTAAGGGATAGCTGTAATCAGCTCTGAAGAACTCTTCACATATGAAGTTAAATTCCTCCACATGTCAGATCAAGCACTACGTTCTGTTACACTTCCATTGTAAAAAAATAGTTTTTTTCTCTATCCTTTCTGGTAAGCTGTCTTTACATGTGCTATTGTATTGTTAAAATACTGTCTTTACATGTGAGTAGTATAGCAGGAAGGATTTGATTAGCATTAGGCCCTTAAATTAACAAAGATATATAGTAGGTGCGCGGCGCACCTAATGTACCGTAGGTGCAGGGGAGTTAACCATGATAGCTCGTGTCGGGATGTTGACCTCTAGTCCCGGTGACCTCGGAAGTGACCTGTTTATGTCTGGTGTGCGCTGACTTTGGAGCGCTTGGTGTACTTGAGCGATAGTGATAGGTTAGTAGATTATACAACATCAATGAAAAACGATCAATATAAGACAGAAGACAAAGATATATTTTATTCTTTTATTATCTCAATAGGTGTATAACATACATTGATATTATATAACATTACAAAAATATGCAGTACAGTGAGTCAATATATAGGATAACATTTATTTATAGATAGGTAGTTGGGTGTCTGCTTAGCGTTGTGTCATAAATGAATCATAAGGGGTGAAACTGTTAGAGATTGCTGGTTAGGCTAAGCGGGAAGTGTAAAGAGTTAAATATCTAAAGGCGTAGTCGAGACGTTATCATCAGCTACCTTTCTTTTTATATAGAAATAGGAAAGAGCATTTCTTGTTTGACTGTAGGAAAATATGGAATTATTTAAGACTTTGAAACCTACATTTTTCCCACCCTTGGCCTTTTGCGTGGCGAGAACCTCTAAAAACATATCTTTATCTAATTTGTTGTGTTGCTTGCTTAGCCCTTTACAACTGATTTTATCGTAATCCCCACTACAATGGTACGTCTTACTACATAAGCTAACAAGAGCTGTCCCTTCGTACTCTAGTTTAAAAAGCCCGGGCGTTCGTTTGGTGTATGCTTTAACACCCTTACAGTTTATACAGTCTGTCTTGCTAATATGTTCATCGCAGCGATGGGTGTTGGAGGTCGTCTACTGTATCGTGACGGGTGTACGGATGTCGTCTAGTGTGTCGGGATGGATGAATGTAGATTGGTTAGTATGTCGGGATGGGTGTACGGAGGTCGTTTAGTGTGTCATGATGGGTGTATGCCGGTCGCCTAGTGTGGGATAAGGGTTGTATGGCGGTTGTCTAGTATATCATACTTTAATCAATCAATAAGAAAAAACGAAGCAACATTACATTCAACACTACTTATCTTAACTATAGCATACCTACTTTAAGCACATCAATAAAATTGAATAACGTGTTATCGTTAAGTCTTACCATACTTTAAGAGAAAACATTCAATCTTACAGTATAAAATATAGTCTCAATCATCTACAATGAATATAACCTATTATCGATAACCCTTAACATACTTTAAGAGAAAACAAGCCAACTTACTGTGCAAAACTCCGCTAGACTGAAGTGTAGTATGACCTTCCTTGAATCAATCAAACTTATAACGCCGTCTAGTTTAAATATAGCCTGGTAAGAAATAAATAAATTAGCCAATAAGCGAGTGACTAGGTCAACATCGACTGATATCTGGATTAACCAATCAGAGAAGAGTATTAGTATAGGAGGCGGGGCAAAGAAATGACTGACAGGTGGATTAACCAATCAGAGAAGCGCGTTACCCGAAGCGTAGGTAGGGGCTGTCGGGTCAGTGGTGGGGGAAAAAAATGCGGGTTGGTGGATTACTTGAACTCATTTTGACCCCTGAACCAATTCCAGAAGAGTTCTATGACCTCATTTTGACCGCTGAAGGCTTTAATACCAGTGTTTCCCACGTCAACGAACGACATACATCATTAAAGGTGATTACTTCAGCTCTTAGACTTTGGAGTTCCATATCTTTATCACTTGATTGAATGACAGACAACCGTAAAGATGATCATTTCAGGTAAGAAAACTTAGTTCCAAACCCCAAAATTTCGTCTCATAACCAAACAGTTGAACTCAAAACCCTAAAAATTTAGTCCCAAAGTGATACTAGTTCGACACAAAAGTCGTAAATGTTGTTTACAAAGTCCAAAACTTTGTCAAAAAGACAACCCAAACTCAGAATAGTTATACACAAAACCCAACAATTTATAGGCAAAGTCCAAAATTTTGTCAAAAAGACAACCCAAACTCAGAATATTTAGACACAAAAGACCAAATAGTTAGATTCAAAGTCCAAAAGTTTGTCAAAAAGACAACCTTAACTCAAAATATTAGACACAAAGCCCAACAATTTATATGCAAAGGCCAAAAAGTTACTCCAAAAGACAACTAATATAACAACAAGCCCTAAAATTTCGTCTCATAACCAAAAAGTTGAACTCAAAACCCTAAAAAGTGTCCACTTATCAACCAAAGTCTTTAATACAGCTGAGAAAACCCTAATAAATAATTACAATTTACTAAAAATGTTGCACTTGATGATAGTTGCGACTGTGTCTAAATCATTATTGAAAATATTCATAGAACTCTAGTAAAAGCCAAACACACTAAAACACCACATTGAAAGAATGAACTTAAAGTTCACGCCCCTGTCACAACTCTGCTAAGAAAAGTACTGCAAAGCATGAAAGTTATGTCCCCTGCTATAACTCTACTAAACGAAAGTATTACCAAACACGTAGGTTACACTCCTACCATAACCCACTAAGAAAAACAAGATTTTGCTTAAAATACCACATTTATGATTGTTACGCCCCTTGTCCCTTTATGAGGGGACGCCCATGAAACTGTTAGAAATAGTAAATTTAACCTAGTGGCATACCCCAGATGTTATATTAGACATCCCCATAGCAAAAATTTACTTAAAACTCACTTTTATGGTGGTTACCCCCCTGACCCATTTTTGAGGGCTACGCCCATGAAACTGTTAATAATAGTAAATTTAACAGCTAGACATACCCTAAACTTTATATTAACCATCTCCGTATCAAGAATTTACATAAAAACAACTTTTGAAATTACTACCCCTGTACCCATTTTTGGCGGTTACGCCCATGAAACTGTTAAAAATAGTCAATTTAACATCTAGACATACCACAAACTTTATATTAAGCATCCCCGTATCAAGAATTTACTAAAAAACCACTTTTATGAGTGTTGCCCCCTTACCCATTTTTGGCGGTTACGCCCATGAAACTGTTAAAAATAGTAAATTTAACATATAGACATACCCCAAACTTTATATTAAGCATCCCCATATCAAGAATTTACATAAAAACAACGTTTGAAATTACTACCCCTGTACCCATTTTTGGCGGTTACGCCCATGAAATCGATAAAAAATTGAAATTTAACATATAGACATACCCCAAACTTTATATTAAGCATCCCCATATCAAGAATTTACATAAAAATCACTTTTGAAATTACTACCCCTGTACCCATTTTTGGCGGTTACGCCCATGAAATCGATAAAAAATTGAAATTTAACACCTAGACATACCCCAAATTTTATATTAAGCATCCCCATAACAAAAATTTACATAAAAACAACTTTTGAAATTACTACCCCTGTACCCATTTTTGGCGGTTACGCCCATGAAACTGTTAAAAATAGTAAATTTAACCTCTAAACATACCCCAGACTTTATATTAAGCATCCCCATATCAAGAATTTACATAAAAACAACTTTTGAAATTACTACCCCAGTTCCCATTTTTGGCGGTTACGCCCATGAATTCATAAAAAATTGAAATTTAACCTATTGGTATACCTCAAACATAATATTTGACACGCCCATGTATCAAATTATCCTGAAAAATCAACCAAAAATTAGTAGTATAGAATGGCACTTAGGATGGATAGACTATAAGGAAAAATGTAGACTCTCATATAAGGAAAAACAGTAGACTCTCATATAAGGAAAAACGGCACCAAAAAAAGTCCGTTGATGTACGGGTAGACTATTTATATAAGGATTTATGCGCGTTTGAACGAACTTTCCACGGTCCTAAATGACATACTATACTACTAATTTTTGGTTGATTTTTCAGGTTAATTTGATACATGGGCGTGTCAAATATTATGTTTGAGGTGTACCAATAGGTTAAATTTCAATTTTTTATCGAATTCATGGGCGTAACCGCCAAAAATGGGTACTGGGGTAGTAATTTCAAAAGTTGTTTTTATGTAAATTCTTGATATGGGGATGCTTAATATAAAGTTTGGGGTATGTTTAGAGGTTAAATTTACTATTTTTAACAGTTTCATGGGCGTAACCGCCAAAAATGGGTACAGGGGTAGTAATTTCAAAAGTTGTTTTTATGTAAATTTTTGTTATGGGGATGCTTAATATAAAGTTTGGGGTATGTCTAGGTGTTAAATTTCAATTTTTTATCGATTCATGGGCGTAACCGCCAAAAATGGGTACAGGGGTAGTAATTTCAAAAGTGATTTTTATGTAAATTCTTGATATGGGGATGCTTAATATAAAGTTTGGGGTATGTCTATATGTTAATTTCAATTTTTTATCGATTTCATGGGCGTAACCGCCAAAAAAATGGGTACAGGGGTAGTAATTTCAAAAGTTGTTTTTATGTAAATTCTTGCTACGGGGATGTCTAAAATAACATCCGGGGTAAGTTTAGAGTGTACATTTCAATTTTATATCGATTTCATGGGCGTAACCGCCAAAAATGGGTACAGGGGTAGTAATTTCAAACGTTGTTTTTATGTAAATTCTTGATATGGGGATGCTTAATATAAAGTTTGGGGTATGTCTATATGTTAAATTTACTATTTTTAACAGTTTCATGGGCGTAACCGCCAAAAATGGGTACAGGGGTAGTAATTTCAAACGTTGTTTTTATGTAAATTTTTGATATGGGGATGCTTAATATAAAGTTTGGGGTATGTCTATATGTTAAATTTACTATTTTTAACAGTTTCATGGGCGTAACCGCCAAAAATGGGTAAGGGGGCAACACTCATAAAAGTGGTTTTTTAGTAAATTCTTGATACGGGGATGCTTAATATAAAGTTTGTGGTATGTCTAGATGTTAAATTGAATATTTTTAACATTTTCATGGGCGTAACCGCCAAAATTGGGTACAGGGGTAGTAATTTCAAACGTTGTTTTTATGTAAATTCTTGATACGGAGATGGTTAATATAAAGTTTAGGGTATGTCTAGCTGTTAAATTTACTATTATTAACAGTTTCATGGGCGTAGCCCTCAAAAATGGGTCAGGGGGTAACCACCATAAAAGTGAGTTTTAAGTAAATTTTTGCTATGGGGATGTCTAATATAACATCTGGGGTATGCCACTAGGTTAAATTTACTATTTCTAACAGTTTCATGGGCGTCCCCTCATAAAGGGACAAGGGGCGTAACAATCATAAATGTGGTATTTTAAGCAAAATCTTGTTTTTCTTAGTGGGTTATGGTAGGAGTGTAACCTACGTGTTTGGTAATACTTTCGTTTAGTAGAGTTATAGCAGGGGACATAACTTTCATGCTTTGCAGTACTTTTCTTAGCAGAGTTGTGACAGGGGCGTGAACTTTAAGTTCATTCTTTCAATGTGGTGTTTTAGTGTGTTTGGCTTTTACTAGAGTTCTATGAATATTTTCAATAATGATTTAGACACAGTCGCAACTATCATCAAGTGCAACATTTTTAGTAAATTGTAATTATTTATTAGGGTTTTCTCAGCTGTATTAAAGACTTTGGTTGATAAGTGGACACTTTTTAGGGTTTTGAGTTCAACTTTTTGGTTATGAGACGAAATTTTAGGGCTTGTTGTTATATTAGTTGTCTTTTGGAGTAACTTTTTGGCCTTTGCATATAAATTGTTGGGCTTTGTGTCTAACTATTTTGAGTTAAGGTTGTCTTTTTGACAAACTTTTGGACTTTGAATCTAACTATTTGGTCTTTTGTGTCTAAATATTCTGAGTTTGGGTTGTCTTTTTGACAAAATTTTGGACTTTGCATATAACATTTATGACTTTCGTGTCTAACTATTTTGAGTTTGGGTTTTCTTTTTGACAATCTTTTGAACTTTGAATATGACTTTTTCAACTTTTGTGTCGAACTAGTATCACTTTGAGACAAAATTTGTAGGGTTTTGCGTTCAACTTTTTGGTTATGAGACGAAATTTGGGGGTTAAGTGTTACATTAGTTGTCTTTTAGAGTAACTTTTTGGACTTTGCCTATAAATTGTTGGGTTTTGTGTCTAACTATTCTGAGTTTGGGTTGTCTTTTTGACAAAGTTTTGGACTTTGTAAATAACATTTACGACTTTTGTGTCGAACTAGTATCACTTTGGGACTAAATTTTTAGGGTTTTGAGTTCAACTGTTTGGTTATGAGACGAAATTTTGGGGTTAAGTGTTACATTAGTTGTCTTTTGGCGTAACTTTTTGGACTTTGCATATACATTTTTGAGCTTTGCATCTAACTATTTTGAGTTTGGGTTGTCTTTTTAACAAACTTTTGGATTTGAATATAACATTTACGACTTTTGTGGTGAACTAGTATCACTTTGGGACTAAATTTTTAGGGTTTTGAGTTCAACTTTTTGGTTACGAGACGAAATTTTGGGGTTAAGTGTTACATTAGTTGTCTTTTGGAGTAACTTTTTGGACTTTGCCTATAAATTGTTGGGTTTTGTGTCTAACTATTCTGAGTTTGGGTTGTCTTTTTGACAAACTTTTGGACTTTGCATATAACATTTACGACTTTCGTGTCGAGCTAGTCTCACTTTGGGACTAATTGTTAGGGTTTTGCATCAAAGTTTGTGACTATGAGTAGAAATTTTGGGGTTTGGAACTAAGTTTTCTTACCTGAAATGATCATCTTTACGGTTGTCTGTCATTCAATCAAGTGATAAAGATATGGAACTCCAAAGTCTAAGAGCTGAAGTAATCACCTTTAATGATGTATGTCGTTCGTTGACGTGGGAAACACTGGTATTAAAGCCTTCAGCGGTCAAAATGAGGTCATAGAACTCTTCTGGAATTGGTTCAGGGGTCAAAATGAGTTCAAGTAATCCACCAACCCGCATTTTTTTCCCCCACCACTGACCCGACAGCCCCTACCTACGCTTCGGGTAACGCGCTTCTCTGATTGGTTAATCCACCTGTCAATCATTTCTTTGCCCCGCCTCCTATACTAATACTCTTCTCTGATTGGTTAATCCAGATATCAGTCGATGTTGACCTAGTCACTCGCTTATTGGCTAATTTATTTATTTCTTACCAGGCTATATTTAAACTAGACGGCGTTATAAGTTTGATTGATTCAAGGAAGGTCATACTACACTTCAGTCTAGCGGAGTTTTGCACAGTAAGTTGGCTTGTTTTCTCTTAAAGTATGTTAAGGGTTATCGATAATAGGTTATATTCATTGTAGATGATTGAGACTATATTTTATACTGTAAGATTGAATGTTTTCTTTTAAAGTATGGTAAGACTTAACGATAACACGTTATTCAATTTTATTGATGTGCTTAAAGTAGGTATGCTATAGTTAAGATAAGTAGTGTTGAATGTAATGTTGCTTCGTTTTTTCTTATTGATTGATTAAAGTATGATATACTAGACAACCGCCATACAACCCTTATCCCACACTAGGCGACCGGCATACACCCATCATGACACACTAAACGACCTCCGTACACCCATCCCGACATACTAACCAATCTACATTCATCCATCCCGACACACTAGACGACATCCGTACACCCGTCACGATACAGTAGACGACCTCCAACACCCATCGCTGCGATGAACATATTAGCAAGACAGACTGTATAAACTGTAAGGGTGTTAAAGCATACACCAAACGAACGCCCGGGCTTTTTAAACTAGAGTACGAAGGGACAGCTCTTGTTAGCTTATGTAGTAAGACGTACCATTGTAGTGGGGATTACGATAAAATCAGTTGTAAAGGGCTAAGCAAGCAACACAACAAATTAGATAAAGATATGTTTTTAGAGGTTCTCGCCACGCAAAAGGCCAAGGGTGGGAAAAATGTAGGTTTCAAAGTCTTAAATAATTCCATATTTTCCTACAGTCAAACAAGAAATGCTCTTTCCTATTTCTATATAAAAAGAAAGGTAGCTGATGATAACGTCTCGACTACGCCTTTAGATATTTAACTCTTTACACTTCCCGCTTAGCCTAACCAGCAATCTCTAACAGTTTCACCCCTTATGATTCATTTATGACACAACGCTAAGCAGACACCCAACTACCTATCTATAAATAAATGTTATCCTATATATTGACTCACTGTACTGCATATTTTTGTAATGTTATATAATATCAATGTATGTTATACACCTATTGAGATAATAAAAGAATAAAATATATCTTTGTCTTCTGTCTTATATTGATCGTTTTTCATTGATGTTGTATAATCTACTAACCTATCACTATCGCTCAAGTACACCAAGCGCTCCAAAGTCAGCGCACACCAGACATAAACAGGTCACTTCCGAGGTCACCGGGACTAGAGGTCAACATCCCGACACGAGCTATCATGGTTAACTCCCCCTGCACCTACGGTACATTAGGTGCGCCGCGCACCTACTATATATCTTTGTTAATTTACGGGCCAAATGCTAATCTAATCTTTCCTGCTATACTACTCATGTGATATTGTATTGTTAATATGCTGTCATTAAGTGTGTTATTCTTAAAATCCTATTTTTACCTATGCTATTGTACTGTTAAAATTATATCTTTACCTTTGCTATTGAATTGTTAAAATTATGTATTTGCCTATGCTATTGTATTGTTAAAATTATGTCCTTGCCTGTATGATTGTAATGTTAAAATGATGTCTTTACTTGCTGTGTTCTTCAAATTATGTCCTTGCCTGTATGATTGTAATATTAAAATGATGTCTTTACTTGCTGTGTTCTTCAAATTATGTCCTTGCCTGTATGATTGTAATGTTAAAATGATGTCTTTACTTGCTGTGTTCTTCAAATTATGTCCTTGCCTGTATGATTGTAATGTTAAAATGATGTCTTTACTTGCTGTGTTCTTCAAATTATGTCTATACCTGTTCAATTGTATTTTTAGAATGCAGTCTTTATTTTTGCTATTATTAAAAGTATGTCTTTACCTGTGATATTGTATTCTTAAAATGATGTCTTTATCTTTACTATTGTAGTGTTAAAATTCCGTCTTTACATGTGCTAGTCTGAAAATGATGTCTTTATCTGTGCTATTGTTAAAATGGTGTCTTTACCTGTGCTATTCTAAAAATAATGTCTTTATCTGTGCTATTGTTAAAATGGTGTCTTTACTTTTGCTATTCTCAAAATAATGTCTTTATCTGTGCTATTGTTAAAATGGCGTCTTTACCTGTGCTATTCTAAAAATAATGTCTTTATATGTGCTATTGTTAAAATGGTGTCTTTACTTTTGCTATTCTCAAAATAATGTCTTTATCTGTGCTATTCTAAAAATAATGTCTTTATCTGTGTTATTGTTAAAATTATGTCTTTATCTGTGTTATTGTTAAAAAGATGTCTTTATCTGTGCTATTCTTAAAATTATGTCTTTTTCTGTGCTATTGTATTTTTAATTTGCTGTCGTCTCCCCCCCCCTTCCCTCTACAGGAAACATGTTACTACACTGTCAATAGTAATCAGATGTTGCTACACTGTCTACAGTAATCACATGTTGCTACACTGTCAACAGTAATCACATGTGCTACACTGTCAACAGTAATCCTAAGTTATTAAACTGTCACCAGTAATCACATGTTACTACACTGTCACCAGTAGTCACCAGTAATCTTATGTTACTACACTGTCACCAGTAATCACATGTTACTAAACTGTCACCAGTAATTACGTTACTACACTGTCAATAGTAATCACATGTTACTACACCGGCAACAGTAATCACATATTACTACACTTTCAGCAGTAATCACATGTTACTACACTGTCAACAGTAACCCCACGTTACTACACTATCAACAGTAATCACATGTTACTACACTGTCAACAGTACCCCCCACGTTACTACACTGACAACAGTAATCACATGTTACTACACTGTCAAAAGTAATCACATGTTACTACACTGTCACCAGTAATCACATGTTACTAAACTGTTACCAGTAATTACATGTTACTACAATATCAATAGTAATTACATGTTACTACACTGTCAAAAGTAATCCCATGTTACTACACTGTCACCAGTAATCACATGTTTCTACAATGTCAACAGTAATCACATGCTACTACACTGTCAACAGTAATCACATGTTACTAAACTGTCATCAGTAATCAAACGTTAATACACTGTCAACAGTAATCACATGTTACTACACTGTCAACAGTAATCACATGTTACTACACATTCAGCAGTAATCACATATTACTAAACTGTCAACAGTAATCATCATATGTTCCTAAATTGTCAACTGTAATCATCACATGTTACTAAACTCTCAACAGTAATCATCACATGTTACTAAACTCTCAACAGTAATCATCACATGTTACTAAACACTCAACAGTAATCATCACATGTTACTAAACTGTCAACTGTAATCATCACATGTTACTAAACTCTCAACAGTAATCATCACATGTTCCAAAACTTTCAACAGTAATCATCACATGTCACTAAATTTTCAACAGTAATCAACACATGTTCCTAAACTAACAACAGTAATCATCACATGTTACAAACTGCCAATTACAAACACTTGTTGCTCAATTGCCAAATGTAATTACGTCACAAGACAATTAAATGTAAACAGCTGGTCCTAAATTACGAAATTGTAATTACATTTGACTGAAATGCCAACAGTAATAACATGTTACAACACTGCCAAACAGTAATCACGTGTTACTACACATTCAGCAGTAATCACATATTACTAAACTGTCAACAGTAATCATCATATGTTCCTAAACTGTCAACTGTAATCATCACATGTTACTAAACTGTCAACAGTAATCATCACATGTTCCAAAACTTTCAACAGTAATCATCACATGTCACTAAATTTTCAACAGTAATCAACACATGTTCCTAAACTAACAACAGTAATCATCACATGTTACTAAACTGCCAATTACAAACACTTGTTGCTCAATTGCCAAATG
The DNA here is from genome assembly GCA_032433765.1 of Megaustenia siamemsis. NCBI lineage: Eukaryota > Metazoa > Mollusca > Gastropoda > Stylommatophora > Ariophantidae > Megaustenia > Megaustenia siamemsis. The sequence continues at coordinate 636,362 of JAVIAB010000125.1, read as the reverse complement.
TAATTACGTCACAAGACAATCAAATGTAAACACCTGGTCCTAAATTACGAAATTGTAATTACATTTGACTGAAATGCCAACAGTAATAACATGTTACAACACTGCCAAACAGTAATCACGTGTTACTACACTGTCAGCATTAACCACATGTTGCTGAAATTGCAAATTTTAAACACTTGTTCAACTGCATACTGTAATCACATGTTACTACATTAACAACAGTAATCAAATGCTACTAGACTTGGAGATATACACGAGAAGGGAGAGGTATTTGTGAATTTCTGTGACCTTATTCAAGTGAGCCTAGGAGGAACAATATTCCAACATAAAAGAATACATAAAGCTACATGGGTGTCACCAGAACGGACAATCCAATTGATCGCATTTGTATTAATAATAAGTTTAAGTCATCCCCCTTTCTCTTTCTCTCTCTGCGATCAAGACTCAATCAGAGTAGGATTCCAGATTCTCTCATGAAGTCAGCTGCCTCACGCCTGTATTTGGCAGAGGCTGCTTTGTAGGCAATGTTGCTCTCTGTGGTGTGTGATGTTTCAGCTAGTTCTCTGGTAGAGTCCAGTTCCTCTTCTAGTCGTTGTATATCCTTGCTCCAGTATGGCTTGTAGTTGCTTCTTGCTACTCTAGGAATGGTTTCTTTAGCAGCTCTCATGATTCAATTTGTTAACCGCTCTATCATATTATTGACCTTCTTTTCGTGGGTGTTGATAGGTGCAGTATATGCATCAGTGAGCCTGGCAAACTTTGCCCAATCTGCTCTCTTCCATCGGGGAAGAGGTATTTGCAACTCCTGTTTGTGAGCAAGAGCCACTGAAAGTCAATCTTACAGAATGTAACAGTATATAGAGGGGCAGATGTAGCTTCAGATCATCATCTTCTGATAGCCACACTTAAACTAAAAAGATATACTAAAACGAATAAGAGTAGAAAGTATTTCAATGTAAGGTTTCTTAAAGAACAAATAATTTAAGATAAATTCGCAGTCACAATATAAAACAAATACAAAGTCTTCCAACAATTAGAAAATACAATAAATATAGAAGATCATTGGAAACAGGTAAAGGATGTATGGAAAGAGACATGAGAAGAAACAATGGGGAAAAGAGAACGCCAGAATAAGGCATGGATGACAGTAGAGACCCTGGATAAAATTAAATAAAGAAAGAACAAGAAAGCAGACATAAATAAAAGCAAAACGAGAAGTAATAACGCCAAGACACAGGAAGCTTACACAGAGGTGAACAAAGAAGTGAGATGATGCATTAAAAGGGATAAGAGGAAATATATAGATGAACTAGCTAAGGAGGCAGAAGAAGCAGCAAACAAAGGGAATAAAAAATAATTGTACCACCGTACAAAGAAATAAAGTGGAAAATACAAGCAGATCAATGCCTTTATTAAAGACAAGAGGGGAAATCTGCTTAGTAATATAAGGGAACAAATTGAGAGATGAAAAGAGCACTTTGGAGAACTTTTGAACAGACTCGGCTCAAATAAACCTCCAGATATACTACCAGCAGAAGAAGAGTTACACGTTAACTGTGGAAAACCAAGCAAAGAAGCAATAATGAAAGCCATCAAGCTATTAAAAAATAGTAAAGCCATTTAATAGCTGCTTTGATGGCTTACTAAGGAATTTCAGATGAAAGAAATGAAATTCCTTAGGTAGCCGTAAAAGCAGATATTAACGCCTAATGACTAATAAAAATAAAAAAGCCACAGAAGGTGGATGCATTGCAGACAAAAAAGGAAAAATGCTAACAGACAATAAGGATATCATAGATAGATGGCAGGAATATATAACAGAACTATTTCATGATCAAAGGGACAAGAAACCAGTTATAAAATGTACATCAGGCTATAAAATCTTAAAATCTGAGGTGGAAAAAGCTATAAAAACAATGAAAAGGGGAAAAGCAGCAGGACCTGAAAGCATACAGATAGAGATGATACAGGCACTTGAAGATTTTGGCTTTGAAGTGATTACAGACATATGCAACGACATATACCACACAGGATACATACCAAATGAACTAAAAACATCAACTTTCATTGCATTGCCTAAAAAGAATGGTGCAGTTGAATGCAGTGACTTTAGAACAATAAGCCTAATGAGCCATGTTACAAAAATCTTGCTAAAAGTTATACAAGGAAGGATTCAGAATAAAATCAATACTGAATTAGATGAGCAGCAATTTGGATTTAGGAAAAATAACGGGACAAAAGAAGCCATATTCTGCATGAGAACATTAATCGAAAAATACACAGAAGTAAACAAACCAATATATGCCTGCTTCATAGACTACACCAAAGCTTTTGATAGAGTACACCACAAACAACTTATAGAATGCCTAAAAGAGATACATCTAGATGACATGGATATACGACTAATATGCAATCTATACTGGGAGCAAACAGCAATATAAAATATAACAAAGAGTTCTCTACACCCATTGATATAAAAAGAGGAGTAAGACAAGGATGCATCCTATCACCAAGCTTGTTCAATCTATACACTGAGCAAATCTTTAAAAACATCATAGAGATGCCAGGCCTACAAATTAATGGAAAGATAATCAATAACCTAAGATATGCTGACGATACTGTACTACTAGCAGAAAATCTTAAAGACCTACAACAATTACTTAATGAAATAAACACGACAAGCAAAAAATATGGACTAGATATGAATATCAAAAAGACTAAAACTATGATCATAAACAAAGAAAATACTCAAAACCCACAAGTGGATATCAAAATTGAAGGAATAGACCTTGAGTCAGTTCAGAACTATAACTACCTTGGACATACTATAACCAGTGATGGAAAATGTACAACTGAAATAAACAAAAGAATAGGAATGGCAAAAAGTAATTTTAATGTCATGAAGGACATACTAACATCAAAACAAATAACACCAGAGCTAAAACTAAGAATAGCAAAATGTTACATCTTCTCAATATTCCTATATTGTGCTGAAACATGGACATTAGACAAGAAAACAGAACAGAGAATTGAAGCCTTTGAAATGTGGATATATAGAAGAATAGGTAGAATTGGATGGAAGGAAAAGAAAACAAATGACAAAGTCTTAAAACAACTAAAAATGAAAAGAGAACTTCTGAACACAATTAGAACAAGACAAATGCGATTCTTAGGCCATGTTAAAAGACACAACAGCCTACTGAAAGTGATCCTGGAGGGGAAAATACAAGGTAAAAGAGGCAGAGGCAGACCAAGATTAACATGGACGAGTAACATCAAAAGATGGACAAATCAACCGATGACAACCTGCACCATCAAAGCAAGAGATAGAGCAAAATGGCGCTCCATGGTAGCCAACCTTCATTGCGGAGACGGCACTCAATGATGATGATGACCAAGATGTTACATGATCTATTAGATAAAATTTGGGAGAGGGAAGAAATACCTAAAAACTGGAAAGAAGATTATGCAATCAAACTACCAAAGAAAGGAAGATTGCAGGAGTGCACAAATTATAGGGTAAGTATGCTACTATCAGTGTCAGGAAAAATATTAAGCAGAATTTTTCTGGAGAGACTAAAAGAGGCCTTAGAGAAACATTTGAGAGATGAACAAGCAGGTTTTAGGAAGAACAGATCACGTGCTGATCAAATAACTACTCTGCGTTTAACAAAGTTTAGAACTTAGAACTACAGTCCCCACTTTATATTAGATATATAGGTTACGAAAAGGCGTTTGATAGTTTAGACAGAGGAACGCTTTGGAAGTTGCATTACAAGAAGAGTCATTACGAAATCCCACAGAGTTTATTAACCTAATCAAAACAATGTGTGAAGGAATGAAATGTAGTGGAGTGCATGATGGGCAGCTTACAGAAGCATTTGAAATAAGAACAGGAGTAAGGCAAGGATGCCTTGTGTCTCCATTTCTCTTTCTACTGGCTATAGATTGGATTATGAAAATAACTCAAAACAACAGAAATGGGATCCAGTGGTCACTGACCAAACAACTTGATGATTTAGACTTTGCTGATGACATAGCTCTCCTATCACACAGCCATCAACAGATGCAGGATAAAATGAGTATATTAGATGAGAGATCACAACAGCTAGGACTAAAGATTAATAGAGATAAGACCAACATTATGAGAATTAATGCAGTTGGCAATAACCAAATAAAACTAGGAGAAATACCTCTACTAGACGTACAATCTTATATATATCTGGGCAGTAATATAGATAAAGAGGGAGGAACAGAAAATGATACCAAAAGAAGGATATCAAAAGCAAGTGGAGCTTTTGTTGCACTGGGAAACATATGGAAGCCCAAAGAAATTAGGTTAATTACACATTTTCAACTCCAATGTTAAGTCAGTCTTATTATATGGCTGTGAAACATGGAGAACAACAAAATTGAAAATCATGTAGATACAGACTTTCATTAATGAATGTTGCGCAGAATGAAAGGAAGGAAATGGCAGGACAAAATCATTAACATAGAATTATGGAAATGTACCAGTAGATAAATTTACCAGTGGATAAAGAGATATAGCGAAGACGATGGCGCTGGATAGGACACACACTGCGGAAGCCAACTGAGAGTATTACACAACAGGCGGAATTCCCGTGGGAATTTCGGAATCCCCGTGGGAAAAGACAAAGAGGAAGACTAAGGAATTCTTGGAGAAAACAAATAGAAGCAGAGTTGAAGTTAATGGGGAAAACATGGAATGATCTTAAAAGAATGGCAAGAAACAGAACGACTTGGAGAGTGTTTGTTGAAGACTTATGCTCCACATGATGCTGAAAGGTTGAAGAAGAAGAATAAAATGTTTCTAAACTTCGAAACTGTAATCAAGTATTACTACAATGACTTCAGTAATAACAAGTTACTACTCTGCCAATAAAAATCAAATGTTACTACACTGCCAATACTAATTAAATGTTACTAAACTGCCAACAGCAATTACATATTACTACACTGCCTTCAATGATCACATCTTACTGCATTACACCTAATAATTCACGTTACTACAATGAACTCACTGATCAGAACTAGAATGTCAGTCTCCAACAATACTGAACCCATCATTGAGAACTATAATGTCAGTACCCTACAGCACACTATTCCCACTGGTGAGAACTTTAATGTCAGTACCCTACAGCACACTATTCCCACTGGTGAGAACTTTAATGTCAGTACCCTACAACACACTATTCCCACTGGTGAGAACTTTAATGTCAGTACCCTACAACACACTATTCCCACTGGTGAGAACTATAATGTCAGTACCCTACAGCACACTATTCCCACTGGTGAGAACTTTAATGTCAGTACCCTACAACACACTATTCCCACTGGTGAGAACTTTAATGTCAGTACCCTACAGCACACTATTCTCACCGGTGAGAACTATAATGTCAGTATCCTACAGCACACTATTCCCACCAATGAGAACTATAATGTCAGTATCCTACAACACACTATACCCACTGGTGAGAACTTTAATGTCAGTACCCTACAGCACACTATTCTCACCGGTGAGAACTATAATGTCAGTATCCTACAGCACACTATTCCCACCGGTGAGAACTATAATGTCAGTATCCTACGATACACTATTCCCACCGGTGAGAACTATAATGTCAGTATCTTACAATACTGAACCCATCATTGAGAACTATAATGTCAGTATCTTACAATACTGAACCCATCATTGAGAACTATAATGTCAGTACCCTACAGCACACTATTCCCACTGGTGAGAACTATAATGTCAGTACCCTACAGCACACTATTCCCACTGGTGAGAACTTTAATGTCAGTACCCTACAACACACTATTCCCACTGGTGAGAACTTTAATGTCAGTACCCTACAGCACACTATTCTCACCGGTGAGAACTATAATGTCAGTATCCTACAGCACACTATTCCCACCAATGAGAACTATAATGTCAGTATCCTACAACACACTATACCCACTGGTGAGAACTATAATGTCAGTATCCTACGATACACTATTCCCACCGGTGAGAACTATAATGTCAGTATCCTACGATACACTATTCCCACCGGTGAGAACTATAATGTCAGTATCCTACGGTACACTATTCCCACCGGTGAGAACTATAATGTCAGTATCCTACAGCACACTATTCCCACCGGTGAGAACTCTAATGTCAGTATCCTACGGTACACTATTCCACCGGTGAGAAATATAATGTCAGTATCCTACAGCACACTATTCCCACCGGTGAGAACTATAATGTCAGTATCCTACAGCACACTATTCCCACCGGTGAGAACTATAATGTCAGTATCCTACAGCACACTATTCCCACCGGTGAGAACTATAATGTCAGTATCCTACAGCACACTATTCCCACCGGTGAGAACTATAATTTCAGTATCCTACGGTACACTCTTCCCACCGATGACAACAAAATTGTCAATATCCTACAACACTGCATACCTAGCGATGAGAACTATAATTTCAGTATCCAACAAACAGTATTCCCACAAATGAGAACTGGAATGTCAGTATCCTAAAACACACTATTCCTACGAAGAGAATTAGAATAATCTACAACCCTGAGCCCATCAATGATAACTTTTATGTCAGTATCCGAATACATCGAACCCATCAACAAGAACTAGAATGTCAGTATCCTAATACACGGACCCAATATATTCCTACCAATGAGAATTATAATGTCAGTATCCTGCAAACACTGAACCCGTCAATGAGATCTAGACTACCAGTAGCCTTCGACATTGAACTCAAAAATGAGATCTAGAACAGCAGTCTCCTAAAACACACTATTCCCACTAGTGATATAACAGGAAGGCATATGCCTTTTACAATCAAACCTGTATTCAGGGATCATCATGTGCCATACCGGTTGGCGTAGGCGATCATGTCCGTCAACAGTCTTCTATCTATAGTCCAACGTATCAGTTCTATTGTTGACTGTTTTCCGTGCAAAGACACCAAGATATTCAGTATTTTTTCTCTTTGTCGTCCACAATCTTGCTTTCCTTTTATTTTGCCATTTGTAACCAAGTATTCCAACTTTCCTCTTCTCACGATGTGCCCGAAAAATGTTGATTGTTTTTAACTTTAATTATTTTTTTTTAGGAGTTCCCATTTTGTGTTGGCCTCTTTGAGAATTTCACCAATGGTCTTTTTAGCTGCCCAAGGAGCTTTCAACAATCTTCTGAGAAATCTCATCTCTGTGACCTCTAATCGTCTTTTCATTTGTTTGTCTACCGTACATGGTTAGCTTCCATAGGTCAGAATTGGTTCTATATAGCACCGACAAACTCTCTTTCTCACTTCTATTGATATAGATTTGTTGCATAAGGTATTTTTCATTTTTTGAAATGTTATTTTGGCCTGAGCTATTCTACTTTTTATTTCTGTGGTGCATCTTCCATTTGATGTTATTAGTGATCGCAAATACCGTATATGACACGTTGCACCTGTTTCAGATTGGTCATGGATATTTTTATGCTGCATGATGGTGATGATTGTTTCCTTGATATTACTCCTTAAGCATTACTTCTGTTTTATTACTATTCAGACTGAGACCCTTCTTGTTGCTTTCTTTTACTATTATGTCTATCATTTCTTGTAGTTCATTCTCTGTCTCTGCTATTAAGACTGTTTCATCCGCATATCGCAAATTGTTTATGTTGTGACCATTGACTTCAATTCCTATTTTGTCTACTATTGATCTCATAATATATTCGCTGTAAAGTGAAAGCAAATCCGGTGACAGAACACAGCCTTGACTGACTTCGTGTTGTATATATTGGAATTGTCCTGTTTGGTTGTTAAATCGTATAGCTGCTGTTTGTTGCCAGTACATGTTTTTTTATGATTCGCAGATCCTTGCCATCAATGTTTAATTTCTCCAGCATATTGATTATTTCCACATGCTTTACTTTGTTAGCTAATTTTGTGTAGTCTATAAAGCACATATATAGGTCTTTCTTTAACTCTATAGATCTTTCTATCAATGTTCTTAAAATGTATATTGCATTATTGGTGCCCCTTCCTTCCACAAATCAACATTGTTCCTCACTTATTCTTGGTTTTATTTTGTTTCTTACACGTCTCATGATGATCCTTAGTAATATTTTCGTCATATGGTTCATGAGACTAATAGTGCGATGGTCTTCACAATCAGTGGCGTCAGACTTCTTCGGTACGGCTACTAAGATAGAGTTTAGTAGATCTTCGGGTATGTGTCCGGTATTATATATGTCACTGAGTAGTTTTGTTATGACTTATACTCACAGCTCTCCTAATGCGTTTATCTCATCTATTGTTATTTTGTCTGGACCTGAAGCTTTGTCTCTCTTCATATGTTGAATTGCCTCCTCCACTTCACTCTGCATTATTGGTGGTCCTGTGTCTTTGTTGGCATTATTTAGCTCTGGTCTTTCATCATCATAGAGTTGACTGATATATTCTGTCCATCTTTCTATTGTCTTCTCCTGTCCCATTATTATATTTCCTTCCTTTGACCTAACACATCCTGAAACTTTGACTTTTTTCTTTCCCTTAATTCATTTAATTGATTGAGCATAAATTGTGAGGCTTTTTTTTTTGTCGTTTTCTCATTTCTCCCGGCGTCAATTTCTTTTTGTTGATTCTTTTGGTCACTGGTATTACTTCTTTTGATGTTTGTTGAATCGATTGTTTCAGCATTTCCCACTGTTCTCGATGACCTGTATTTTCGCAATAGCGTTATATCTATTTTGTACTGTCGTACTGTACTTATCACTCATCTGCCTATCTACTCTAAGCATATCTTGTTCTAATTGTATTAATCTTGAGAATTTCTGTATCTTTTGCAGTTTTATTCTTATCTTTCCAACTCCAGGTACATGGTCACTATTACAATATGCTCCTGGCCTTGTTTTAACAGATGTTAGCCCATTCCTGAATCTTCTTTGTACCAGTATAAAATCAATTTGATTGTGTATTTTGTTGTCTGGGCTTTGCCATGTCCATAGTCGCCTAGGGTGTTATTTGAACCAAGTGTTAACTATAATCATTTCATGTGTCTTTGCCCAATCTATCCCCTCTGTCATTCATCTCTACAAGGCCATGTCCTCCCAGTCACATTTTGCACTTTAGCTGTTCCTACCTTTGCATTGAAATCCCCTAATATAATCGTTATTTCTTGGGTTTTACACTGTCCCATGGTCATCTCTAGCTCGTTGTAAAAAGTGTCAATGTCTTCTTCTTCGCTATTACTTGTTGATGCATAAGCTTGAATTATGTAGATATCCTTTGGTGTTCATTCAATTTTACAAGCAGAATGAATTCTGTCTGATACTGGACAAAATCCTTTCACTGTTTTACTTCTTTCTCTATATAACATGATGCCTACTCCTCTTTCGTGTGTGGTTCCCCCAGAGTAAATTTCATTTCCACTGTCGCGTTGTAATAATCCTGATCCTTTCCATCTTATTTCACATAGTCCCAATAATGTTCAATTTCATTCTCTTCATTTCTTGGCTGATGTTTTCTAGTCTGCCAACTTGGAAGGCTGATATAATGTTCCAAGTTCCTGTTGTTTCTACTCAGGGATCAGTGGAAGAAAATCTTAACTTAAAGAAATATAAAACAATGCGTAGGGAAGCAGGCTATGGTCAGCTAGCATATCTGATGCATTTCAAAACACAATTAGTTATATAATACATATTTTTGTTTATGCTCAGATCACACTTCGAGATATAATAATTTTAGTTGTGTTCTTAGGACATTCAGCAAGCAATAACATGGCTACGTGAGCTTAAGTGTAAAGGAAAAAGAGGTACAGATACAGCTTTACGTGAGTGAAGGACAACACAATCGAACGACGTTTCGGCTCATTAGGCCTTCAGCGGGAACAGTGGACAGCTCGTACATACACAAACAGATAAGCAAGCAACTAAACTATACACTACATTGTGAAATAATATCTAAATAAGGCAATACTATTCAAAATGAATTAAAAAGTAAAATTCTCTGCAGTTCTTCAATTCCGGATCACGGAAGCAAGAAGGGAGGCTAGGAGTGACTAGGATAACACGTGGGCCGGAAGCCAGGTGGCCACATGGGAAATAATCCTGACTAGACTAACACGTGGACCAGTAGTCATATGACTACGAGGGAAGTGAGCTTAGCTAGAAGTGGCGGGTCGAACGCATGAGCCGAGATCCAGCTGGAAACAGGAATGGTGTTAAGATCGTGAAGTGAGAATTGTCTTAGAATTGAGTATTATAAGAATATAAGAACAAGGTAAGGCGTGATCAGGCACTTTTTTTAGAATCTCCAGGAAAAAAAAGGACAAACAAAATATTTTCTGAGAAGACGTATGGAAGAAGAGATGAAGATGATGGGGAAGACATGCAATGATCTTAAAAGAATGGCAAGTAAAAGAACGGTTTGGAAAGTGTTTGTTGAAGACCTGTATTCCACAGTGAGCTGAAAGGTAGAAGAAGAAGGCGTGATTAGGAACAAGTGATAAAGGTACTGGTACGTAAGTGGACTAATCGACCAACGAGGACAATAGAAGTTGAGAGGGACACCGAAGAGTAGTAGTAGAGTGGAGAATTCCATAGGCAACAACATGAAGAAAAAGATGTGTCATATATCCATCCATCATCCATACATCCATCCAACCACTAACCCATCCATCCATACATCCATCCATACGTCTATCTATGCGTCTGTCTATGTAAATCGTGGTAATTATAGATTTAATAAATATTTTTATTTAATAGTGGTAAATCAAGACTTTATCAATAAGGTTGAAAAACGTTGTAATCACAGACTTATGAGAGTTGATAAAAATGTTAATACTAGATTTAATCAGAAGCGTTAAAAAGGTGTTAACCACAATTTAGTGTTTTGTAAGATTATATTAAAAATAGATTGTGGCCACAAACTATGACGTATCTCACCGTAAACCATTGGAAGTCTTTCCTTTTCGTGAATAGACTTTAGATTTCAGTCTATCGATTATCCAACGAAGAGTGGCACGGCTTTCAGAAAGATGTGCAACCATGCTGGCATTAAAGACAGCAAAAGCTGCAGTGGCATTGTATTTGTCACAATAGCAATCTGGTGTAAATACTGTTTGATTGGAGCAAAACGGTTCTAACCAATGCAGCGTAAATATTAAACAGAACTGGAAAATAAAAGTAACACAATTAGATGTAATCAATAATAATATACAATTTTAGAGGTAAAAGCACATTCGACATGATTTCAAAGATAGGAATGTAGAATCAGCTGATATTTAGACGAGGCAACGGAGACCACGACTCTTAATAATTTTTGTTAGAATACATAACACATTTACACTGCAGCTCAATGAGTTAAAAAGCAGTGTAAAGCCATCAACCTGATCTTAGTCTATCGCAATATAGCTCAAGTAATTCCAGCCATTACTAGAAGAAAACCATCAGTAAAATTGAATTAAGAACATATCATTCTTATTTATTTTATTTTTTCTATTTGTTTCACTTCGCTGTTTCTCTCTCTCTCTCTCTCTCTCTCTCTCTATCTATCTATCTATCTATCTATCTGACACATACGCACACACATTCTCCCTATCCTTTTCTCTTCTTCTCTCAATTCCATATTTTGTTTTTCATTTTTCATTTTTCCTCTCTCTCTCTCTCTCTCTCTCTCTCTCTCTCTCTCTCTGTGTCTTTTTTTCCTCTTCGCTTTATCGTTACTTTTTTCATGAAATAATAATTCGAGGATGAACAAAAAAGGGAAAACGTTATGATAGGAGAGATGTAATATATATATATATAGAAATACTTATAAATATATATCATCATCATCGAGTACCATCTCCGCAACGAAGGTTGGCTACCATAGAGCGCCATTCTGCTCTGTCTCTTGCTTTGATGATACAGGTTGTCATTGGCTGGTTTGTCCATCTTTTGATGTTACTCATCCATGTTAGCCTTGGTCTGCCTCTGTCTATTTTCCCCTCCAGGATACTTTTAGTAGGCTGTTGTGTCTTTAAAACATGGCCCAAAAATAGCATTTGTCTTGTTCTAATTGTGCTTAGTAGTTCTCTTTTCATTTTAAGTTGTTTTAAAACTTCATCGTTTGATTTCTTTTCCTTCCATCCAATTCTACATATTCTTCAATATTTCCACATTTCAAAGGCTTCAATTCTCTGTTCCTTTTTCTTGTCTAATGTCCATGTTTCTGCACCATATAGGAATGTTGAGAAGACATAACATTTTGCTATTCTTAGTTTTAGCCCTGGTTTTATTTGTTTTGATGCTAGTATGTTCTTCATAATTAATATTTATAATTAACTTTCATAATCTTTAAATATTTGGGAACTTTGATGGAAGATGTACAAAAGAAGTAAGATGCAGAATGGCTCAGGCAAAAGCAGCTTTCCAAAAAAAAAAAAAGAGGAAGATACTATGCAATCCATTTTTGACAATAGAAATAAGAAAAAGAGTTCTTAAATGTTATGTAGAGCCAGTCTTAACATATGGATGTGAATCATGGACAATAGGACAACACTCACAAAAATCACTGGAGTCTTTAGAAATGTGGTTTTACAGAAGAATGTTGAGAATACCATGGACAGTTAAGAAGAGTAATGAAAATGTTCTGTAAGAGGTCAACACAAAAAGAGAAACTAATTTTCAATATTAGGAAGAAACAATCATCATTTTTTGGCCATGTAATGAGAAGAGAACAACTGAAATATATTGTGACAACTGGAAAAACCGAGGGACGAAGAGATAGAGGGATGCAAAGAGAGAAAATATCAGACAGCTTAAGAGAATGGCTTGGCAGAAGGTCAACAACAAAAATGATAAAGAACTGTCAAGATCAAAAGTTGTGGAGAGACAAGATCACCTACACCAGTAGGCTCGGTACTTGATAATGATAATGATGTTCTTTATGACATTAAAATTACTTTTTGCCAGTCCTATTCTTTTGTTTATTTCAGTTGTACATTTTCCATCACTGTAAAATGGCAGTGGATAAAGAGATACAGCGAAGACGATGGCGCTGGATAGGACGCACACTGCGGAAGCCAACTGAGACTAATACACAATAGGACCTTTTTAGAATCCCCAGGGAAAAAAGACAAAGAGGAAGACCAAGGAATACTTGCAGAAAATAGATGAAAGTAGAGATGAAGATGATGGAGAAGACATGGAATGATCTTAAAAGAATGGCAAGAAACATAGCAGCTTGGAACGTGTTTGTTGCAGACCTATGCTCCACATGGAGCTCTAAGGTAGAAGAAGAAGATACATGAACTATATGATATTCACAACACAACAATATTAACATCAGCTAAATTGTAAAATCAAACTAACCATGTTAAATGCTCAAGAATTTGATATCTGGCTCATTTACGCCACCAAGATCCTACATGGCCTATTCCTAATTAACAATCTAAATTCTGTCAAGTTTCCCTGTTCCTCCGTCTTGCGTCCCAGCTAGAATGCCACACAAATACGCAGGTCGACATATTAGTCAAAGAAGTCACAACTCGTGTATTTCACGTAAAGTATATGTTTATGCATGTGCGCGGATTAACAAATGCGTGGAATTGGTCCTTTCCTATCACATGGGTGGAGGATAGGGGGTAAATATAATGCCCTTGCTCGAGAAGAGGCATTTCCTATATAGCATTTGTCACATGGGGTCATTTAACTTTTAGGTGGGGGTAGGAACTATTATGTGTTAAACCAGCAAGAGATAGGGACACATATTAAAATTATATTCTTTTTATAACATTAGCATGTCGATTTTTAAAATTGTGTGTGTTTATTATTGTATGTTAATACAGGATCGAAGTCGTGTGTCACATGACCGACCGTACGAATTACTGTATTATAGAGAAGACATGTGACATCAGGTGTTTAGGATTAATAGCCCTCCCGAGTTAATACATGACAGGTGGATCAGAAGAATGGATATATTATGTGGTATGTTGTCCTAGATTGGTGTTTTTGTTGTTGGGTGTGTTTGCTTTCTTGTGGATTGTCACAAGTGGACATTGGAATATGTGTCTCCCGAAGAAAATCCTTTTAGATCTTTGAATGTACCTGGTAGGGCGAGAGAAATTTAGGTTTTTCTAATTACACTATGACTCCCACCTTCTACTATAGTAAACCCATACCAACATAAAAGCCGTTATGTGATAACTTCACCCCACCCTTTTAATAACACCATCCCCTCTCCTGAACATATATTCCTTTGCTAAAATTTCATCATCAGTGACTCATCAACTGTCTACTACTGTTCAGATACAAGTTAGACATATATACTCATAATGACACCTATATTTATTCAATACGAACAGTATTTAAGTGGTGCAAGCAAGCATAAGTGTGTATATATTACTACAAAGCACACAAAATGCTGTTTACGAGATTGATTTTGTTCTTTGTGGCACACGTGTATGGTTATGTGGTTTGCAGGTGGAGTGCACTGGGGTTCCACGGAAGTGATCACTATCCATGTGTCCTCCTAACTAAGAAAAGCAGAAATAGAAGCCAGAAAGAAAGCTCCACACATTCCACTACGAGAAAACAGACCAGGATGTCATTAGAAAATTCAGACATAGGAACAGAGCGCCCCTCGTAGGAGGCAGGAGAGATGGACGCAGCCACCGTGGTGGAATGTAGAAGTCGAGGAAGCTTGGCGAAGCAAGAGACAAACGGCCAAGACATGGCAGAAAGCCAGAAAGCATGGAAGAACACAACCTGAGCCCTTGAAGCATCTGAAAGTAGAGGTCGACCAAAAAATGATGCACTTTAAACTATGTGCTAAGCAGGCTAAGGATGCAAAATAGGATGACTTCTGTAAAAAAAAAAAGTGTGCTCAGAAAAATCGCTAGCCACATTCTGGCGCATTCATTAGAGCATGAATGGCACAACACGAAACAGAGGCATACCAGACTTTCAGAGCACAGGCCGGATATGGCACAAATCTGATGAGAGCAAAGGGAAGGCCCTGCTTACAAGCTACATTGAACAGACGGACCACATAAATGAGGCTGTAAGAATGAGGATACGGGGAATGCTGTCAAAATTGTGTAAGGATGTAGGGCTGGAAGAAGATCTCACAATCACAACCGATACCATTCGCACGACACTTAAAAGGTCACACAACACTGCTCCTGGTCCAGATGATGTTCGGTATGATGACATAGGCGATTTAGCTGACGACGACTTGACAAAACTGGTCAATGAGTTTAACTCCAGCATTCGGAGTGGTCAGATTAAGCAGTGGCTATACAGCTACTTACTACCGCTACCGAAGCCAAACAAGGGCCATTCTCAGATCAGTGCCTACAGAATCATCACAATGCAGAACACTGCGGGCAAGCTGTTGGAGAAAATAATTGCCCGTGTCCTCACCTGTCACCTTGAACAGAAACGCACATTCCCACCCACACCATGTGGTTATAGATATAACAAAGAGACATGGCTCAATGCGGCAGTCTTTGCCTCTGACGTCTTCGAAGGCTTCCACAGACGAGAGGAGACATGTGCTGCTGCTATAGATCTGGAGGATGCATACAACAGGGTACCATTTTAATATCTCATGCATATGTTCCTCAAACTGGCGGTGCACCCCTTTCTCATTAGATGGATCGCCGCGGCACTGTTTCAATGGAAGGTGATACTCAGAGGTGGAAGTTGGTCTTCCGAGCCAACATCCATTTGTCCAGGGCTGCCACAAGGCTCACCATAATTGTCACCAGTTCTATTTAACGTGTACACAATAAAGATCACGGAACAACAGCTGAATGGGAGGGGAAGAACTATGACTTTTGCTGATGATATTCTGGTATATCGACAGGGAAGAGACAGACGGGGAATCGCCTCCACAATGCAAGACGAACTCGATCGCATTTCTTCCTGGTGGGGGGTTTCAGGTGTCTTGGTTAATCCTAATAAAGCATCAGTTTCATGGTTCTCCCTTAACAACCATATCGTTAATACGACCACACCCGTAGTACGAATGGGAGCTGATGAGGTGACCAAGGACAAGTTGATGACATACCTCGGAGTTAAGTTTGATCGCAGCCTCTGTTTTCGGGACCCCGTCGACCATGTGATAACAAAATCCCGCAAAGCAATAGCCGCCTTGAAGGTCATGGCAGCTGCCAACATCGAGAAGAGGCTACTTACTCTTCTGTTACAGGGATTAGTCCTCGCACCAATCGAGTATGCCCTGGCAATTCTTACAGTCAGTACGACTCAAATTGATAGGCTGGAGAAAATACAAAATGAAGCCATGCGCATTATCTTGGGATGCACAAGGGACACTCCCTGTGTAGCAATGATATATCTTCTTGACTTTCCAACCATGGATGACAGAATCAAGATCTGGAGAGCACGAGCATACCTGAAGATTAGTACACATAAAGAGCATGCATTGCACCGCGTGCTCAACACAGGGAAAGGTTTCAGGCTAAAAAGAGGCAAATCATGGGTGGGCCGAGCAGAAGATGTCATCAAACAGGTCTGTGGTCTTACCAACATCAGCGTTGGTGAGGAGTGGATATCAGTGCCTACGTCGTTCAATGGGACTTTCTGGTGTATTGCCACACTCAACAGGAAAAGTAGGGAACAGAATCCGGTCGTGGTTAATGCCGTGGTCAACGGTCTCATCTGCGATAACACCGACGAGAAAGATGCAGTCATCTATACAGACGGATCTGTAAGACGACACCAAAGAGGTGCATGGGCATTTACAGCACGCTCGGCAGGCAGAATAGTCAAAGAAGACAGTGGTACATACGTCATGACCACGAGTAGCGTGACAATGGAAGTGGCAGTGACCAAGGAATTCAAATGGTTAGAGTCACAAGACTACACCCATGCATTTATACTGAGTGATTCGATGAGCATGATAAAAAATTGGAGGCGGGCTCTGTATGCATGCAATGGGTAGAGTCGTTACAGTAATCCAAAATACGTAAGGTCACCTTTGTCTATGTCCCTGGACATGCGGGAGTACGGGGAAATGAAAGAGCGGACAGGCTGGCTAGCTGCGCTGTCGTTGAGGACGGGCAACCAATGGATTGGGCGGACATCATCAATGCCCTCCGAGATGTAGGAAAAGCACAGGACTTCGACAAACACAGATCCCCGTCATTTCTTCGGATGATGGAAATGGAAGTTAAAGTGGGCACAGCCAGAAATGAGAAACTTAGTGGCCGTGTAAGAAGACTTATCAACCAACATAGAACTGGAGTCGTCAGTCGCTGGACACTGCGGGAATTGCAATGGAGGGGATCTGAGCACCTATGGACATGTTCGGAGTGCAATGATGATGACCCGCAAATAACTCAATAACTCAATGTATGGTTATGTACACATGCTTTTTAGCACATATGTTCGGTGTGCACACCCACAGTTACATATACACAGTTTATACGTATCTTGTACGCACTTCCCCATATTTTTAGATCCCTTCCCTTTTATCTCTCACCCGACAGCCTGGTCAGTGAGATATATAGTTAGTCAGCCCGCCCACCTATTTTCATCATGTACCATACCGATTGGCGTAGGCGATCATGTCCTTCCACAATCTTCTATCTACAGTGCATCGTATCAGTTCTGTTGTTGACTGCTTTCCATGCCATGACACCAAGCTATCCAGTATTTTCTCTCTTTGTCGTCCGCGATCTCTCTTTCCTTTTATTTTGCCAGTTGTAACCAAGTATTCCAACTTTAATCTTCACACGATGTGCCCGAAAAATGTTGATTGTTTCTTTGTGATGTTTTTTAGGAGCTGCCTTTTTGTGTTGGCCACTTTGAGAACTTCCTCATTGGTCTTTTTAGCTGTTCAGGGAACTTTCAACATTCTTCTGAGAAATCCCATCTCTGTGGCCTCTAATCGTCTTTTCATTTGTTTGTCTACTGTCCAAGATTCGCTTCCATAAGTCACAATTGGTTCTATATAGCACGGGTGAACTATCGTTCTCATTCTATTGACATAGATTTGTTGCATAAGATATTTTTCATTTTCTGAAATGCTATTTTGGCCTGAGCTATTCTACTTTTTATTTCTGTGGTGTATCTTCCATCTGATGTTATCACTGTGCCCACGTATTTGACGCGTTGCACTTGTTTCAAATTTGTCCTGTTTATTTTTATGCTGCATGATGGTAATGATTGTTTCTTTGATATGACCATTACTTCTGTTTTCTTACTATTCAGACGGAGACCTTTCTTGATGCTTTCATTTACTATTATGTCTATCATTTCTTGTAGTTCATTCTCTGTCTCTGCTATTAAGACTGTGTCATCCGCATATCGCAAATTATTTATGTTGTGGCAGTTGACTACAATTCCTATTTTGTCTACTATTGATCTCATAATATATTCGCTGTAAAGTGAAAACAAATCTGGCGACAGAACACAGCCTTGTCTGACTCCTTGTTTTATATATTGGAATTGTCCTGTTTGGTTGTTAATTCGTATAGCTGCTGTTTGTTGCCAGTACATGTTTTTTTATGATTCGCAGATCCATGCCATCAATGTCTATTTTCACCAGCATATTAATTATTTCCACATGCTTTACTTTGTCAAATGCTTTTGTGTAGTCTATAAAGCACATGTATAGATCTTTCTTTAACTCTATAGATCTTTCTATCAGTTCTTAAAAAGTATATTGCATTATTGGTGCCCCTTCCTTCCACAAATCCACATTGTTCCTCACTTATTCCTGGTTTTATTTTGTTTCTTACACATCCCATGATGATTCTTAGTAATATTTTCGTCATATGGCTCATGAGACTAATAGTGCGATGGTCTTCACAATAAGTGGCGCTTGACTTCTTCGGTATGGCTACAAAGATAGATTTTAGTAGGTTTTCGGTTATGTGTCCAGTGTTATATATATTGTTGAGTAGCGTTGTTATGACTTATATTCCCAGCTCTCCTAATGCATTTATCTCTTTGATTGTTATTATGTTGGGACCTGGAGTTTTGCCTCTTTTCATGTGTTGAAATGTGTCCTCCACTTCACTCTGCATTATTGGTGGTCCTGAGACTTAGTTTTAATTGTTTAACTCTGATCTTTCATCATCATAGAGTTGACTGATATATTTTGTCCAACTTTCTATTGTCTTCTCCTGTCCCATAATTATATTTCCTTCCTTTGACCTAACACATCCTGAAACTTTGACTTTTTTCTTTCCCTTAATTCATTTAACTGATTGTGCATAAATTTAGAGTCTTTCTTTTGTTGTTTTTTCCATTTCTTCACATTTCTGTTTTAACCATCCGTCCTTTACTTCTCTGCATTTGTTCTGGATCTATTTGTGCCATATTATATATGTCCGTTTTTCTTTCTTATGTTTTCGTCTTTTCTACATTAGTTCTACTATTTCTCCTGGCGTCAATTTCTTTTTGTTGATTCTTTTGGTCACTGGTATAACTTCTTTTGATGTCTGTTGAATCGATTGTTTGAGCATTTCCCACTGTTCCTCGATGCCCTGTATTTTCTCAAAAGCATTATATCTATTTTGTACTATTGTGCCATACTTATCACTCATCTGTCTATCAACTCTAAGCATATCTTGTTCTAATTTTGTATTTCTTGGGGATTTCTGTGCCTTACACAGTTTTATTCTTGTCTTTCCAACTACTGGTACTTGATCACTATTGCAATCTGCTCCTGGCCTTGTTTTAACAGACGTCAGCCCATTCCTAAATCTTCTCTGTACCAGTATAAAATCAATTTGATTGTGTACTTTTTTTGTCTGGGCTTTGCCATGTCCATAGACGCCTAGTGTGTTGTTTGAACCAGGTGTTAACTATAATCATTTCATGTGTCTTTGCCCAACTTATCCCCTCTGTCATTCATCTCTCCAAGGCCATGCCCCTCAATCACATTTTGCAACTTTAGCTGCTCCTACCGTTGCATTGAAATCCCCTAATATAATAGTTATTTCTTGGGGTTTACCTTGTTTATTATAGAGTGCTTATATATCCTTGTTTATTATACAGCGCTTATATATCCTTGTTTATTATAGAGCACTTATATATCCTTGTTTATTATAGAGCGCTTATATATCCTTGTTTATTATAGAGCACTTATATAATCTTGTTTATTATAGAGTGCTATAAACCCTTGTTTATTATAGAGCGCTTATATATCCTTGTTTATTATAGAGCGCTTATAAACCCTTGTTTATTATAGAGTGCTAATATATCCTTGTTTATTATAGAGCGCCTATATACCCTTGTTTATTATAGAGCGCTTATATACCCGTGTTATTATAGAGCGCTAATATATCCATGTTTATTATAGAGTGCTTATATACATTGTTTATTATAGAGCACTTATATATCCTTGTTTATTATAGAGCGCTTATATACCCTTGTTTATTATAGAGCGCTTATATACCCATGTTTATTATAGAGCGCTTATATATCCTTGTTTATTATAGAGCGCTTATATACCCTTGTTTATTATAGAGCGCTTATATATCCTTGTTTATTATAGAGTGCTTATATATCCTTGTTTATTATAGAGCGCTTATATACCCATGTTTATTTTAGAATGCTTATATATCCTTGTTTATTATAGAGCGCTTATATATCCTTGTTTATTATAGAGCGCTTATATACCCGTGTTATTATAGAGCGCTAATATATCCATGTTTATTATAGAGTGCTTATATACATTGTTTATTATAGAGCACTTATATATCCTTGTTTATTATAGAGCGCTTATATACCCTTGTTTATTATAGAGCGCTTATATACCCATGTTTATTATAGAGCGCTTATATATCCTTGTTTATTATAGAGCGCTTATATACCCTTGTTTATTATAGAGCGCTTATATATCCTTGTTTATTATAGAGTGCTTATATATCCTTGTTTATTATAGAGCGCTTATATACCCATGTTTATTTTAGAATGCTTATATATCCTTGTTTATTATAGAGCGCTTATATATCCTTGTTTATTATAGAGCGCTTATATATCCTTGTTTATTATAGAGTGCTTATATATCCATGCGAAGAAACACAAGGGAAAAGAGAACGCCAGAATAAGGCATGGATGACAGCAGAGACCCTGGACAAAATTAAAGAAAGAAAGAACAAGAAAGCAGACATAAATAAAAGCAAAACGAGAAGTAATAAAGCCAAGACACAGGAAGCTTACACAGAGGTGAACAAAGAAGTGAGAAGATGCATTAAAAGGGATAAGAGAAAATATATAGATGAACTAGCTAAAGAGGCAGAAGAAGCATAAAATAAAGGGAATATGAAAGAACTGTACAACAGCACAAAGAAATGAAGTGGAAAATACAAACAGATCAATGACTTTATTAAAGATAAGAAAGGAAATCTGCTTAGTAATATAAGGTAACAAATGGAGAGATGGAAAGAGCACTTTGAAGAACTTTTGAATAGACCCGGCTCAAATAATCCTCCAGATATACTACCAGCAGAGGAAGAGTTACACGTTAACTGTGGAAAACCAAGCATAGAAGAAATAATGAAAGCCATCAATCTATTAAAAAATGGTAAAGCCACAGGACCAGATGAAATTCCTTCGGAAGCCATCAAAGCAGATATTAACACCTCTACTAAGATGCTACATAATCTATTAGATAAAATTTGGGAGAGGGAAGAAATACCTAAAGACTGGAAAGAAGGTTATATGATCAAACTACCAAAGAAAGGAAGTTTACAGGAGTGCACAAATTATAGGGGAATTATGCTACTATCAGTGCCAGGAAAAATATTAGGCAGAATCATTCTGGAGAGACTAAAAGAGGCTATAGAGAAACACTTGAGAGATGAACAAGCAGGTTTTAGGAAGAACAGATCATGTGCTGATCAAATAACTACTCTAAGTATAATAGTTGAACAAAGTTTACAACTAAAATCCCCACTTTATATTGGATTCATAGATTACGTAAAGGCATTTGATAGTTTAGACAGAAGAATGCTTTGGAAGTTGCTGAGTCATTACGGAATCCCCATAAAGTTTATTAACCTGATAAAAACAATGTATGAAGGAACAAAATGTAGTGTGGTACATGAAGGACAGCTTACAGAAGCACTTTAAATAAGAACAGCAGTAAGGCAGGGATGCCTTCTGTCTCCATTTCTCTTTCTACTGGCCATAGATTGGATTATGAAAATAACTCAAAACAACAGAAATGAAATCCAGTGGTCACTGATCAAACAACTTGATGATTTAGACTTTGCTGATGACATAGCTCTCCTATCACACAGCCATCAATAGATGCAGGATACAATGAGCATACTTGATGAGAGATCACAACAGTTAGGGCTGAAGATTAATAGAGATGAGACTAACATTATGAGAATTAATACAGTTGGCAATAACCAAATAAAACTAGGAGAATTACCTCTATTAGATGTACAATCTTACATATATCTTGGCAGTAATATAGATAAAGAGGGAGGAACAGAAAATGATACCAAAATAAGGATATCAAAAGCAAGTGGAGCTTTCATTGCACTGGGAAACATATGGAAATCCAAAGAAATTAGGTTAAATACAAAAATAAAAATTTTCAACTCAAATGTTAAGGCGGTCCTATTATATGACTGTGAAACATGGAGAACAACAAAATTGATAATCACGAAGATACAGACTTTCATTAATGGATGCTTACGTAGGATAAAAGGATGGAAATGGCAGGACAAAATCACTAACATAGAATTATGGAAATGTACCAGTCAAACACCAATTGATAAAGAGATACAGCGAAGACGATGGCGCTGGATAGGACACACACTACGGAAGCCAACTGAGAGTATTACACAACAGGCCCTTTTTTGGAATCCCCAGGGGAAAAGACAAAGAGGAAGACCAAGGAATTCTTGGAGAAGACAGATAGAAGCAGAGAAGATGAAGGGGAAGACATGGAATGATCTTAAAAGAATGGCAAGAGACAGAACGACCTATGAAGACCTATGTTCCACTGAGAGCTAAAAAGGTAGAAGAAGAAGAAGCTTATATATCCTTGTTTATTATAGAGCGCTTATATATCCTTGTTTATTATAGAGCCCTTATTTATCCTTGTTTATTATAGAGCGCTCACAAATGTTTGCTCTTGCAATTTCTTTCATCTCCAGGAATTACTTATTACAGAAACCTTCTTTTGTAAGGTATCCTATTTGGGTCCCAACCTGCATAGTTTAATCACAAATATTATATAGACTGCACATCATCATGGGGTACCGTGCCTACTGGTGTAGGTGATCATGTCTCTCCACAACTTTCGATCTCATTAGTTATTTATCATTTCTGTTGTTGACCTTCTGCCAAGCCATTGTCTTAAGCTGTATGGTATTTTTTTCTCTTTGCTTCCCTCTATCTCTTCGTCCCTCGATTTGTCCAGTTGTTACAATATAAAAGAAGCCATATTCTGCATGAGAACATTGATCGAAAAGTGCACGGAAGTAAACAAATCAATATATGCCTGCTTCATAGTCTACATCAAAGCTTTTGATAGAGTACACCAAAAACAACTTATAGAATGCCTGAAAGAGCTACATCTAGATGACATGGACATATGATTAATATGTAATCTATACTGAGAGCAAACAGCAATAATAAAATATAACAAAGAGAACTCTACACCTATTGATATAAAAAGAGGAGTAAGACAGAGATGCATCCTATCACCAACCTTGTTCAATCTATACACTGAGCAAATTTTTAAAAACATCATAGAGATGCCATGCCTACAAATTAATGGATAGATAATCAATAACCTAAGATATGCTGGCGATACTGTACTACTAGCAGAAAATCCTAAAAATCTACAACAATTACTTAATGAAATAAACATGACAAGCAAAAAATATGGACTAGATATGAATATCAAAAAGACTGAAACTATGATCATAAACAAAGAGGATACTCAAAACCCACAAGTGGATACCAAAATTGAAGGAACAGACCAGGAGACAGTTCAACACTACAACTACCTTGGACATACTATAACCAGTGATGGAAAATGTACAACTGAAATAAACAAAAGAATAGGAATGGCAAAAAGTAATTTTAATGTCATGAAGAACATACTAACATCAAAACAAATAACACCAGGACTAAAACTAAGAAAAGCAAAATGGTATATCTTCTCAATAGTCCTATATGGTGCAGAAACATGGACATTATACAAGAAAACAGAACAGAGAACTGAAGCCTTTGAAATGTGGATATATAGAAGAATAGGTATAATTGGATGGAAGGAAAAGAAAACAAACGATGAAGTCTTAAAACAACTAAAAATGAAAAGAGAACTACTAAACACAATTAGAACAAGACAAATGCGATTTTTGGGCCATGTTAAAAGACACAACAGCCTACTATAAGTAATCCTGGAGGGGAAAATACAAGGTAAAAGAGGCAGAGGCAGACCAAGACTAACATGGACGAGTAACATCAAAAGATGGACAAATCAGCCTATGACAACCTGTATCATCAAAGCAAGAGATAGAGCAGAATGGCGCTCCGTGGTATCCAACCTTCGTTGCGGAGAAGGCACTCGATGATGATGATGCTACAATATATTCCAGCTATTCGATTCTCATTACATGGCCAAAAATGGTGATGGTTTCTTCCTAATATTGGAAATTAGCTCTCTTTTTGCTCTGGCCTTTTTCATACCGTTTTCATTACTCTTCTTAGCTGTCCATGGTATTCTCAACATTTTTCTCTAAAACCACATTTATAAAGCCTCCAGTGATTTTCTTGTCTGCTTCCTTGTGTCCATGATTCACATCCATATGTTAAGACTGGTTCTACATAACATTTAAGAGGTCTCCAAGATGGTGGATCTAGTCCACGTCCTCTCGATCGATGCAGAAAATGCACCCAGGGTCTGATTAATTTCGGATCTTCATTGCACTTTTCTGCGTTAAAGTCAAAATGATGATATGCTTGATACATGCTAAAGCGAGGTCGTAGGCCGACGGCAGTCTGTTTTTGACGAATCAAGTGTTGTGAGTGAGACCTTCCACCGTCTAGACTTGATCTGCGCTTTACGTCACATTGGTACTGTTCATGATCGTTGTTGGAATTCTTGGACGCAAGTTATTTCCATGTTACACATTAATGTAAACTACTTCGCCAGCCGCAGATTTTTCTCTTTGGGGAATTTGCTTCGTGTTTTGTTCGTCGTAGGCTGTTTACACTTGAGTAATCAGACAGAAATCTAAAGGGATTAAGATTATTTGTTCGGCTACATTGTTGTGTGCTACGTCATCGTAATGGTTCCCAGACCGGCCGTGCGCAAATCTTACGGTCTGCTGTTTGATGTGCGACGGGGAAAATTTGACGACTGACTGTGTGTCTATATATTCGGAATTGGAGTCATCAACGATAGCCTAACATCATCAAGTGCTACGACGATCATCATTTTCGGGAGGACGTGAACTTCCATGGTATATGGTGGATAGGCGGCAGGAACCATTGAAGGCTATGTCTGAAAAGTGTTCCTTCTTGCAGTTTCCTCATATTCCAAGTCCGGCTTGTTGCAGGAGCTACTGAGTTAAGTGCTCTGTGCACACCGTGAGCTGTGTGTCTCATCCGTTTTCATCCTGTTTCGATATCCCGCTTGTTTACCATGAATGATGATGTAGTATGACGGGGAACAGTTGGCTGTGTTCACTTTCTGCAAGGTTTCGCTTTATGTCTTTTGGCGTGTGCTGAGACTGCTACGATGGGGACTACATTTACCTTTCTTTGTTTGGGAGATGAGTTAGTAATTCGGATGATTCCACTGGCACGGGCAGTTGAGCAATTATGGATTTTAATTCGTTTGCAGTGATACCGAGGCCTTCCATAACCAATAACCAACAACATTTAAGAACTCTTTTTCTTGGTTCTATTGACAAAAGTAGATTGCACAGTATCTTCCCAATTTTGTGGAAAGCTTCTTTTGCCTGAAACATTCTGCATCTCAGCTCTGCTTTACAACTATCATTTGAGGTTAATATTTTATTCCCAGGTATTTAAATTCATTTACCTGTTTTTATATTGTTGCACTTGTCTTTATTCTACACTGCGGTGATGTCATTTTCCTTGTTGTTACCATTATTTCTGATTTTTTCCTAAAAAGCTGAGTCCCTTATTTTTGCTTTCTGTTACTATAATGTCTATCATTTCTTGTAACTCATTTTCACTCTTAGAGATTAAGACTTTATCGTCAGCATACCTTAAATTATTTATATTATGCCCCTTATGGATCTTAAAATAGTCTTACTATACATACTAAAGGGATCCGCGATAGCTCAGTGGTTAGTGAACTGGACTACAAAGGACAAGAGAAGAGTTCGGTCTCATCCGACGGCTTCCGGTTCACCCAGCCTTTAATGGGTACAGGAGTTTTTTTCTGGGAAAGTAAAGCGGCACGGGCGTAATATCGACCACATTACCCCAAAAATCATGAGCCGAAGGTCTGTAAAATGAATGGTCACTAACACCATATTCCCTATACGCCACTTGGTTTGACAGGGATACTATATATTTTTTATTTTATAGATATTAAACAAATCTGGTGACAGCACACAACCTTGCCTAACACCCTGTTTTATTTGTTGAAACATTCCCAATTGATTTCCAGTTCTTATGGCCGCTGTTTGTTGCCAGTACATGTTCATGTCATTCTTAGATCTTTGCTGTCTACGTTTGTAAAAAAAAAAGAGTAAAAAGTCCCCGTCACGCAAAGTGGCGTATAGGGAATATGGTGTTAGTGACCATAAGTTTTACAGACCATCAGCACATGATTTTTGGGGTAATGTGGTCGGCATTACGCCCGCCACGCTTTACTTTCCCAGACAAAATCCGGTACCCATTTAAGGCTGGGTGAACCCGGAAGCCGTCGGTTGGGATCGAACCCTACCTCTTGTCCTTTGTAGTCCAGTTCACTAACCACTGAGTTATCGCGGCTCCCTGTCTACGTTTGTGCTTTCAACAATTCTGATTATTTCTTGATGCTTTACTTTGTCAAATACTTTGGTATAATCTATTAAATATAGGCATAGACGGTATTCACCTCTATGGCTCTTTCTACTAAATATCTTATGAAGTATATGATATTGTTCGTTCCTTTACCTCAACAAAACCACACTGTTCATCGCTAATTTCTGGACTGATTTTGTTTCGCACTCTTCGCGTGATTATTCTTAGTAATATCTTAGTCATGTGACTCTTAAGGCTTATTGTACTATGATCATCGCATTCAATCGCACCCGATTTCTTTGGTAGGGCTATGAATATTGATTTGAGTATGTCGTCTGGTATATATCCGCTGTTGTAGATATCATTCAATATTTTTGTTATTATTTCTATTCCAAAATCAACCATGGCTTCAATCTCTTCTTTAGTTATATTATCTGATCTAGGAGATTTTACTGCTTTCCAATTGCACAAAGCGTTTTCCACTTCTTTGAGTATTCCTGCTTCTTCCCCAGTATCCTTAATATTTCCTTCTGTTCGTTCATCGTCATTAAGATCTTTAATTTATTTTGTCCATCATTCCCTTATGCTTTCTTGTTCAATCAACAGTTCTCCTTTGTTTGATCTTAAACAAGCAGTGTGGGTTTTCTTCTTATTAATTCTTCAATTTGTTTGTATATAAATTTAACATCTCTTTTTTTTTTTGTTGCAATTCAATCTCTTTGCATCTATATTTTAACCATGCTTATTTTTGCTTCATTGCATTTTGTTACAATTTATTTATTTAATCTCTTATACTCATCTTTGCTATCCATATTTCTTCTTGTTGTATCTTGTAGCTGTAAAATGTCACCTGTCAGTTATTTCTTTCTTGAAATTGTTCTTTTTGGTGGAATAAACTTTTTTGATGTTTACTGCATTGATTCTTTAAAAATTTTCCACTGTTCGTCAATGTTTTGTATCTTTTCTATTACATTGTACCTGTTCTGAGGTGTTTCCTATCATGTTGTGCATTCTTGCCCAATCAGTAAGTTTGTCACCTCATCTATTTCTCTCTTCTAAGCCACAACAACCAACCACTTTTTCAAATGTTTCCTACTTGTGCATTGAGATCCCTAGAACTGTGGTGTTTTTCATGTGGCTTGCATTGGCGAAGTGCATATAAGCTCATAGTAAAGTTTATCAACTGTTTCCTCTTGACTGCTGTTTGTGTATACACTTGAACGAGATTAATATCTTTTGGCTTTACATTCAATTTTACAAAAAGGACTCTGTCTGATAGTGTCCAAAAGCCTTTCACTGTTCTTGATCTTTCATTAAAGATGATACCTACTCCTCTTTGGTGTTCACTACTTCCAGAATAGATGAGTTTATATTCACCAGAGGATATCTCCCCTGATCCAGTGTATCTCATTTCACACAGTCCCAATAAATGTAAATCCATCTTTTACATTTCCTGTTTGATGTTTGATGGTTGACGTGAAGCTAAACTACTCATTTTAAATTTTAAGACTGACCAAGGTAAACATCTAACAAAAACAACATATAAAGACCTTGATAATAAGGTGACAAACTCGGCAAGCAAAGATACAAGAACATATCTAGATAATCTGGCTGTTGAAGCAGAATTAGTCTCCAAGATCAGGAAATAGAAAAGTGTTATAACAATCTCCCTTACATCAAATAGCGGACTTGTTATGAGTAAAGGCCAAAACAATAAGATAGCAAATGTCCGAAAGTAAGAAGAAACAATCAACTGTGTTGGCCTTGTAAAGAGAACAGCATAGCCGGAATAGATTGTAACAACTGGGAAAATTGAGGGATCAAGAGATAGAGGGAAGCAAAGAGAAAAGATACCAGACAGCTTAATAGAATGACTTGGCAGAAGGTTAACAACAGAACTAATAAATATTTGTCGGGATCGAAAGATGTGGAGAGACATGATCATCTACGCCAGCAGGCCCGGTGCTTGATGATGATGTTATGACTAAAGATGGGACTTTACTAACTGCCAGTGTTAACAGAAAAAGCACTATGGCTGAACATTTCAAAGAAATTATTAACCGCTCGCATCCCAGTCATCTGATGCAGTTTGAAACAGATGCACTAACTCCACATCTAAACATCGCTATTAAAGAAATCACTAAAACAGAAATAGATTTAGCAGTGAAACACATGGCTAATAATAAAGCTTCTGGCGAAGATTTAAAAAAAACTGCAAACATACTAAAAGCTTTTAATACTCAAAACTAATTCCCTTGAAAAAAAAAGTTATTTAATAAAATTTGGGATGAGGAAAAGTTCCTACAAAACAAAAGAAAAGAATCATTATGAAATCCCATAAAAAAAAACAATATTAAAGATTGCAATAACTTGAGAGGAATAACTGTTTTATCACTTACCTCCAAAGTTTTGTGTAAAATCATGCCGATGAAAATAAAAGATGCAATAGATTGTATTATGCATGGTCACAGCTGTCTGGGCCAAATATTTACTGTAAGAATTATATTAGTAGAACATGCAGAAAAACAACACAACTACCATTAATCTTTAACTTCATTTATTTAAAAAAAGACATTTAACAGTACTACTACTACTACTACTATCCTTCCTCTGTTGCCGTTGGCGTCGAGGGGAGAAACAATCTCCGATTCTTTGCTCTTCTGTTGGCCTCTTCTGATGTTATTCCTCCTAGTGATTCTAGTATTCCCTTTATCCATCTCTTTCTCGGTCTTCCTCTTAATCTGACGTTTTCGTAGCGTTTGTTTATGGCTCTTTGATTCATTGTTAGTTCTTTCTGTCTTGTTATGTGGCCGAACCAATTTATCTGTTGTTTCTTTATGTATTTGATGGCTGGTTCAATTTCGAGTTTCTTCCTCAGGTCAGTGTTTCTTACTCTGTCCCTTAAGCTGTTTCCTGTCATTCTTCTGACACATTTCATTTCGGTGGTCGTTATCTTTCTTATTGTTCTAGAGTCCAGCGTCCAATTCTGGCACTGATAGCACAGAGTTGGTAGAAAAATGTATTTGTATATTGCCCTTTTTGATTCCGTAGTTATTGCTTTGTTTTTCAATAGTGTTGATACTTGGCCTATAACTTGGCATGCTTTGTTACACCTTATATCTATCTCTGTCTCTTGGTTGTTGTCTTTTGTTAGCGTGCTACCCAGATATTTAAAATTGTCAACTTGCTTCAAAGATGTATTATCTATAATGATGTTTAGTTTTTCTTTCTTTCTCGCTATTGCCATTACTTCGGTTTTGTTTATGTTGATCTTCATGTTGTATTGTTTACAAGTGTTGTTTAGCCTGTTGATATGTTCTTGTAGGTCCTCAGTTGTTTCATGTATCAGAACTTACATTTAACAGTACAGGAGAAAAACAGTGGGACAAAAGAAGCTATATTCTGCATGAGGACATTAATCGAAAAGTACACAAAAGTAATCAAACCAAAATATGCCTGCTTCATAGACAGAATACCAAAGCTTTTGATAGAATACACCACAAACAACTTATAGACTGCTTAAAATATATACATCTAGATGATATGAACAAACGACTAATATGTAATTTATCCTGGGGAAAAAAAAGGCAATAATAAAATATAACAATGAGAACTCTACACCCATTGATATAAAAAAGAGGAGTAAGACAGGGATGCATCCTATCACCAAGCTTGTTCAATCTATACACTGAGCAAATCTTTAAAAAATTCATAGAGATGCCAGGCTTAAACATTAATGGAAAGATAATCAATAACCTAAGATGTGCTGACGATACTGTACTACTAGCAGAAAATCCTAAAGATCTACAACAATTACTTAATGAAATAAACATACCAAGCAACAATTATGGATTAGATATGAATATCAAAAAGACTGAAACTATGATCACAAACAAAGAAAATACTCAAAACCCACAAGTGGATATTAAAAATTGAAGGAATAGACCCGGAGACAGTTCAGAACTACAACTACCTTGGACTTACTATAACCAGTTATGGAAAATGTACAACTGAAATAAACATTTTGGAGGCGAAGGCGCGCCTCACAGCGACAGAGCTGGAAGTTGTCAGCGAACCACAGTTGATGGCTTGCGCCAGGATCGGTGAACTAGAACCATCCAGACCCTGCTCCACCTCTCCGTGGTGCCTCTAGTAACAAACTAACCTGTCTAGTCTGGCCAATCGTGTAGGGATCGAAAAAGGAAGACAACCCGGTACTCAAAAATGTCATGCTGAAGTCGGATGTATTGGGCCGAAAGGCGCAAATATCACAGTTCTACTGTAAACAAACACACAACGCAGACACGCCCACTTAACGTCCTTTTAAGGCGGATGATGAAGAGGTATTCTCCTTACTTTAGTCATTGGGTGAACGCAAGCAAGCAAACAAATAAACAAAAGAATAGGTATGGCAAAAAGTAATTTTAAAGCAATGAAAAATATACTAACATCAAAACAAATAACACCAGAACAAAAACTGAGAATGTTACACTCTTTTCAACATTCATGTATGGTGCAGAATTGAGAAATATGAACATTAGACAAGAAAGCAGAACAGAAAATTAAAGCCTTTGAAATGTGGATTTATAGAAGAATATAGAAGAGATTATGCATGCGTTGTGTCCACCTTTCCCATTATAGGCATTACAATTTACAATAATGAAAGGAACTAATTGTATAACTAGAGGAGAAACTTTATGTGCGTTTTAAATAACAAACACAATTATAATTGCTTACCTTCGTAATCGGGTGTCCGGTTAGCGCAATCGATAGGCGGTTGGTTTACCACGGCAACAGCCGGGGTTCGTAATCCTGGCGAGGACACCTGGGTTTTACTAATTCCCTAAAAATTAGTAGGAGCCGCGATAGCTCAGTGGTTAGTGAACTGGACTACTACGGACAAGGGGTAGGGTTCGATCCCAACCGACGGCTCCGGGTTCACCCAGCCTTAAATGGGTACCGGATTTTTTCTGGGAAAGTAAAAGCAGCACGGGCGTAATACCGACCACATTACCCCAAAAATCATGTGCTGAAGGTCTGTAAAATATAGGGTCACTAACACCATATTTCCCTATACGCCACTTGGCGTGACGGGGGGTACTTTACTTTTACTTTACCTTCGTAATCGTGATTGTGTCTGTTCGCTCAAAACCCAACTGAGAATTTGTAAATAATATTGGTTACGTAAAATACAAAAAATGTAACGTTATGTTGGTTGCTAGGAGACTTAACACATTCAGAGGCCGGTAGGAATAGAGAGTTTACCATCAGAGAAGGGGAAATAACAATACGAGTCTGAATACACTGTCTCCAGTTTGAATGAAATTCCCGTGTGTTGCCGGGGTCTCATTATGAGGGAGGTAAAGAATAGTGGCACTGTCACCTTCCAGGCATGTCGTAAGATGCGACTAAGGAGGGTTATCGATGTCTTGACAAGCTGTCATTGTAAAAAGTGTTGTTATGGAAACAGAGCCATAGATTTTAGAAGCAGTGATCTCCGCAATATTTGCCATTTTGGCACGCAAGGTTTCTGTTTTTGAGATTGTGGTTCTGCCCTATGTGACGTCTTTGACTCGAAAGGACAATAGATAGATAGTTTGAATGAGTTCTCTCTCTCAAATCTGTGTACATTGTCTGTCTCCATTCAGTATACGATGTCTGTCTCCAGTCTGAATAAGTTCTGAATCTCTAGTCTGAATAAGTTCTCTCTCTCTCCATTCCGTATACGTAGTCTGTCTCTAGTCTGTATACGTTGTCTGTCTCTAGTCTGTATACGTTGTCTGTCTCTAGTTTGAATAAGTTCTGAATTTCTAGTCTGAATAAGTTCTCTTTCTCTCCATTCTGTATACGTAGTCTGTCTCTAGTCTGTATACGTTATCTGTCTCTAGTCTATATACGTTGTCTTTCTCCAGTCTGTATACGTTATTTGTCTCTACTCTATATACGTTGTCTGTCACCAGTCAGTATACGCTGTTTGTCTCTAGCCTATAAACGTTGTCTGTCTCTAGTTTGTATACGTTGTATGTCTCTAGTCTATAAACGTTGTCTTTCTCCAGTCTGTATACGTTGTCTGTATACGTTGTCTGTCTACAGTCTGTATACATTGTCTGTCTCTATTCTGTATATATTGTCTGTCCCCAATCTGTATACGTTGTCTGTCTCCAGTCTGTATACATTGTCTGTCTCTATTCTGTATATATTGTCTGTCCCCAATCTGTATACGTTGTCTGTCTCTAGTCTGTAAACGTTGTCTGTCTCTAGTCTGTAAACGTTGTCTGTCTCTAGTCTTTATATGTTGTTTGTCTACATTCTGTATATATTGCCCTTCTCTATTCGGAATAAAATGTCATTAATCTTTAATTCTAGTGACGTCATCGCAGTCGGGACATTCCCATATCCGCTCTGCCCCCCGTTTCAGTAACTGCCGGAGTGTTCTTCTACTGATTGCTCCTGTCCTGCATTGCTTGAAGTGTTCGTCTACTTATTGTTCATATCCTGCATTGATTGAAGTGTTCGTCTACTGATTGCTCCTGTCCTGCATTGATTGAAGAGTTCGTCTACTGATTGTTCCTTTCATGCATTGCTTGAAGTGTTCATCTACTGAATGTCCCTGTCCGGCATTGAATGAACGTGTTTGTCTACTGATTGCTCCTGTCCTGCATTGATTGAAGTGTTTCTCTACCCATTGTTCCTGTCCTGCATTCATTGAACGTGTTCGTCTACTGATTGTTCGCGCCCTGCATTGATTGAAGTGTTCGTCTACTGATTGCTCCTGATATGTATTGATTAAACGTGTTGCTCTACTGATTGTTCCTGTCCTGCATTAATTCAAATTTTCGTCTACTGACTGTTCCTATCCTGAATGATTGAAGTTTTCGTCCTCTGATTGTTCCTATCTTGAATGATTGAAGTGTTCGTCCACTGATTGTTCCTATCCTGAATGATTGAAGTGTTCCTCTAATGATTGTGCCTGTCCTGCATTGATTGCAGTGTTTGTCTACTGATATTTTCTGTCCGGCATTGATTGAAGTGTTCGTCTACTGATTGTTCCTGTTATGCATTGATTGAAGTGTTCGTCCAATGATTGTTCCTCTCTTGTATTGATTGAAGTGTTCCTCCACTGATTGTTCCTGTTATGCATTGATTAAACGTGTTGGTCTACTGAATGTTCCTGTCTTGCATTGATTAAAGTTTTCGTCTACTGATTGTTCCTGTCCTGCACTGTTTGAAGTGTTCGTCCACTGATTGTTCCTGTCCTGCAATGATTGAAGTGTACGTCTACGGCTTTTTCCTATCTTGCATTGATTGAAGTGTTCTTCTCCTGATTGTTCATATCCTGCATTGATTGAAGTGTTCGTCTATTGATTGTTTCTGTCCTGCATTGATTGAAGTGTTCGTCTATTGATTGTTTCTGTCCTGCATTGATTAAAGTGTTCTTCTACTTATTGTTCATGTCTGGCATTAATTGAAGTGTTCGTCAACTGATTGTTCCTGTTATGCATTCATTAAACGTGCTGGTCTACTGATTGTTCCTGTCTTGCAATGATTAAAGTTTTCGTCTACTGATTGTTTGATGTCTTGCATTGTTTGAAGTGTTCGTCCACTGAATGTTCCTGTCTGCCATGATTGAACGTGGTCTTCTACTGATTTTTCCTGTCTTGCATTGATTGAAGTGTTCGTCTACTGGTTGTTCCTGTCCTGCATTGATTGAAGTGTTCCTGTACTGATTGTTTCTTGCAATAATTAAAGTGTCCGTCTACTCATTTTTCCTGTTATGCATTGATTAAACGTGTTGGTCTACTGATTGTTCCTGTTCTGCAATGATTCAAATTTTTCTCTACTGATTGTTCCAGTCCTCCATTGATCGTAGTGTTCGTCTAATGATTGTTCCTATCATGAATGATTGAAGTTTTCTTCTACTGATTGTTCCTGTCTTGCATTGACTGAAGTGTTCCTGTACTGATTGTTTCTTGCAATAATTAAAGTGTCCGTCTACTCATTTTTCCTGTTATGCATTGATTAAACGTGTTGGTCTACTGATTGTTCCTGTTCTGCAATGATTCAAATTTTTCTCTACTGATTGTTCCAGTCCTCCATTGATCGTAGTGTTCGTCTAATGATTGTTCCTATCATGAATGATTGAAGTTTTCGTCTACTGATTGTTCCTGTCTTGCATTGATTGAAGAGTTCTTCTAATGATTGTGCCTGTCCTGCATTGTTTGAAGTGTTCGTCTTTTAGTTGTTACTGTCCTGCAATGAAAGAAGTGTTCGTCTGCTGATTGTTCCTGTCCTGCATTGATTGTAGTGTTCGTCCACTGATTGTTCCTCTCTTGCATTGATTGAAATGTTTGTCCACTGATTGTTCCTGTTCTGCAATGACTGAACGTGTTCGTCTACTGATTGTTCCTGCCTTGCATTGATTGAAGTTTGGCTTTACTGATTGTGCCTGTCCTGCATTGATTGAAGAGATCTTCTACTGATTGTTTCTGTCATGCATTGATTGAAGTGTTCGCCTACTGATTGTTTCTGTCTTGCATTGATTGATGTTTTCGTCTACAGATTGTTACTGTGCTGCATTGGTTGAATGTGTTGTGTTCGTCTACTATTATTTCTTGTCCTGCATTGATAGAAGTGTTCGTCTGCTGATTGTTTCTGTCCTGCAGTGATTGAAGTGTTCGGCTACTTGTTGTTCCTGTACCACATTGATTGAAGTGTTCGGCCACTGATTGTTCCTCTCTTGCATTGATTGAAGTGTTCGTCCGCTGATTGTTCCAGTTATGCATTGATTACAGGTGTTGGTCAACTGATTGTTCCTGTCTTGCATTGATTGAAGTGCTCT
The DNA here is from genome assembly GCA_032433765.1 of Megaustenia siamemsis. NCBI lineage: Eukaryota > Metazoa > Mollusca > Gastropoda > Stylommatophora > Ariophantidae > Megaustenia > Megaustenia siamemsis. The sequence goes on along the minus strand of JAVIAB010000125.1, from coordinate 600,533 downwards.
TCTACTAATTGATCCTGTCTTGCTCTGATTGAGGTGTTCGTCAACTGATTGTTTCTGTCATGTATTGATTGCATTGTTCCTCTACTGATTGTTACTGTCTTGCATTGATTGAACGTGTTGTGTTCGTTTACTGATATTTCCTGTTCTGGATTAATTGAAATATACGTCTGCTGATTGTTCTTGTCCTGCATTGATTGAAGTGTTCGCCTACTTATTGTTCCTGTACTACATTGATTGAAGTGTTCGGCCACTGATTGTTCCTCTCTTGCATTGATTGAAGTTTTCTTCTACTGATTGTTCCTGTCCTGCATTGATTGAAGTGTTGGTCCACTAATTGTTCCTGTCCTGCAATGATTAAAGTGTTTGTCCAATAATTGTTCCTGTACTACATTGATTGACGTGTTCGGCCACTGATTGTTCCTCTCTTGGATTGATTGAAGAGTTCGTCCACAGATTGTTCCTGTTTTGCATTGATTAAACATGTTGGTCTACTGATTATTGCTGTCTTGCATTGACTGAAGTTTTCTTCTACT